>CM077154.1:114276291-114762119 GCA_039583875.1 Platanthera guangdongensis
CTTCAGCAGGGGTCATCAACATTTGGAATTAGAAATTTTTCCAGAATTCCTTCAAGCATTGAGTGATGTAAAGACACTTAACGCCATCAGCCTTGGCTCTTAGCCCATCTGGACTTAGAAATTTCCCTGGCTTTGTCTCAGCGGTTTTGTCTCAGCGGTCTCAGTAGTTTTTCAATATTAGCTGAGACATGCCTTTGTCTCAGGGTTTTCTTATTTTTAGTTGAGAGAAGTTTCTGTCTCAGCGGTATTTTCACAGCTGTCTCAGTGGTTATTGCTTTTAACTGTCTTAGTACTTCTTTTTTTATTAGAAGCATTGAGTGAACCTGCCGCACTCAACACTTCTGAACTTACAAAAAATCTAGCCAGTTTTATCTCAGTTGTTTAACTCTTAACTGTCTCATCGCTTCCTGCTTTATTAGAAGCATTGAGTGAATATGCTTCACTCAATGCTTCTGGGCTTAAAGAAATCCAGATAGTTTTGTCTCTGCTGTCTCAGCAGTCTCAATGCTATTTTCTCAGCTGTCTCAGCTGTCTCAATGGTCTCAATGCTATCTTCTTAGCTGTCTTAGTTGTCTCAGTGGTCTCAACTCCTTCTCAGCGGTCTCAGTGCTTTTTCCTTAGATAGATTTTCAGTATTTAGCTGTGTTCGACGATCTATGGGCTATGCTCGACGAACTTTAATCTTCTCAGTGATCTCAGTGCTTTTTTGCCTTAGTTGATTTTTCTAGCTTTAGCTTAGCAAGTGTTGAGCTAAGTTCAACGATTTGTAAGCGGAGCTCGACAAACTTCAAGCTGAGCTCGACGAAATTTGAAACCTGAACTCTTTTGCTTATCCCACAGAATGTTGAGCTGAGCTCGACGACCAGCGAGCTGAGCTCGACGAACTTTGAGCTGAGCTCGGCGAAATTTGAGTTTACTGCCAAACTCATTTCTTCACCTGTCCAATCATGGACTTCCATCATACATGAATTAGGGCACACATCAAATACATTATGTGTGTATGTCATTGACCGTTGGACTTCTTACAAATCTGGGAAATTGTGGTCAATAGACCCAACAATCTCCACCTATTTGAAGAAGTCAAAATACTACAGGTCATTGACAACACAACATATTCATCATATAAAGAATAAACATTAGTAGAGTATGGAAATGTTACCATATTTCTCCAGCCTGTGGAGAATTACTTACTCCCCCTGGCATGGTTTCATCCTTACTGTTCCACTTCTTTGTTCTTCTCATCCCTTGACTTCTATCCTCCCCCTTTTTGACTTCTACAATAGGGAGAATACTGAGGGGTTTGTCTCCCCTTATCTGTCTAGAGTAGATATTCTCACTGTGACTGAATCTAGTTCAGCTGTTGGGCTGGCTCCCCCTCAACAGTTGCATAATATCTTCATAATCTATAGGAAGAGTATATTCTACTGACAAAATAAACCGTGCAACATATGGTAGAAGAGTGAATTGAATCTACACAAGAGTAAACATACCTAATTCAAATTTAAAGGTGTTGAACTTGGCCTCATCTAGTGGCTTAGTTAAGATATCAGCCACTTTCTTGTCTGTGTGACAAATTCTAGGGAGATGTCTTCCCTTTCCATATGTTCTATAATGAAATGATACCTAATTTCTATATGCTTACTCCTTCTATGGGAGACATAATTCCTAGCTATAGAAATCGCACTAGTAGAATCACAAAAGCGTGAAGTTCTACTTATCTGAATATTGTAGTCATGAAGTTGATGTTGGATCCACAGCAACTGAGCAGAACAGTTTCTAACTAAAATATATTATGATTCTGTTGTTGATATTGCAATACTTGTTTTTTTCTTGCTGCTCCAAGATACAATCCTTCCATCTAGAAATTGATAGGAGCCTGAAGTGCTCTTTCTGTCCTCCTTGCAACCTGCAAAATCTGCATCTGAATATTCTGTTAGTTCAAATTCTCCATTCCTGGGGTACCATAGGCCAAGATAAGGGGTGCACTTAAGATATCTCAAGATTCTTTTCACAGCAGTATAGTGAGACTCTTTAGGTCAGGGTAGATACCTAGCATAGACACAGGTTGCATACATAATATCAGGCTTACTTGCAGTGAGGTAGAGAAGGGAACCAACTATACCACTATACAGAGTTTGATCAACAGGCTTCCTTGGATCATCTTTGCCTAGAGGCATACTAGAGCTCATGGGAGTTCATATGGTGGAAGCATTCTCCATGCCATATTTCTTGATTAACTCCTTGGTAAACTTTGACTGAGATATGGATAAACCATCATCAGTTTGTTTTACATGGAGTCCATAGAAAAATTTTAGTTCAGCCATGCTACTCATCTCAAACTTCCCCTGCATAAGTTTAGCAAACTTCATGTAGAGGTTGTCATTAGTAGAGCAAAATATTATGTCATCAACATAAATCTGGACTACGGTGATCTTGCCCTTAGATTCCATTAGGAATAGGGTCTTGTCTATGTTCCCCCTTGAGAACTTGTTCTCGGTGAGGAAGGTAGACAATGTCACATACCATGTTCTTGGGGCTTGCTTGAGCCCATAAAGAGCTTTCCTAACTCTATATACAATAGTAGGAGAGTTAGAATCTACAAAACCTGGAGGCTGCTCTACATAAACCTCTTCCTTCAAGTCCCCATTCAGGAAGCTAGACTTGACATCCATCGGGAATACTTTGAATCCCTGGAAGGCTGCAAATGCAAGGAACAGTCTGATTTCTTCCAACTTTGCAAATGGGGAAAAAGTATGGTCATAATCAATCCCCTCTTCCTATCTATAACCTTTGGCCAATAGTCTAGCTTTATTCTTTATTACAATGCCATTCTCATCAAGTTTTTTTTTTCTGAAAATCCAGTTGACTCCAATGACATTGTGTCCATCTGGTCTGGGAACCAGCTTCCAGACCTTGCACCTTTTGAACTGGTTCAGTTCTTCTTGCATTGCACCAAATCAGAATTGGTCTTGATTTGCATCTTCAAATTTCTTGGGCTCTTCTTGTGACATGAAGCTAGAATAGAGAGCTGTGTTGATACTCCTACTTCTAGTCTGTACACCTTGGCTAGCCTCACCTATTATCTGATCTAGGGGATGATATCTCAGTTATCTGACTACAGGGGTAGCCTGACAGCTTCGTGCTGATTATTATTTTCTTCAGCAGGTTGGTCTTTATTTCCAGCTTGACTAGCATGTGCTTCCTCTAGACAACATCCCTCTTCACATTCTTATTGCATAGCTGGGTCTTTTTATTTGATGGAGAGTTTTTCCATCATGACTTTTGTACCTACAGAGCTAGGCGAAGAGCTTGACAGCTCACTGTCAATCATGCATGACTCATCAAACACTACATGGACAGATTCTTCTATAACTTGATTTATCAAGTTATAGATTCTATATGCCATACTATTATTATTGTACCCAACAAATATCCCCTCATGGGATTTGGTAGCAAACTTAGTCACTTTTGACTTACCATTATTCCGGATGAAAAACTTGCAACCAAAGATCCTGAAATAGGATATGTTTGGTTTTCTGCCCTTCAAGATCTCATAGGGATTCTTCTTGTGGCCTTTTGTTATAGAAGCCCTATTGAGCACATGACATGCATCATTAACTACCTCAGCTCAGAAATATTCAGGAAGAGAAGTGTCACTCAATAATGTTCTCCCAGCTTCTATGAGAGTCCTGTTTTTCCTCTCAGCTAACCCATTTTGCTGGGCTATTCTTGGAGAGGAGAATTCTGGATGAATGCTCTGCTCTTCATAGAATGTAGTCATAAAAGCAGACTGAAACTCAGTTCCATGGTCACTTCTTATTTTGACCACAGAGTGTGCAAGCTCATTTTGAATTTGCCTGACAAAATTCATGAAGATTTCTAGAGTTTCATCCTTTCTTCTATGGAAGAACACCCAAGTTAACTTAGAATAGTCATCAACCACCACAATGGTGTAGACCTTCCTACCAAGACTATGAACAGGCATAGGACCAAACAAGTCCATATGAAGGAGATTCAAGCATCTCATTGAGTCCTTGTCCCCAATACTCTTGAAAGAGGTCTTAGTCTGCTTACCCTTCAGGCAAGCAGCACAGATACCGTCCTTGGATCATTTTATTTTGGGACCATTCCTAACAAGATCTTCACTGAAGAGCTTACCAATTGTCTTATAATTCAAATGAGCCAGTCTCCTGTGCCATTGGACACAATATGAGACTTTGTCATTTGCAACTAGGCATATAGGGGAACTATTATCTAAGCAAGAAAAATTTAAGCAACAGACATTCCCACTCCTAGTGCCTGTTAAGATGACATGTTGGTCACTTAACCTCTTAAATTGGCACTTATCCTTGTGGAAGGAAATGTCATAACCAATATCATATAGTTGGCTTATGCTTATGAGGTTGTATTGCAACCATTTTGTAAAAGCCACCTTTATGATGGTGATTATGTCATTTGAGATATTACCATAGACTCTGGTTATGCACTTGTCGGAGCCTCCAAAAATGATCTTGGGTCCATTCTTTACTGGGGTGAACTCCTTCAATAGCTCCTTTGTTCCAGTCATGTGCTTGGAATATCCACTGTCCAAGTACCATTTAGGGGAACTAGTACTTGAACTAATCTGAAATGAACAAAAATCACCTTACCTTAGGACCCCAATGTATGTTTCGTCCTAGGTTTACATTAGTCTGAAAATAACCATGCCTTCCTGCAGAATTTCTAACAGGTTGGCAACTTCTGGACACAGAAGCATTGTGCCAGCAATTTACAACATAGTGGCCCACTATGCCACAACACCAACACTCATAGATATTGTATGTCATTTTCTGTTTGGGACCAACATTAGGTTATACTGCTTCCTGAACAGTGGGGAGATGTGATGCTCTATGCTTATGTCTTCTTTCGGTAGCCGTTTGACTGAAAGATAGTCTTTCTGCAGGTTGTTTTGGACTTTTTGAGAACCACCAACTACATGTCTCTTTTCAGCCAACATGCATCTGATAGCATCTGAGATTGACATTCCAGCCATGCCAGAAGACTCCCCAAGAGTCACTACTTTTGCTGGATGATTTAGGTTCACATCAGTAACATTATCTTTGAGTTTTGGGGCTGATACACCAAAAACAAATGGTCTAGGATGGGCCATTTGAATTTCCTCATGGGAAGCCTTAAAGGCTCTCACATGGTTGTATCTTCCACCTTCGCTAGGGCCACATTGGTCCATACCTATAGATCTGCCATTCTCCCAGTGACCATAATAGCTTTCATGGTCATACATATTAGAAGGCAACAACACTCTCTGAAAAGGAATATGAGCCAGTGAGGCTAGAGGCACAACTAGTGCCTTCCCTTTTCCCTTTCCTTTTGGATGGGAAGGTCTAGCAGGTCCCTTAAATCCCAACCCTATCTTACCAACTTAGGTAAGGTGGTTATCAATTAAGGGCAGCATAGTGTTTGGCTTAGAAAATTTACTCACCAGCAATTTCTCATTTAAGAGATCATTTTCAAGTTTCTGGATAAGTTTCTCATTTGAGACTTTTACCATAGACTCACTGTCAATGATCTCCTTGAGCTGAGCTGCTTGAGCAGCCATGTCAGTGAGGACCTTTTCTTGGTCTTCACACTTGCTTTTAAGACTTAGAAGCTCTTTTGCCTGTCTCTTGGCAAGTAGTTTGCATTTCTTAAATGTCTCAAGAAGTTCTCCATACCTGGCAATTATGGAGTTGATATCATCCTTAGAGTCTGAATCCCCTTCATATCTTGATGATTGAGCTTCGAAGTCTTAGCCAGCCTCATGACTTGAAATAAAAGATTGTGATATAGCGTTTACCTTAGTCTGACTAGGCAGATCGTGGTTGCTTTCTTCATCTATCATTGCCATCAATCCAAGGCATTGAGCAACTTCTTCTTCATCTTCATCCACCTCTGAGTCACTATCTGAGTGAGATAAAGGTGCCCTGATCCCTATTCTAGTATCAGGGTATTCTTCCGGTTCTTCAGCAACAGCCATAAGCTAAAATGTAGGCTTCTTCTTCACTGTCTGACCTAGATGAAGAGTCAGTACAGGTCTTTTCCTTCTTGACCACAAGTGATTTCTCTTTCTTCTTTCCCTTATGGTTCTTCTTCACTCCTTCTTCTTTCCTCTTCACTGGGCAGTCAGAACGTACATGCCCAGGTTTGCTACAGCAGAAATAAATAATATTATAAGAAGATTGTTTATTGGAATTTGGAGCATACCAATCCTCCATTGAGGATTTCCTTCTATGTTGTGATGAGGAGGATGTCCTTTTGTTCTTCTAATGCCCCTTCTTCATGAATTTCTGAATCTATTTGGAGAAGGCAACAAGGTCCTCATCTGATGTATGATTGTTAGAGGAGCTGGACCTTAAGCTCTCAAATTCTGACTCAGCAGTTCTCCTGACTAGAAAGGTCCTCCTATTGCTCCTGGATGAAGCATCATCTCTGAAAGCCATAGATTTATCCTTGCTCTATGACTTGCTGCTCTTCTCTTCTTCTTCATTCTTTGCTGCAAGCTATATCTCATAGGACAGTAGCTTTCCAAATAGGGTTGGAGGGGTGTATCAGCTAGCTTGCCCATCTCTCTGATGGTACAGATCTTTGTGTCCCAATCCTTTGTGAGGGACATGATAAATTTGTCATTCAGCTCATAGGTGCTGAAGACCCTTCCATATGTTCTCAGTTCATTGACAGTTCTGAAGAATCTTTCAAAACTTTCAGCAATGCCCTTAGACTTTCCTTGTTTGAAGGCCTCATATTCTTAGTTGAGCATGGATTTTCTATCATCCCTCACCTCTTATGAGCCCTCCATTAACACCACTAAGGTGTCCCACATCTCATTGGAGGTCTTGCAGTGCACAAAATTCTGGAATGTTGAATCATCTACTACACTGGCAATAATATTTTGAGCTCTATTGTCCATGGAGGCAAGAAGGAGCTCATCTTTGTACATTTCTTCATAAGAATTGGGTGTCTGGATGTTAGCATCCAGAACTGATATTTTCATAGGGATGAAAGGTCACTCTTTGACTGTAATGTATATCCTAGGGTCTGCAAATTCCATGAATACCATGACCCTTTCCTTCCAGAAACCAAACCCTTCCTTTCTGTAGATTGGTAACTTAATGACTCGCAATTCCTTGTAGTTTACACCAGACCCCATTACTTATCTTTTAACTAACCTTATAGGTATACTCAAATTGTTAAATCCTTTTTGAGTAACCTCCCTCTGATACCACTTGAAAGTTATTTAACTCAAGGTTAGCTAATCACCTAGAGGGGGGGGGTGAATAGGTCTTTGAAATTTTCTTGATTCTTTTGCTATTTTCAATTAACGTATACTATCTAGATCTTGTTCTTAGCACCAGAAATTAAAATAGAAAACAAGCACACAATAAACACAAGGATTTATAGTGCTTACCCAATTAGGTACATCCACTTTCCCTCCATCTATCCAAGTTATTTCTTGGACTCGACACAAACTCCTCCACTATGCTACTCAGAGCTTACACCTCAAGCCCTCAGCCTTACACACGGATTCTTCAAAGAATCTAACTCAGAACCACAAGGGTTCATATCCCAGAGCTTTGCAGAACTCCTAAAGCTCAGTGATACACTGATCATCTATCTCAGCCTTATTGTTAAGGCCTACACT
Source organism: Platanthera guangdongensis (assembly GCA_039583875.1). Lineage (NCBI taxonomy): Eukaryota > Viridiplantae > Streptophyta > Magnoliopsida > Asparagales > Orchidaceae > Platanthera > Platanthera guangdongensis. The sequence goes on from CM077154.1 coordinate 114,283,967, forward strand.
CAGGCTTTTCAACCCTATAGCTTCAGGCACACAACCCTACTCTCAGAGTGTTACAACACTTCTACAACTCAGTACTAGAACTAGATACCTAGAGCTCAGCCTCCTCCAAGGCCTACAACTCAGTGAAAAACTTGTCAACTATAGCTCAATGACTCTCCAGTCACCTACCTTAGGTACAAGGCCCTACACTCAGGCTGGAAGGACCGTCCTACCTCAGATCCACACTTGGAACCTACCTTAGAGAGCAACACTCTCCTACCTCAGGCAATAAAGCCCTACAGCTCAGATCCATACTTGGATCCTACCTCAGTGCCCCAACAGAGCACCTACCTCAGTGATAAATTTGTCACCGACCTCAGGCACAAAATGCCCTACACACAGATTCAGATCTACTGAATTCTATTGGAAGTTAATACAAATTGTTTATGAAAAATAAAAAAACCTGACTCAGAGAAGTATCTCTGAGTCAACTTTGCTGGACTTAGAGAATATCAGACTAGTCCACTTGTCGTAAAAGGAATCAGTCATCTTTTACAGAACACACTTTTCTACTACACTTATGAGCAGCTACCAGCTTGCTGAAGAGATGAATCAGCTACTTTGTTCTGATGAGAACAAACTTGCTGATCTTTGAAGTGCTTTAACAATCTTTCTTTGCCTTCAGGCTAAATTGGCTAGACTTTTGCTTTCACGCTTGATGGGATGAAGATGTCCAACCGTCTTTTATATTTCTCTTTATAAATTTACTGCGTTTGATCCTTGTGTATATGTTAACCGCAATCCCTTTACACTTTCCTTTTTATATGGATTGATTTGAATCAACGACACAATAGAATGTGGGCCCACCAAGGATTGTTGAGCATCATCTCCATCAGAAAGTGACAAAACATCATTCGACACTGCAACAGCTTTCCCGCAATGACTTCTTGTAATTTTGACTTTGATGACATCAGTAGTGGTCATCAACATCTAGACTTAGAAAATTTTCCAGAATTTCATCAAGCGTTGATTGATTTTAAGACACTCAATGTAATCAGCCTCGGCTCTCAGGGCTTCTGGACATAGAAATTTCCCTTGTTTTGTCTCAGCGGTTTTGTCGCAGCAGTCTCAGCAGTTTTTCATTATTAGCTGAGATATGCCTTTGTCTCAGTGCTTTCTTCTTTTTAGCTGAGACAAGTTTCTGTCTCAGCGGTATCTTCACGGCTGTCTCAGTGGTTCTTACTTTTAACTGTCACAGCCCTTCCTTCTTCATTAGAAGCATTGAGTGAACCTTCTTCACTCAATGCTTCTGGTCTTAAAAAAAATCCAGCTAGTTTTGTCTCTGCTGTTTACCTCTAAACTGCCTCAGCGCTTCCTGCTTTATTATAAGCTTTGAGTGAATCTGCTTCACTCAATGCTTCTGGACTTAGAGAAATCCAGTCAGTTTTTTCTCTGCTATCTCCGCGGTCCCAATATTATCTTCTCAGTTGTCTCAGCAGTCTCAACGTTATCTTCTCAGCTATCTCAGATGTCACAGCGGTCTCAATGCCTTCTTCTCAGTGGTCTCAGTACTTTTGCCTTAGACTGATTTTCTGGCTTTAGGTTCATTCGACGATCTGTGGGCTGAGCTCGACAAACTTTAATCTTCTCAGCGGTCTCAGTGCTTTTTTCCTTAGTTGATTTTTCTGGCTTTAGCTTAACAAGTGTTGAACGATTTGTAAGCTAAGCTTGACGAACTTCAAACTGAGCTCGACGAAATTTGAAACATGAACTCTTGTGCTTATCCCATGGAATATTAAGCTGAGCCCGAAGATCAACGAGCTGAGCTTGACGAAATTTGAGTTTACTGCCAAACTAATTTTTCTTCACCTGTCCACTCATGGACTTCCTACATACATGAACTAAGGCACACATCAAATACATTATGTGTGCATGTAATTGCCCCATTTGACTTCTTACAAATCTAGGAAATTGTGATCCATAGACCCCAACACTTGGCAAAAGGCAAGCCAAGGAAATAAAGGTCCTAAAGCATTATAAAACTCTCTATAACAATAAATCTATTGAGTTTTATAAGAAAAGTCATGAGGTGTCTGAACTCAAGAAAAGTATCGAGTGTCAGACCATGCTTCTAGAAGAAAAGAAGAAGCACATTAGATATCTAGAACAAAAGTTCACAGAGAAATTGGGGATTGTGATTAACCCTTCTCAGGCACAGGGTCGGTTGCCAAAAGCTGCAACTTGTCAAGTCCCTGAGAAGCTAGGTATTAATCACATTTTTCATCATTTCAAATCTAAATTCTCTGATAAAAGGACAGTGTTTCAAAACGAAAATACACCTTTTAAAACTGTCAAGTTTGCACCACTCTAGAAGGATCAATCAAATTTATGCTCCAGCAGTGGGGTGAAGGCACATGATCCAACAATGAGTGACACGGTCCACTGTAGCCACAAAGTTCACGAGAAGTTCTTTAGATTTGGATCCAAATATCTTTTATCTAAGGAAATGAGAGTGTCCACTAGATGACAGGCTCCAAAAATACATCAGGCCTATTTTGGACCAGCTGTATTTAGTTCCTCAGCACTTTCACTGAGGTAGAAGGGGGCAGGATCATGCAATGCTCATCTAGTAAAGTCTAGTGTTGCTCACATCTCTCATGGACAGCAATTCTGTGCTATCCTAAAGAGAAGATACAATATTCATAAATGTTGATGCTGTGGAAAAGTGGGACACTTTACAATTGATTGTTGGCATAACCTAAATGTGACTAGTGGACAGAAAGGTGCTCAGCCCAGGCAGAGAGTGTGGCAAATGTTTTATGATGCTAATAAGAACGTAGGACCCAATTATCATTACGTGCCTAAGGGTAAATGAATTCTGTTTTGTCGGATAGTCCAAGTACCTATCATATTAAGACTTGTTATTTGGACAATGGGTGTTCCAGGCAAATAACTGGGACATGATAGTTGCTCTTGGAATATGCTCCAGAAAAAGGAACAAATTAAGGTTGAGGCTGTCATGTAAGTAATGCTTAAAAGCTAGAGGAAACAAGCCTCAAGGTATGTCTCTCCCTCTTATATAGAGATTAAGTTTGCCATCTGTTAAGTTATGTTAGTTGTGCTCAAGATGAATCTAATCTAGCACATAAAATAGAAAAACAGTGATTCAATTATTCACATTGTTAATTTTTGTAGGTTTACTCAAAAAATTCAAATAACTTATTAGCAAGCTTTAGGGAAAACAATGCACAAATTGGGTGCCAATAGAATTGGCCCATTGACATGTTAGGTCCCCTTCTATTTAACTTGACAAAATTTTTACTAAGTCAAGTAAAATATACAACCAATCCGTAAGGGAAACCACAAATTAAACATGCATGGAACAAATAGAATAAAAGCTGAGAGATATAGTAAAAGCACTAAGTGCCCTGTATCATAACAGGATTCGTCGAGCAATCCGTCAAGTCAAAAATACGTAACTTAATAGTCAAATGAAACTTTAAATTAAATTAATTAAATCTTTTCATTAAATATATAAAGGCAACAAAAAACGAAAAGCCACATCACTCTCCAAAGCCTTAACACTAACTGTCGAAACTGCAACCTTTTTAGTGTCTTGCCGCACTATTTTGATGGCACCAAATGTCATTAAGGAGCTTCACGATGGATGCGAAATTATGAGGGATGGATTTAATCATGCCTATCCTGAGATTAAAGTTGTATTAAGGATGATTGAGGTCGCAGGCTTGGAATGCACCCTTTCCGAACCATCCACCATTCTTAGTAAAGAGGTAGTGGAATTCTTCTCAAACATCAAAATGTCCGCTTCTCAAAACTCTCTTAGGTCTAAGATTGACGATATTAAAATAAAGATAAACCCTAAGAGACTAGGAAAGGCCCTCCATATACCCTTCGTCAACCCTATCGAGGAAGATGACCTCGCCGACACGGATAGAGGTATTGCTCTCATATGGTGTGGATACAATGAGGCCAAATCTGGGTCTCTGAAAAGGAAATTCTTCAATCAGACAGGAAAACTGCTAGCAGACATTGTAGGGAAAGCCCTTATCTGCAAACTTGTATCGCATGACACCATCTCCAGGTTCATGTTTGAAGTTATGACCAGAATTATCATGAACAGAAAGACGTCATGGTCTTCTCTCATCTATCAGAGAATAGTAGACTGTATATCCTCTCCAAACATGGGCAGAATTATTTTCTTATACCTAGTGAACACCTATCCTGACACTTTCACATAGGAACATGATATTAAGATTCACTACCTAAAAAGAATGGACATAAAGACTTTGGATAGATTCACTAGAGTCCTACCAATAAGCCAACCTTCAGGAATAAAGGACTCCTCTAAGGATACATGGAAGAAACATACTAAGGAAGAAAGAACTTCCAGCTTTGAATCAGAGCTTGGATAATCCTCTCCAGCTGATGCTGGTCTGCAGGTTGACTTATCACTTAGTCAATCCACTGCAAACATTCAACTCCAGGATGCTGCTATGCATGTTGATAAAAACCATGCCAGCCCGAGGTCAGGACAAGTGTCAAAGAATGATGTTGAAGAAGAGGCTACTACAGAAGATGAGGAAGACATGAGTTATACGGATGGTATTGCAGCAAGTGAAGATATCCCTGCTGTAGAAGATAACATGGAGCCTCCTGAGACTTTAGATACTTATCTTAATAGGTCAAGCCCATAGAAGGATGCTCAGTTTGAGGGGGAGCATGATTAGATGGAGTTGACTGACTTGGATCAAGTTGTCAATAAAATAGTTGAGTCTTCACCCACGATGGGTAAAACTCCTTCCCTCTTAATTAATAATGTTAAAATAGTTTTAGCTAAGGAAATGTTTCCTTCTATAGGTGTTGTAGTAGAGGGGTAGCCTTCTCAGATCCATACCCAGAATGTTGTACCTCCTCCTATGAGCCATACTTCATCTACCCCCATCTGCAATGATGAATTTCTAAAACAAATTAAAGCACTCATGGATGCTCAGACCACAACCCTCGAGGAGTATGTTGATCAATTAGCTGCCAAACTGAGGAATGAATTGTCAGCTAAAGTAAATGAAACTAAAGATGAAATATCTCACTTAAACAAACAGGTCACCACCAGGTTTGACAAGGATGGAACTACTGGAATCAAGATGACCACCCTCATGGAATCTTTAGACACAAGCCAAAAACTCTCTACAGCTGACATAGGATATGTCAAAAATTATGTCAGTGCAACTGATGAGGTGATCAAGGGTGCAGTAGATCATGTAAATTAGCATGTCAACAATGTTGCATTCCAATCAGTGAAGGAGGCACTACTCCTAAAAGATGAGCTCCTTGCTGACAATGATAGAATACTCAAATCTATATCAGGCATGAATGAAGCCAACACCACCTTACTGCAAAAGTCCATATCTAAAGATGGCAGAAATGGGGAGAGTAGCCATGCTAAGGCAGCAACACTCATTGAAGATCAATCCTTCAATGTAATTCAAGATACCAGGGTGGTACTATGTAATGTCCCGAAACTCAAAAGAATGATGGGAGGCATTTTGTACCGAATTTCGTTTTTGGCAGGGGGTACACAGCCTGGGACACGGGCGTGTCACCGAGTGTGCCGTGTTCGTCTCGACGATCTGGCCAGCGATCGACGATCTGGCAAGCGTTCGATGATCTTGGGTCGACGATCGTCGAACAGCGAACACAGCTGGTTGTCACGGGCGTGTCATACCAGTTCGATGATCAGGCGAGCAATATTGGATCGACGATCTGACAGCATTCGACGATCGGACCAGCGATCTTGGATCGACGATCTGGCAGCATTCGATGATTTGGCAGCATTCGACGATCGCCGAGCGCGGGGCGGATTGTGGCGTGTTTGACACTATCGACGCGGAGTGTCGATACATGGGTTTTTGGCGGGATCTTTGTTAAAATTCAACAAACCGCAGACGCCCCCTTGGATACCCTGCTGAAAACTCAACAAACCGAAGGAGAATACGCCCACTTATATGTTGAAAGTTTTCCCGGATCGTGGAGTTAACAGTGGTTATCTCAACAAAGCAGTAACAACCAGCAACACATGCAGCACAAGCTTCTTTATTGATCAAGAGCAAACTTCTTTACAAGGCGAGACAAACATGGCGAGACATGCTTCACCAAAACCCAACACCGGGAGAGCAGAGACAGTTACAAAGACAAGAACAAAAAACAAGCCGCGCGGACTCAATCAACAAGCCGCCGACCTACTGCTGTGGAGTCCGCTCAGTCCGCCAGGTCGCCAGACCGCAACCCAAGCCGCGCGGACTCACCCTTACTCCAATGCTTAGCTCTTCACCGCCGGTCTGCACGCCGCCAGACCGCACAAGCTGCGCCACCGAATGGAACAGTCCGCCTGATGCAGGCGACCTCCTGAACCCCGAACCAAGTCGCCAAAGAGAAGACCGCCTGGTCGCTATCCGCGACCTGCTGTTTACCGCCTGTTGCTTAACCGCAGAGTCCGCACTGTCCCTGACCGCAATCAGAGCCAAGTCCTGGCTTTCCAGCGCTATCCGCACAACCTGCACAGCACAACCGGGTCAACTCTATCCGCGCGGACACAAAGTCCAGACCGCAGCAACTTACGCGAGCTCAATTACTGTTCACTTACTTCGGTCCAGGTTCCTCTTGGTTCTCTCTTCCTGATGTGACATGGGTCCTATTTATAGGCACGACGATGAGTATGGTCACCGCCCTAGTCGATAGGATCACCGCCACATCCCGCAGCAAGAACTTATGTGTCCGCCAGCCCGCGGACACACATGCCAGTTCGCCGCCCTGTGCAGATAGCCAGTCCGCCCCAGCTTCTCCAAGGCCGGACTCCAATATCCAGTCCGCCTTGCCGCCAGAGACCAAGCCAGGACCACCACAGCCGGACTCCACAACAGCCGTATCCGCCATTCTGCGGACAAGGCATCAGCCCGCAAAACCCGAGCCCGCAACCGCGCCATCAAGGCACCTGCCCGACTCAGCGGATACCCGGCTATCGTTCGCATATCCCAAGTCCATTACCTCAACTCCAAGGCACCTCCGGACTTAGCGGACACGCCAATCCAGTCCGCTAACAGCAGACCACAGTCCGCGTATACAGCGAACTCCAGTCCGCTTCCCTGAGTCCATAACCTCATCACAAGGCTCAACCGGACTTAGCGGACTCCGGCTCCAGTCCGCACGCTCCTGCACAAGCAATTCTCCAGTCCGCATTTCCCAAGCTAGCAAACAAGGCAACTGCACTTCTACTACGCTTGGCGGACTGAGAAACCAGCCCGCGCTCCACTGCGCGATCTCCCCGGACTGGGCCATCCTGGACTTGGTTCAATTCCCACCAAGTCCAGCCCACTGGCCGCAAGGGCCAGTCCGCACTTACAGGCGGACACTGGATCTAGCCCGCCATACCGGGCGACCTCCAGTTCCTGTCCGCGCTGACCGGCGGTCTCCACGGCTTCCACTTGCCGCTTCACTGGAGCAAGACCAAGGCATCTGCCAAACCGGTCTGCCGAACTCCAGTTCTTCAGTCCGCTTCAAGCCGGACTCCGCGGATAACATTCCTATCCGCCCGGTTACTTCCTGGGAGAAAACCGCCTGCTGAGCATACACTGGCCTGTCAGACCGCCGCTGCTGTCCGCGCAGTCCGCGCGAACAGACCGCCCAGGCCGCCACAGAGCAAACCGCCTGCAACATCCCTGCCGACTTAGCAGTCCGCCAACCCAGTCCGCGTAGTCCGCGCGGATAGGTTTCCCAAGCCTTCCATTCACCCACTTTCACTTCACAGAATTCAACACTCCCCCTTGAAGTGAGAAGTGGTGAATAACTCCAGCAGCTCCCATAACCTTGCACCTGGTCCTTCCGATAGCATCTACGAAGAGATGTCCAAGACATAGTCCTCGCCCCGCATATCATGGACCATGAGGGAGCCCTCCAGCATCTCCCAAAAGGAGCCATGCTTCCCTCTGCCTTCTTCAGCTTCAACCTCCACTCATGCATCATAGGAGTATCACCAACTTCCTTGGACCCAGAAGCCCAAGCCTCGTTGCCTCTGAGAGAAGTCACCTCATCAGACTTGGTGTCAACCACCTCCTTGATTCTAGTGGGGTCATCACAGCCAGAAGTCCCTTGCTCGATCTGAGGGCTAACAAGGAAACACGGGACCAAGTCCGCCGTGTTCCCTTCGCTATATCGAGCTGGTGGCTTACTGATCCTCTTCGATCTCCGAAGAACCTGATCATGGCTAACCACCTCCGCTGCTTTTGAACCAGCTCCGTTCCCGGGCAAACCCGGAACAATGCTCCCTTTGTTCCCTGAACAAGACGCCTCCTTACTGGAACCAAGAGCACCTGGAGCAACGCTCCCCCTGCTACCTGAACCAGAAGACTCCCCTCTTGAACAGGAACTGCCTGGAACATCGCTCCCCTTGCTTCCTGAACAGGAAGCCTCCGCCTTTGAGCCAGAAGGTCCTGGAGCATCGCTCCCCCTTCTTCCCGACTCTGACGCCTTTGCCCCGGAGCTAGAACAACCTGGAGCACCTGGTGACTCAGGCAACTCCACTTCCTTAGCAGCAGCCTCCTTCAGCCCACCATCTGACCTCCTTAACTCTAGCTCCACATAAGAGCTACCCCAATACGGCGTCAACTCATCAAAAACAATGTCTCTCGACACTATGAGTTTCTTCGTCGCAGGATCCATACACCTCCATCTTCTTCTCTGCTCATCATACCTTACAAAGACTAGCTTTGTTTTGAGAGCACCCGGAGAGTGTATATAGCAGGTAGATCCAAACACCCGAAGGTGCTTCACTGAGGGCTTCACTCCGAACATTAGCTCATAAGGAGTCTTTACTATGATCGGACTAAGAGGCATCCGGTTGATGACATGAGTAGCACAGGCTATTCCCTCCGCCCAAAGAGCCTTCGGAACGCCTTTACTCTGAAGCCAACACTTGCAGGTCTCCGTTAACCAACGGATCATCCGAGCTGCAACACTACCCTGTTGTGAAGTATGTCCACAAGAAAGCTCCATCCGGATCCCTTGCTTCCTGCAAAAGCGTGAGAACTCGGTTGAGTCAAACTCACCACCGAAACCTGTCCTCAACACCTTGATCCTCCGGCCAAGCTGGCCTTCGACAAGCTTCTTGAACTCCACAAACAAGCGTACCATGCTGGACTTCGTCTTCATAAAGTATACCCAAGTATACCCAGAATAGTCATCAACCAATATCAGCATGAACCTGCTGCCTCCAAGACTGGCCGTGACGGTCGGTCCCACCAGAGCACAATGGACAACCGCCAATGGTGCATTACTCCTGGCTTGTGCTTTGTCGACCATGAAGCGATAGGCTCCACTTTCCTGACATCCCGCACACCCCCGACCATCGCCATAGGATGACAATCTAGGCAAGCCTCTTACGAGTCTTCTTTCCGCCATTGCTTTCAGCTTGTCCATCCCTACATGCCCCAGTCTTTCATGCCAGATAGCAGCACTATCCTTGGCATCCAGCCGATCAGATCCAGAACTAGTTGAAGTCCCAACTACGTTCTTCTCCTTCCTCCCTACCTGAGCAACGTTCGCCGAGAGCAAGGTAACCTTGCACTCTTTCCGAAGATGACCTTGCTGCTTGCATTTATAGCACCGTGGTCCTTCCTTCCTCTTCCTATCACGCCTAGGAGTAACACTCCTTTCTTCCTGATATGAAGTAGAGGGACCATCATCAGCAGCAACCTCCTTCACCTTCTTCCTGAACAACCCATCAAGGGAAGTCCAAACCTCCGCAGCTGACCGACATCCACTGATGTGGTCCAAGAGCTCCGATGAGATCACCTGCTTGAGAATAGACTCCGCTTTTGCATTTGCCTCCTTCCAAGCTCTCATCGCCTCAGTATTGCCAGCAGTATCCTCTTGTCTTCCTGCTCCGTATACAACCTCCCAAAGGTCCTCGCCAAGAAGAAAGCTCTTCATACAGGACTTCCACCGTTCACAGTTCGCCTCTGTAAGAAGATCAATACCAAGACAACTTGCATCCTCCACTGAGATGGTTCTACCACTGGTTTCCTCTTCAGAAGAGCAACTACTTCCATTGAGCACTGCTTGACCACTCCAACAACCTCCCTCTGATACCATGTTAAAATTCAACAAACCGCAGACGCCCCCTTGGATACCCTGCTGAAAACTCAACAAACCGAAGGAGAATACGCCCACTTATATGTTGAAAGTTTTCCCGGATCGTGGAGTTAACAATGGTTATCTCAACAAAGCAGTAACAACCAGCAACACATGCAGCACAAGCTTCTTTATTGATCAAGAGCAAACTTCTTTACAAGGCGAGACAAACATGGCGAGACATGCTTCACCAAAACCCAACACCGGGAGAGCAGAGACAGTTACAAAGACAAGAACAAAAAACAAGCCGCGCGGACTCAATCAACAAGCCGCCGACCTACTGCTGTGGAGTCCGCTCAGTCCGCCAGGTCGCCAGACCGCAACCCAAGCCGCGCGGACTCACCCTTACTCCAATGCTTAGCTCTTCACCGCCGGTCTGCACGCCGCCAGACCGCACAAGCTGCGCCACCGAATGGAACAGTCCGCCTGATGCAGGCGACCTCCTGAACCCCGAACCAAGTCGCCAAAGAGAAGACCGCCTGGTCGCTATCCGCGACCTGCTGTTTACCGCCTGTTGCTTAATCGCAGAGTCCGCACTGTCCCTGACCGCAATCAGAGCCAAGTCCTGGCTTTCCAGCGCTATCCGCACAACCTGCACAGCACAACCGGGTCAACTCTATCCGCGCGGACACAAAGTCCAGACCGCAGCAACTTACGCGAGCTCAATTACTGTTCACTTACTTCGGTCCAGGTTCCTCTTGGTTCTCTCTTCCTGATGTGACATGGGTCCTATTTATAGGCACGACGATGAGTATGGTCACCGCCCTAGTCGATAGGATCACCGCCACATCCCGCAGCAAGAACTTATGTGTCCGCCAGCCCGCGGACACACATGCCAGTTCGCCGCCCTGTGCAGATAGCCAGTCCGCCCCAGCTTCTCCAAGGCCGGACTCCAATATCCAGTCCGCCTTGCCGCCAGAGACCAAGCCAGGACCACCACAGCCGGACTCCACAACAGCCGTATCCGCCATTCTGCGGACAAGGCATCAGCCCGCAAAACCCGAGCCCGCAACCGCGCCATCAAGGCACCTGCCGGACTCAGCGGATACCCGGCTATCGTCCGCATATCCCAAGTCCATTACCTCAACTCCAAGGCACCTCCGGACTTAGCGGACACGCCAATCCAGTCCGCTAACAGCAGACCCCAGTCCGCGTATACAGCGAACTCCAGTCCGCTTCCCTGAGTCCATAACCTCATCACAAGGCTCAACCGGACTCAGCGGACTCCGGCTCCAGTCCGCACGCTCCTGCACAAGCAATTCTCCAGTCCGCATTTCCCAAGCTAGCAAACAAGGCAACTGCACTTCTACTACGCTTGGCGGACTGAGAAACCAGCCCGCGCTCCACTGCGCGATCTCCCCGGACTGGGCCATCCTGGACTTGGTTCAATTCCCACCAAGTCCAGCCCACTGGCCGCAAGGGCCAGTCCGCACTTACAGGCGGACACTGGATCTAGCCCGCCATACCGGGCGACCTCCAGTTCCTGTCCGCGCTGACCGGCGGTCTCCACGGCTTCCACTTGCCGCTTCACTGGAGCAAGACCAAGGCATCTGCCAAACCGGTCTGCCGAACTCCAGTTCTTCAGTCCGCTTCAAGCCGGACTCCGCGGATAACATTCCTATCCGCCCGGTTACTTCCTGGGAGAAAACCGCCTGCTGAGCATACACTGGCCTGTCAGACCGCCGCTGCTGTCCGCGCAGTCCGCGCGAACAGACCGCCCAGGCCGCCACAGAGCAAACCGCCTGCAACATCCCTGCCGACTTAGCAGTCCGCCAACCCAGTCTGCGTAGTCCGCGCGGATAGGTTTCCCAAGCCTTCCATTCACCCACTTTCACTTCACAGAATTCAACAATCTTGACTAAATGTCCCGACATAGTTTGATTGTTCGCAGACGTGTCCTGCTTCGGTTGGTGAACCATGCGGTGTTTAGCCCCGTTTGTCCAGGTCAGACCTAGATCGTAGCCATTCCTTTTTTTGGGATCTGACTGTTGGTGGTTAATCCGATTGGGATATACCCAAGTATAGGGTTTCAAAACCCTTATCTTCTGCTACTGGTTCTCTTTCTAAGTTCTAGAGAGAAGGGAGAGCAAAGGAGGAACAAGAAATCTAGATCCGGTCCTTAGAGGGGATTCAGAGCTCCAAATCGCGAGCCGACTTCGGATCTACGAAGGCAAGGAGATTGCGGTGCTTTTCAACCGCGTAGATTTCCATGGCACCAAGGAAGAATGCTAGGGTAACGATTCTTTTCTTGAGCATGTGAATCTATCGTTCTTTTGCATATGAAGCCCGCTCCCGCGAGTTTGCGGTAAGTTGGAGGCGTTCCTTCGGGTAGATATGTAAATTCCCCATTGTATAGACTCCGTAATCGAGAACGGACATAGGCATGGTGTGTGAAGCATATCCAGACATGTTGGTCTTGATCGGTGATGTTGCATTGCATAAATGTCGGAGAAGACTCCGTGCGAATATTTGTTTTTCGGGTTTTTCTACGAGGTAGATTGCCACAGGGAGCCTTGGGGATTAACTCCAAGGTGCACCCGGAAAACTGGGTAGACGCGTGGTTCTGCCAACATGATGGACGAGGAGCCAACTTGAACATAACTGGGTTATGTGATGTGTAAACGGATTGGGACTCGGGGAAGTTTGACCCGCGCCAATGTTCTTAAGGTGATAGGGTGGTGTGAGCAACGGGTTAAGCGGAACCGTACCTGCTCTATGTCGTTCGGTTAAAGAGACCTAAAGGTACGTGTCACTTGCCGTTGGAATAGATAGATGGTCTTAGGCAGTGGCCAGAAAGACCAAAGGCTCACGAGTTATGGCCGTCCAAAGGGACGGTGGTGAGTTAGCGGACTTTGACAGTGATCACCGAGAATGTGCCATGAGTGCACGGGGTGTGTGGCCGTGTGAGCCTACGCCTGTGATGTAGTAACATTACTATACTGCTTGGTTATACTAATAAAGTGCAGGGAAGGAGCATCGCCGCCCCGACTTTGGGGGCGGGATCATTATAATTTGGTCAACATTGCTGACCGTTGCCTTTGTTTGCCACCGTGCAGTGGATTGTTGCTTGCAGGTGCTGTTGGACCGAGCGGTCAATAGCGAGCTAAAGCCCAAGTTGTTGAGCCGGCCCTAGAAGGCCTAATTTTTGAGTGTTTTCTTTATTCATGTATGGCCGGCTTGCGTGTCGAGGTTTGAAAACATGTAATTTTGAGGAAGCAATTTGTAAGGCTTTAAGGCCAGTACTGGTGTATTTTTACTACATTCCTATTGGGTTTGTTTAGTGGACATTCATGCTATCTAGCTGGGTTCTTTTTTTTTTGCAACTATTAAAACTGCTTCCGCTAGAATGACTATGTGTAGGACGTTGGATTGGTTGGAAGATTTCCATTGAGTGACCACCCGGTCTGTCTGTGGTATATGGCGTCGGGCCCCGGCCGGACCTACTGCTATATGCTATGCGACGGATATGGGGTGTTACAATTTGGTATCAGACTACTAGTTTCAGTCAGGCTTAAATGATTTTGTGGGCGAATCCTTTTTAAGGGATGGTGAGCACATGTGTGTTGTCATCGTTATAACAGCAAAAGAACCCATGAATGTCCACTTAGGAATGAAAATACACGTGTTTGAGGAACCCGCGTGTTCCTATAATTACGTTTTACAATTTTGTTTGGTCGCTTAACGGTGTTTTGTACCACTATAGGTGAACAGAAGTGGTGCTGGGCCGTCAGAATGCCGAGTTTCTAAGGCTAGTAGTGCGCCAAATGATGCTCCTGCAACACCTCCTTCGGCCAAAACCATTCGACTGGTGGTTGAAGCAGTGTTTGCAATGATCAATGCGCAGCCTTCAAGGCAGATGCAGCAGCCCGCTCCTGCGATGGAGGAGGTACCACTTCAAGTGGTTGAGCGGAGAAAGTTGGAGCATGTAGTGGAGGAACCATTGGTGTCGAGGAGGGCAGCCAAGAGACAGCTCAAACATGTTATGAGCTTCAATCCTCCTGTATTCTCGGGGTTGGGAACCCCATCCCAAGCTGAACACTAGCTCTCCAGGGTGAAGAGATTCTTGACAGCGACGAAGATGAAATAGTGGCAGATGACCACTATTGCTACGTTCCTTCTAGACGGTGAAGCTAGACTGTGGTTGGAAGGCGTGGAGCTACATCACATGAGGGGTAGGAAAATTACAGACGTCTCGATGGAAGATTTCTCGAGACTGTTCTTTGCTAGGTACCTCCCTTCAGCGCATAGGATAGCGTTGGAGAACGAGTTCCTGAAGTTGGTTCAAGGAGAGAGTAACGTGGATGAATATATCCACGAGTTTACTCGATTGAGTCGGTATGCTAGCTCCACCATCGTGGATGAGGAGCGTAAGACGAATCGATTCTATGAAGGGTTGAGAGATGAATTGAGGCTACTACTGACGGGTCCTATGACGCAGGGGTTAATTACCCGGGTCAACACGACCCGGTCCTTGGAGAAGGACATGAAGAATGTACAAGCAAAGAAAATCCTTGGTGATAAGAAGTCTAAGTTCAAGGTGCCGACTACTTCAAAGTCCGGTTATCGCAAGTTCCACAAGAAGGATTGGACTTCGGGTCCAGCCCCCTCTTCTGGTGCTTCTAGGTCGACTACGGGTCGTACCCCGGGTGCATGCTTTACTTGTGGAAAGCCAGCGCACTTTGCCCGTGATTACTGGAGCGGACGTCCTAAGTACGAAATGAAGCGGGGATCAACTTATGAAGAGAAGGGCAAGGCGGTGGAGTCAACCGCATCCCATTATGCTCCGTCTCAACCGAGGGTTTAAAATCTTGGCCAACAGGAGGCCATCAAACAGGAGGATTGTAACGTCCCGAATCGCTCTAGGCCCCTAGTGTGTGTGTTTTTGAGTCAGGAGGGTTGACTCGAGTCCTGAGAAGTGCAGGGAATTGGACTGCACTTGTGGAGAAGTGGAGGAATCAGTGTAAAAAGACACGGGTAGCGACACGGGTAGCGACACGGCCGTGTTCCTACCCGTGTGCGTCGAGTTGAGCTCGACGAGCCGTGTCGAGACTGACGGCCTGTGTCGACACCAAGTGACACGGGTAGGGACACGGCCGTGTTCCTACCCGTGTGCGTCGAGTTGAGCTCGACGAGCCGTGTCGAGACTGACGGCCTGTGTCGACACCAAGTGACACGGGTAGGGACACGGCCGTGTCCCTACCCGTGTGCGTCGAGTTGAGCTCGACGAGCCGTGTCGAGACTGACGGCCTGTGTCGACACCAAGTGACACGGGTAGGGACACGGCCGTGTTCCTACCCGTGTGCGTCGAGTTGAGCTCGACGAGAAGTGTCGAGATGCAACCCGAGAAGTACACGGCCAGTGACATGGCTATGCACACGGCCGTGTCATGTGGACACGGGTCGGGACACGGGCGTGTCCCAACCCGTGTCAAGTATTGAACCGACATGGAAACTGTCGTTGCCGCTTCGCCAGGCAGGACACGGGTAAGGACACGGCCGTGTCCCTACCCGTGTCACATTTTATATATATAGGGGAGAGAAAACCCTAGCCGTTTTCATTCTCTTTTCTTCCCCTATTTCCAGTGAGAACTCCTGTGAGAGGGAAAACTGCAGGAGCAAGTCCTACCGAAGGAGATCCGCCATCGCCGTGAAAGAGAAGATGCCGCCAAGGAGAACTACGAGATCCATGGCTAGAAATGGTGGTACCGCTGGAGCCAATGTGAGTTTCCTACCCTCTCCCTTGGTGCTAGATCTATAGTTATTTTCCTAGGAGAGACATCGGCTCAAGAGAGTCTTGATGGAGAGGAGAAGATTTCTAGGTTCGGCCATGCTAGGATTTGAATCCTAGATTTTAGATCTCTTCAACCCTTCCCCTTTTCTTCAATACGACGATGGGTGAATGGTTTCGTGAGGATTTTTGGCCTTTGAGGTTGAATAAGGGAGGAGGACATTTCTGGAAAATTTAGGAAGGATCGCTTGAGGAGGAAGACGGACCGATGCCGTCCATTTTTCTTTAAGATGCGCGCAGAATCTGTATTCTGCGCGCAGCGATCTTCTAGGCCATTTTCATGTAGGATATGTGCAGATCTGGGCTTTTGGCTAAACACGAATGTTGTAGCCCTTGGAAATACCTTTCTAACGAGTGGTTGCATGACTTCAGGTGATGTCTGTGACCCCGGGAAAACCTAACCGAGTTTGCTGACCGGCAGTTCCTGTACACAGAAATTGTGTTCTGTGCGCAGTGAACTTTGAAGCCGATTTCGAGTAAGTTATTTTCAGATCTGGGTTGTGACCTGAATATGAAAGTTGTAGATCATGAAAAGATCTTTCCAACGAGGGGTTACACGCCTCCACCGGATTCCTGTAACTTCAGGAAACTCCGGTCGAAGTTGCTGTCCAGACTATTCCTGCACTTAAAAATCTGGGCTTATAACATTTGGATTGGGATTCGGAGAAACTAATATTACAGGTACCCTGAGACTTGGATAAACTCTTATGAATTATTAATTCAGTTGCATAAATGATGAAGATTATTAATCGGATTCCATGTGATCGAATTGTAAGATAGTACACTTGAATGATTTGACTTGTTAGAAGTTAGTAGATTTTTATACATGTGCATCTTGATATATTGTGTTGAAATCACCTGATATGACATATAGAAGGATAACTCATGGCCATGTGAATGTTGAATAGTGGATTGAATTTGGTAGTCCAATACTTAGAGTGTCGCCTTCCTCTGGGTAGTATTGTGTAAGTTTGTAAGTGCGGTGTTGACCGCCACTTGTTTTGGTTGTGTTGAGATAAGGTGTGGATGGATGGTTGGGCTGTGCCCTCGTGTTTGCTTCCGAGGCCCCTTCCATGTTATGTTGATGTGGTATTTGCATGTGGTGTGAGTCGACATGCGGTGTCGTAATCCTGGGTTAAGGATAGTGTGGCAGGTCTACGGGCTCGCTAGTCGTCACACCGACGGGAGTTGGCAGTTAGACTTGGTCGGTTTGGGCTGTGTCCTCGGTGTTCACGTCCCGAGGCCCTCCGACCATGTGAACGGTTGGGCTGTGTCCTCGTGCTTTCTTCCGAGGCCCCTTCCGGGTCACGCAAGGCCAGTTCAGGCTGTGTTCTTGGTGCACATCTACCCAAGACCCCGCTGGGCCATAGTACGCATGGGCTCCGCTGTTGTGTTCTTAGCGTTGAGGCGTACGGAGGCCTAGGTGAAGTAGTGTGATACCCGCCTAGTAGTAGAAGTGCCCGTTCTACTGTCACCGCCTGGCCACGGCGGCTGATGCTTGAGAGGTTAGCTACCTGCTCGAAAAGTGGGAACTATAGTCTGTGTCGACATAGCAATTGCATGGGTGTGCATGGGTGAGTCATTGCTTTGCATTCATAGCATTTCATATCATTGCACCACAAGATCCTCATCGTATAAGTTTGTATGGGCACTCTTATACGATGAGTTACTTTTATGTAACCCGATCCTTAACTTATAAGTTTGTATGGGCATTCTTATAAGTTAGGTTACTTTCCTGCTGTTACTTATACTTGCTAGTTTAGTGTAGCTCTTACTTAAATGCTGATTATGATGTTGTTACTCTTACATTACCTTGCCACCTGCTTGTACTTCCTTTACTTGCATACTTATTATATACTATACTCTTGTTCCTTTTCTCCGCCCGGTGCCGAGGAGTCGCCGGGGGAGCGGATGTGAAACCACTTAGTCGTTTCGACTAACAGTTGCTACGTCTTCCTTTTTAGGAGGTCACGCCGCAGGTAGAGCAGCCGCAGACTACGCAGCAGGACAGCCAGGCCAGGGAGACAGGGCCTGATGTGACGGTGCCGTCGATACCGTCTGTTACTGATGTTAGTGTTTTGATTACTCTGATGTAGCCCGTTTGGGCAATGATTAGCTGTACTCTGATTTATTGTAGAAGCATGTTTTAGCTTCTATTTATTGATGTATTTGGACATTATAACTTAGTGTGGATTTTGACTTCTCATGTTTATTTATTTGGTTGGGTTGGCATGATTTATTGATATTGTTGTAGCCGGCGGGATAGGCGTCTTGTGGTACAGGTTAGCCCGTGTGCTAATGCTACCGCAAGGCGGCTGTTCCGGGCATAAGACTCCCCCTTCGTGCCGTGTTGTGGGATCCGGGTAGGGGGGGTCTTACAAATGGTATCAGTTTGCCACGATCCTCAACTAAGAAGTCATTCAACAGTGGTGCCACCCCCGTTTGGTTAGTCAGTTTGGGGACAAACTGACTTAGCGGAAGCAGTGGTGTGCCCATATGTAATTCACATTAAGTTTGTCCAACTTAGACCTTAAGTTTAGCCAACCTGACCACAAATTTGTCGTGTATGTGTAGGTTCCACTGCATGTTGAGCCGATGGGGGGTACTCCTACCCCTCCCATACCCACTCAGTTCGAACAATCTGAGTTGGGGCAGACGCTCACCGCCATCCTTAATGCTTTTAAGGCACAGCAGACTCCGGTGCAACAACAGGCCCCGAGCTCCAACTGGCTGAGCACCTTCCGGGCTCTCTCCCCTCCCGTCTACCTTGGGACGGAGTCAGCCGTACGTACAGAGGAATGGCTAGACACGATACAGGAGTTGTTGGCCGGTATCCGTTGCCCAGCCAACATGGCAGTGACATTGGCAGTGTCCGTCTTGGACTTACATGCGAAGAGGTGGTGGAAGTCCCTCATGGGCTCTACCTTCCAAGGCCGGATCTACACAGAGATAAGTTGGAGTGAATTCTCGGGTGTTTTCTTGGAGCACTTTATCCCTACATCGGCCCGAGATGAGCTTGAGCAGAGGTTCCTTCTACTAAAGCAGGGATCAAAGTCGGTTACAGAATACCAGCGGGAATTCCAGCATCTCGCGAGGTTTGCGGACTCTTATGAGTTGGATGACAGAGGTTATGCCAAGCGCTTCTATAAAGGGCTGCGAGATCCCCTAAGGCAGTCCCTTTTGTTTATAGCGGATGGTAGCTTGGCGGAGATCATTGATATGGCGAAAAGATTGGAGGCGGACCACCTGGGATGTAGTAAGAGGCCTGCGGAGGACGTGATGGAAGCCGGCCCATGGAATAGAAGGAGGCGAGACTTCAGAGGAGGAAGGGGACACCAAAGAGGTGGAGGGCGTGTCCACCGAAACTATAGGGTGGAGCATCCAGTTCCGCAGCCGCCTGCGTTGCCTCCACCCCCACAGCCTCAGCGATTTCAACAACCTGAAGGGCGTCGTGGTCTGATGTGCTTCGAATGCAACCAGTCGGGCCACATCCGGCGTTTTTGCCCGCAGCTATATGGGAACGCCCCTCCTGCTCTCCCTCCGGCTCTCCCTCCAGCAGCTCCACGAGGGCGGGGATATATGCGCGGTCGAGGACGAGGACCGCCAAGAGGAAACCCCGGACCGGTCCGGGATCAGGTGTACGCGCTTGACATGGCGCAGGAACGGAACCCACAAGATGTGATTGCAGGTATGATTTAATTGATTTACATATTTGCATGGTCTAACTTGAATTGATTAGAACTTACTAGCCACTAGTAATAAGTTTTGGTTGTTGGTACTTAGGCACCGTGATTATTGGCGGGAAGACAGCCTATGCGCTGTTCGATACCGGTGCCTCACACTCCTTTGTGTCCGAGGATTTCATAAAAGACATGGGGGATGTACAGTACTTCACTGGCATAGCCCGACGTGTACGCCTTCCGGACGGCTCGGAGATGATCGCGACCGCCAAGTGCGAGTTGGAGTTATTTATTGATGGGAAGGCCTTTGATACACCGGCCACGGTTCTGAGAATGCCGGAGTTTGACATCATTTTGGGCATGGCATGGCTCGATTGGCACTTCGCAAGGATCGACTGCGCGGAGAAGCGGATCTATTTGAGACATGGAGACTCTGACGTCATCTTCCAAGGTATTGGCTTCGCTCCTCGCATGATGTTATCTTCCGTCCAGGTTGTGAAAGCTCATATGAAGGGGGACGAGGTCTTCATGATCTGGTTCGAGTTGAAGGAGGAAGCGTTGGAATTAAAGGATGTACGGGTTGTGCGGGATTTTCCCGAGGTATTTCCTGAGAAGCTACCAGGATTACCACCGCATAGAGAGGTCGATTTCCAGATTAATTTAGTACCAGGTGCCAAGCCTGTATCTAAGGCTCCGTACAGAATGGCCCCGAAAGAACTCGCGGAGTTTAGAGCTCAATTGCAAGAACTGGTGGATTCAGGGTTCGTTCGCCCCAGTTCATCACCATGGGGAGCCCCTGTGCTGTTCGTGAAGAAGAAGGATGGAACACTGCGATTATGCATAGATTATCGGGAACTCAATCGGTTGACGGTGCGGAACACTTATCCGCTACCGCGGATCGATGAGTTGTTCGATCAACTAGTGGGAGCACATTGGTTTTCTAAATTGGATTTGCGCTCCGGATACTATCAGTTGAGGATACATGAGGGGGATATTCAGAAAACAGCATTCAGTTCGAGATATGGTTTGTATGAGTTCACAGTAATGCCGTTTGGGCTCACAAATGCCCCTTCGGCCTTCATGAGTTTGATGAACAAGGTGTTTGAACCGTATTTGGACATCTTCGTCATTGTTTTCATCGACGACATCTTGGTCTACTCAAAGACGGAGGAGGAGCATGTCGAGCACCTGACCTTGG
This sequence comes from Platanthera guangdongensis, assembly GCA_039583875.1. Classification (NCBI taxonomy): domain Eukaryota; kingdom Viridiplantae; phylum Streptophyta; class Magnoliopsida; order Asparagales; family Orchidaceae; genus Platanthera; species Platanthera guangdongensis. Next base: position 114,304,814 of record CM077154.1, read on the forward strand.
TTTTGAAGAAATTGAAGGAGCACGCCTTGTATGCCAAGTTTAGCAAGTGTGAATTCTGGCTTAAGGAGGTTGCCTTCTTGGGGCATGTGATCAGTGGAGCAGGGTTAGCAGTGGATCCAGCAAAGGTGCGGGCCGTGAAGGAGTGGTCGCCCTTGAAGTCGGCGGCTGATGTACGAAGCTTTCTTGGACTTGCTGGCTACTACCGCAAGTTCGTGAAAGGATTTTCCAAGATTGCCCTTCCTCTTACCTCCTTGACGAAGAAGGGTGTGCCATTTGAGTGGACACCTCAATGTGAAGAGGCATTTCAAGAATTGAAAGATAGGCTTACCTCCGCCCCCATCCTTGCACTTCCGTCTGGGAAGGAAGGATTCCAAGTTTACACGGACGCATCATATCAAGGGATGGGAGCGGTGCTGATGCAACACGGGCATGTGATCGCTTATGCTTCAAGGCAGTTAAAGAAACATGAAATCAATTACCCGGTTCATGATTTGGAGTTGGGAGCAGTGGTGTTCGCTTTGAAAGTCTGGAGGCATTATTTATATGGCGTGCACTGCGAGATCTTTTCCGATCACAAAAACTTGAAGTATGTTCACACTCAGAAGGAGTTGAACCTGAGACAACGGCGGTGGTTGGAATTTCTATGCGACTACGAGTTCACCATGAACTACCACCCCGGGAAAGCGAACTCGGTAGCCGATGCCTTGAGTAGAAAAGTGCCAGGCTCTAGCCCAGAGTCTCGGCTGATGAGCATGGAGTTGGCTCGGATGATCGAGGAGATGGAAATTACTCTAGTATTCAAGGATCCTTCGGCAGAGTATGCGGAGTATTTGGCCAACATGAGCATAGTTTGTGATATCCGAGACCGGATTCGGGTGGAGCAAGGAATGGATGCGGCCTTGGCCCCGGCAATCAAGGCAATTGAAGATGGGACCACCGATGAGTACACACTCAAAGACGGCCTCATTTATTTTCGTGGCCGACTCTATATTCCCAAGGGCGGCAAAATTCGGGAGGATATCTTGAGAGAGGCACATTCCTCTCAATATTCAGTGCACCCTGGTATTGCTAAGATGTACGCCGGATTGCGGAAGACCATGTGTTGGCCGGGAATGAAGAAGGATGTTCGCTACTATGTTACACATTGCGAAGCTTGCCAAAGAGTGAAGGCTGAATGCAGGAGTCCCGGTAGTTTGTTGCAGTCATTGCCCATCCCTGAATGGAAGTTCGAGGATATCTCCATGAACTTTGTTCATGGGTTACCTCGTTCCCGCTCCGTGAATGATTCAGTATGGGTTATTGTGGATCGACTGACAAAGGTGGCCCGGTTCATTCCAATGAAGAAGGAAGCACACGTGGATGTTTTGGTACGCCTTTTTGTGGAGCAATTTGTACGGTATCATGGCGTGCCCAAGACAATTGTTTCGGATCGGGATGGTCGGTTTACATCCAATGAGTGGAAGGCGGTACAGGCGTATTTGGGCTCACGCCTAACCTTTAGTACCGCATTTCATCCTCAGACGGACGGGCAGTCAGAGCGGACCATCAGAATACTGGTGGATTTATTGAGGTTATGTGTGTTGGACAGAGGAGAGCCATGGGAAAGGCTCTTGCCACTAGTGGAATTCTCCTATAATAATAGCCATCAGGCAAGCATCGGCATGGCGCCCCATGAAGCCCTTTACGGAAGAAGGTGCAGGACTCCCTTGTCTTGGGTGCAAGATGAGGATCCGAAGGCATTGGAAACGAATACATAGATGATACTGATGCGGCGGTCAGATTGATACGGGATCGCATGTTGGAGGCTCAAAGTCGACAGGCGAAATATTACAATAAAAAGCACCGGATGGTGGAGTTCCAAGTGTGCGAAAAAGTGTTCCTTAAGATTCGGCCGATGCATGGAGTGTCACGGGTGCGGGGAGTGAAAAAGCTCAGCCCAAGGTATGTTGGACCTTATACTATACTAGAAAGGATCGGCCCGTTGGCCTATCGGTTGGAGTTACCACCAGAACTAGAAAATCTCCACGACGTGTTCCATGTGTCGTCGCTTCGAAAAGCACTGTTGCGGCCCGACCAGTATATTCCCACTACTGATGGTGCAGTGGCATCAGATAGGTCTGTGCGACTAGAGCCGGTGCGGATTGTTGACAGCGAGACAAGGACTTTGCGCCGCAAAAGTGTACCCTTGGTGAAGGTACTATGGTCGAATCATGGGAAAGAAGAGTACACGTGGGAGCCAATGGATTTGATGCAGCAACGCTACCCGGAGTTGTTTGCTCAAGGTAATCTTATTTAAAAGCATATGTTAAATTTCCTGTTATGCTCTTCTCCCCACAGCCTAAGCCTGATTTCGGGGACGAAATCTTTTATTTTGTTTATAGGATTTGTAACGTCCCGAATCGCTCTAGGCCCCTAGTGTGTGTGTTTTTGAGTCAGGAGGGTTGACTCGAGTCCCGAGAAGTGCAGGGAATTGGACTGCACTTGTGGAGAAGTGGAGGAATCAGTGTAAAAAGACACGGGTAGCGACACGGGTAGCGACACGGCCGTGTTCCTACCCGTGTGCGTCGAGTTGAGCTCGACGAGCCGTGTCGAGACTGACGGCCTGTGTCGACACCAAGTGACACGGGTAGGGACACGGCCGTGTTCCTACCCGTGTGCGTCGAGTTGAGCTCGTCGAGCCGTGTCGAGACTGACGGCCTGTGTCGACACCAAGTGACACGGGTAGGGACACGGCCGTGTCCCTACCCGTGTGCGTCGAGTTGAGCTCGACGAGCCGTGTCGAGACTGACGGCCTGTGTCGACACCAAGTGACACGGGTAGGGACACGGCCGTGTTCCTACCCGTGTGCGTCGAGTTGAGCTCGACGAGAAGTGTCGAGATGCAACCCGAGAAGTACACGGCCAGTGACATGGCTATGCACACGGCCGTGTCATGTGGACACGGGTCGGGACACGGGCGTGTCCCAACCCGTGTCAAGTATTGAACCGACATGGAAACTGTCGTTGCCGCTTCGCCAGGCAGGACACGGGTAAGGACACGGCCGTGTCCCTACCCGTGTCACATTTTATATATATAGGGGAGAGAAAACCCTATCCGTTTTCATTCTCTTTTCTTCCCCTATTTCCAGTGAGAACTCCTGTAAGAGGGAAAACTGCAGGAGCAAGTCCTACCGAAGGAGATCCGCCATCGCCGTGAAAGAGAAGATGCCGCCAAGGAGAACTACGAGATCCATGGCTAGAAATGGTGGTACCGCTGGAGCCAATGTGAGTTTCCTACCCTCTCCCTTGGTGCTAGATCTATAGTTATTTTCCTAGGAGAGACATCGGCTCAAGAGAGTCTTGATGGAGAGGAGAAGATTTCTAGGTTCGGCCATGCTAGGATTTGAATCCTAGATTTTAGATCTCTTCAACCCTTCCCCTTTTCTTCAATACGACGATGGGTGAATGGTTTCGTGAGGAGTTTTGGCCTTTGAGGTTGAATAAGGGAGGAGGACATTTCTGGAAAATTTAGGAAGGATCGCTTGAGGAGGAAGACGGACCGATGCCGTCCATTTTTCTTTAAGATGCGCGCAGAATCTGTATTCTGCGCGCAGCGATCTTCTAGGCCATTTTCATGTAGGATATGTGCAGATCTGGGCTTTTGGCTAAACACGAATGTTGTAGCCCTTGGAAATACCTTTCCAACGAGTGGTTGCACGACTTCAGGTGATATTTGTGGCCCCAGGAAAACCTAACCGAGTTTGCTGACCGGCAGTTCCTGTACACAGAAATTGTGTTCTGTGCGCAGTGAACTTTGAAGCCGATTTCGAGTAAGTTATTTTCAGATCTGGGTTGTGACCTGAATATGAAAGTTGTAGATCATGAAAATATCTTTCCAACGAGGGGTTACACGCCTCCACCGGATTCCTGTAACTTCAGGAAACTGCGGTCGAAGTTGCTGTCCAGACTATTCCTGCACTTAAAAATCTGGGCTTATAACATTTGGATTGGGATTCGGAGAAACTAATATTACAGGTAACCCTGAGGCTTGGATAAACTCTTATGAATTATTAATTCAGTTGCATAAATGATGAAGATTATTAATCGGATTCCATGTGATCGAATTGTAAGATAGTACACTTGAATGATTTGACTTGTTAGAAGTTAGTAGATTTTTATTCATGTGCATCTTGATATATTGTGTTGAAATCACCTGATATGACATATAGAAGGATAACTCATGGCCATGTGAATGTTGAATAGTGGATTGAATTTGGTAGTCCAATACTTAGAGTGTCGCCTTCCTATGGGTAGTATTGTGTAAGTTTGTAAGTGCGGTGTTGACCTCCACTTGTTTTGGTTGTGTTGAGATAAGGTGTGGATGGATGGTTGGGCTGTGCCCTCGTGTTTGCTTCCGAGGCCCCTTCCATGTTATGTTGATGTGGTATTTGCATGTGGTGTGAGTCGACACGCGATGTCGTAATCCCGGGTTAAGGATAGTGTGGCAGGTCTACAGGCTCGCTAGTCGTCACACCGACGGGAGTTGGCAGTTAGACTTGGTCGGTTTGGGCTGTGTCCTCGGTGTTCACGTCCCGAGGCCCCTCCGACCATGTGAACGGTTGGGCTGTGTCCTCGTGCTTTCTTCCGAGGCCCCTTCCGGGTCACGCAAGGCCAGTTCGGGCTGTGTTCTTGGTGCACATCTACCCAAGACCCCGCTGGGCCATAGTACGCATGGGCTCCGCTGTTGTGTTCTTAGCGTTGATGCGTACGGAGGCCTAGGTGAAGTAGTGTGATACCCGCCTAGTAGTAGAAGTGCCCGTTCTACTGTCACCGCCTGGCCACGGCGGCTGATGCCTGAGAGGTTAGCTACCTGCTCGAAAAGTGGGAACTATAGTCTGTGTCGACATAGCAATTGCATGGGTGTGCATGGGTGAGTCATTGCTTTGCATTCATAGCATTTCATATCATTGCACCACAAGATCCTCATCGTATAAGTTTGTATGGGCACTCTTATACGATGAGTTACTTTTATGTAACCTGATCCTTAACTTATAAGTTTGTATGGGCATTCTTATAAGTTAGGTTACTTTCCTGCTGTTACTTATACTTGCTAGTTTAGTGTAGCTCTTACTTAAATGCTGATTATGATGTTGTTACTCTTACATTACCTTGCCACCTGCTTGTACTTCCTTTACTTGCATACTTATTATATACTATACTCTTGTTCCTTTTCTCCGCCCGGTGCCGAGGAGTCGCCGGGGGAGCGGATGTGAAACCACTTAGTCGTTTCGACTAACGGTTGCTACGTCTTCCTTTTTAGGAGGTCACGCCGCAGGTAGAGCAGCCGCAGACTACGCAGCAGGACAGCCAGGCCAGGGAGACCGGGCCTGATGTGACGGTGCCGTCGATACCGTCTGTTACTGATGTTAGTGTTTTGATTACTCTGATGTAGCCCGTTTGGGCAATGATTAGCTGTACTCTGATTTATTGTAGAAGCATGTTTTAGCTTCTATTTATTGATGTATTTGGACATTATAACTTAGTGTGGATTTTGACTTCTCATGTTTATTTATTTAGTTGGGTTGGCATGATTTATTGATATTGTTGTAGCCGGCGGGATAGGCGTCTTGTGGTACAGGTTAGCCCGTGTGCTAATGCTACCGCAAGGCGGCTGTTCCGGGCATAAGACTCCCCCTTCGTGCCGTGTTGTGGGATCCGGGTAGGGGGGGTCTTACAAGGATGTGGTGATAGGTAAAATTTAAATTTATAGCATGTTAATCTTTTAAATACATGTTATGTGCATGTTACCTTACCACTACTTGTTTAGGATTTGTTTTGATTTGTGAGAATCAGGCGAGAGCACTATTTAACACGGGAGCTTCACACTCCTTTTTGTCCGAGGAATTCATATCGCGCATCGGAGTACTTACTTCGATGGCGAAGGACAAACTGGATGTGCTGTTGCCGAATGGGTGTTCGATGCGCGCGGATAGAATCTGCGGTGTGAAGATTCTTATTGGGAGTCAGGAGTTCCATTTGCAAGCATCGTTATTGCCGCTAGTGGAATTTGACGTTATATTTGGCATGGACTGGCTCTCAGAGCAGCGAGCTCATATTAATTGCGGTAGCGAGGAAGCCAAGTTGGGAACAAGTCATGAGACAACTTTCACGAGCTTGAAAGGGGCAAGCAGGACTTTGATGTCTGCTCTTCAGGTGGTGAAGGCGGTTCGTGCTGGAGCAGAGCTGTTCCTTACACTAGTGGAGGTTGCAAAGACTAAGCCTATGTTGGATAGTATTTCAGTGGTATCAGAGTACCCTGATGTGTTCCCTAGCGATCTTCCTGGTGCCCCGCCTCAGCGAGAGATATCTTTCACGATAGAGCTAGAACCAGCTGCAAAGCCCGTTTCACGCTCTCCGTATCGGCTAGCACCTAAGGAGATGACGGAGCTAAAGGTGCAACTTCAAGAGTTGTTGGAGCAAGGGTTTGTGCGTCCAAGTTCGTCTCCTTGGAGCGCAACGGTCCTCTTTGTTAAGAAGAAGGACGGAAGCTTAAGGCTTTGTATTGATTACCGAGAACTCAACAAGTTGACGGAAAAGAACAAGTACCTGATCCCCCGGAATGATGATCTATTCGATCAGTTAGTCGGGTTGACGGTGTACTCAATGTTGGATCTTAAGTCCGGGTACTATCAACTGCGAATAAGGGAGAGTGATATCCTGAAGACAGCATTCAGTATGAGATACAGGCATTACGAGTTTACGGTCATGCCGTTTGGGCTGACTAATGCGCCGTTAGTGTTCATGGATTTGATGAACAGGACCTTCAGGGAGTACTTGGACCATTTTGTTATCGTCTTCATCGACGACATTTTGTTGTACTCGCAGAGTGAGGAAGATCACTTCAAGCATCTTCATTTGGTGTTGGAGACGCTGAGGAGGAATCAACTATATGCTAAGTTCTACAAATGCGAGTTTTGGTTGTCCTCAGTAGCGTTCCTCGGTCATATAATGAGTGGGGAAGGTATTGCAGTGGATCCGGCGAAGATTGTTGCGATACGGGAGTGACCTGTGCTTTCTACGGTAGCGGAAGTCCGGAGCTTTCTGGGGCTTGCCGGTTATTATAGGCGCTTCGTGGAGAACTTCTCGCAGATAGCGTTACCTCTCACTACTTTGACGAGAAAGGTGCAGTAGTTCGTTTGGACGCCGGAGTGCGCGCATGCTTTTGAGGAGTTGAAGTGTCGGTTGACCGCGGCGCATGTGCTGAGTTCGCCGAGTGGGCTCGAAGGTTTTGAGATTTATAGCGATGCTTCAGACAACGGTTTGGGTTGCGTACTATTGCAAGACGGAAGTGTGATAGCTTATGGTTTGAGGCAGCTGAAAGTGCACGAGAGGAATTATCCGGTCCATGACTTGGAATTAGCGGCCGTGATTTTTGCCTTGAAGCTGTGGAGACACTACTTGTATGGAGTAAAGGTCAATATTTATACTATTGTGTGTGTGTGTTTTATTTCATGTAGAGTGGGTGTGTTTTTTATTTTCTGTAGAGTGCGTGTGTGCGTCTCTCATTTCTATTGTGTGTGCGCGTATTTCTTTTTTATAGACTGAGTGTGTTTTACTTTATGTAGAGTGTGTGAGTTTTCATTTCTGTAAAGTGCGTGCGTGCATGCATTTATTTCCTCCTACTCGTTTGAGTAGGACTCGCTTTCATTTCCCCCTAGTCGTTTGAGTAGGACTCACAATTTACCCCTTTCTTTACCACTTTCATTTACTGCTTTTTTACTGCTTTATTTTCAGCTTTCATTTTATCGCTTTTTCCCGCAAGCCGTCCTCTTTACGATGAGTGGCTAATCGCTCTTATCCCTCAGTATCGAAGAGCATTGCGACATATAAAATAGCTTTAAATAATTAAAGGTTCTATTTTTCTAATTAATTAAATTTCTTAAGGTTTGCCTCGGGTTTACGACGCGTAGAACCACATATCGATGTGTGGGATCTATTTTCTTAGTCCATACGCTAGCTAGCCGAGAGGCCGTGTATATGGACCGATCACCCCTTGGTAAATGGAGTCCGCATTAACCCTCGAGAGAGAAGGTGCGGAATTCTACCGGATTGGGTTCCCCACCCAATAGCGGGGTTCTTAGCATAATGCAGACATTAAGAGGAATCTTTGGTCAGACGAGATCCCGGTCGAATAGTCTTAATATTCAGGTGAGCGATAGTCCTAGAGATAGGTGAGCTCATTTTTGTGGAACCTCCACGGCCAAGTCTCTGCCTTAATTAATTTGAAATTTAGGATCACTTTTTATTAAAAGTTTATTTTGGTTCAAATTCTTTAAGATACAGTTGCGCTAAGTTATTCATCGGTTCTATTTTAAATGCTTTCATTTTTTATTTTTTCATATATATAAATAATATCCCAACAAGATAAATTTACGGTAAAATAATAGTCCCCTCCAAGGAAGAGTAGAAATAATCAACCCGACCCCGAGAACAATACGACCCCGACATTCCTCACCAGAATATTCTGTACTACACGCGATAGGTCCACTTGCCTCCATTTGTTAAAGCTAGATTTCAACTGTTTTACATCCAAATAATAAATTCGTGTGTCCCGTCTTCTTAAATAAAACCAAATCCCGCTTTTCAAAAAAAACCGCCCGGGGCGCCGCATGTCCTAAATAATTTTTGGAGTTTTAACCCCCATCATGTTTTTGGCGTCGTTGTCGGGACTTGGTGGGAATCAATCAAATTTTTGGCGCTATTGTCTTGGAACATTTCGAGTTGTTATTTCGAACTCTAGGAATGTATTAATTTTACCAATTTTTATTTAAATATATATATATAAAATGGGCAACAAAATAGTAATAATAATAATAATAATAATAAAACTACTTTTAAAAAGAAAAAAAAACAAACAAAAACTTAAAAAAATTATCATAATATTATTTTCTATAAAATGTTTTTTTGAAATGATGTCGTTTCCTAATTAAAAAACTAACTAAACAACCAAAACAAAACAAAAATCTCAAAACTACAAAAAAACTAAAAAAAAACATAAAAAACAACTAAAAACAATTTTAAGAATTAGTATAATATTATTATTTCATATAATTCTCTAAAAAAACTTAAAACAAAAAAACAATCAAAAGTATACACTAAAAACCTATAAAAATCTAAAAAAATCTATAAAACAAAAAAAAAAGCAAAAAACTATAAAACCAAAAAAACTCCAAACACTACAAAAAACTAAAAAAACTAAAAACAAAAAATCCTAAAAACTAAAAAATCTCAAAAAAAAAACTCTAAAAAATTTTAAAAACTAAAAACCTAAAAAACGACAAAAAAACTCTAAAAACAAACCCAAAAAATCTAAAAACCTAAAATCTAAAAACTAAAGAAAATCTATAAAACTTAAAAAACTACAACACTAAAAAACTATGAAAGTGAGGTGTTATATCTGAAATACTCTAGATGGAGGGGGGGTGAATAGAGTATTCTTAAAAATAAACAAACTTTACAGCTTTTGTTGTAATTTAAAAGTTATAGAATAAAACTAACTAAATATAAACAACAGTCCTAATGATCACAGCCACAGCAAGAACAAAAAGAAAAGGGCATCCAGACAACACAAGAATTTATAGTGGTTCCCCAACATGGGTACATCCTGTAACGCCCCCACCCGTCACATGACATATAATGGTGGGTCCGATCGGGACCTCACGCCATAGGTCACAAACAAGTGATGGAATTACGTGTGGAAATGAAAATCTATTCGGATCCTAACTCAAACCATTTTAGCGCAGCATTTTAAGTTACCATGAACTCAGCTCAGAGAATGTCCACTATTATATAAATATATATATATATATATATATATATATATATATATATATATATATATATATATATATATATATATATATATATATATATATATCCAAACCAGGAATGTATACAACGCACACACACACATGGCCTTAAGTACTTAAAGGTTCCTTTTTACACAAATACATTTTCGTACATTGGCACGCAGGCCGGCCACACATGAAATCCAAACATGCTTTCTTTGCTTGGACTTCAAGAGCATTTAACAGTAATCCATCCATTCAGCTCATTTCATTTCACGCAGCAATACCTGTAATCATATATCCACCCAAGAGCGGCAAACAAAGTAATGGTCAGCTTTAGCTGACCACTTATACCGACCCTACCCCTTACCCGGTGTAGCGGTTCCTTCTCTGTATGCATTGCCATCATCAATCATCATATCATCAATCATCATAGCTATCATCCTCTCTATCAATCTAGCAATCATAACCATATCACAAACGTCGGTATCCAGAAAACGCTCCATGCTCTCAGGACACCTTCAACAATACCAAACCAGATCGACACACACTATGTGGTGCAGCAGGCCGGGTACTCGCTTCCCGGACACTGCCACCCATCGATCTCTCAACCTATTCCTGATCGACCCACACTTTGTGGTGCAGCAGGCCGGGTGCTCGCTTCCGGGAAACTGCCACCCATCGATCTCTCCTCTATCTAGATCACCCACCTTAGTGGTGTAATAGGCCGGGTGCTCGCTTCCCGAGCGTGCTACCAATGATCTCTCATTTCAGCCAAGAGCATTATCAAAGCCTCCATACATCCATCCATACATTCATACAGCTATACCACAAACATAAACCTTTCATATCATCAAATCCATGGAGTCTTCTCCGGTTTACACATGATCACCACCAATACAGCCTACATGTCCAGATGGGCTTCACACAGCATGCCCATGACGTACTCCATACTTCCGACTCTAGATGCAACCTCAACAAAGGAATCACTTATGAGATCCACCTCTTGGTGGAGGATTCCACTCATATGCATAAAGAAAGGACTTCGATGTCCAAGAAGGAGATCGTTACACTCGAAGATCGCTTCGGCATCATGACGTAGCCGGATGGAAGTCACCGCCTCCGCTCTACCTTAATGAATCCGCTTTCGGATCTTTGTTCCGCACTCCACAGCTCCTCCAGCAGCTAATTTTGCTTTCCCCCTTACTTCCTTTGCTCTCCCTTTCTCTTGCTCTCTCTTGAAATGAGATGGAGAAGAAGAAGAAGAGGAAGTGCTTTTATCGTCAGTTCTCGACCAGAATCCACATGGACAGAGCCTAACCCTTGGATCCAGGATAAGGAAAGTCAAAGGCCAGAAAAATGCAGAAAATCACTTTTCGGTCCTGACACCCCCGGTGACGCGCCCGTGTCACAGGGCGTGTACCTTAAGCGGTACACGAGCCAACTTAATCTGGCTTATCCAACATAGAACACGGCTAGGGTACACGCTTGTGTCGGCCCAGTCACGCCCATGACACAGGGCGTGTAACCCACTCGACACCCAGTCGAGAGAAAATCGTCGAACTCTCGATGGCGGGACTTGCCATGTGACACGCCCGTGTCACATGCCATGTACCCCTTACATGGCACTCGACAATCGTCGATCGCAGATCGTCGACCAGAGGGGACACGCCCTAGGTCACGCCTCCTGTCATGCCCCATATCATGCCTGTGACATAGGGTATTGTTGGGTATTGTATCCACAATGTACCTGATTTGAAGAAGCCCCTGGACAAGCTAAGGTCAATAGACTATGTATTTGATAAACTCTTTCAAGTTGTGCTTGCAGTTCCTCCACGCTAAGTGCACACCAATGTCAGGGTGCAGTAGGTCAATATACACGGGTCTGCACGACGTAATCCCTCGTTGAGCAGATCAGTGTGTTGGCCTATGTGTACTCTCTCTATTGGAGTGCACTTACTTTCAAGTACAGGACCGTTCATATGCAAGAGAAGACAAGGAGCATGGAGGATCAAGGAGCAGCTCCTGGGTGGAAGATGAAAATTCGTCCAAGGCAAATTCGACGAGAATCACCAAGTGATTCTCGCCGATTCGGCGAGAATCACTAGTGATTCTCGTCGAATCGACGAGAATCATTAGTGATTCTCGCCGACTCCTTCTGGGCACCTCAAAATGGTGCCAAGTAAGATTCGGCGAAGAATCACTAGTAATTCCCGCCGAACCAGTGGCCAAGCAGCTCATGCATACAAAGTAAAATTCGTTGAGAATCAATAAGTGATTCGGCGAGAATCACTAACGATTCTCGACGAATCGTCGAGAATCACTTAGTGATTCTCGCCGATTCGTCGAGAATCGCCTGCGATTCTCGCCGATTTTCACTTGGCGTTTTCTCAGGATGCTGCTAGACCGGATTCTGCCTTTGGACTAGTTTGAACCGGACTTAGGGATTTCTTTTGTGGGTCCCACAAACGGTCATTTTGGAAAACTTCTACAGTATTTATACACAGGTATTTTGAATGGAATACCTACCAAGAAAGAAGCCGAGCAAGGAAAACCCTAAAATCGCGAACTCTTTCGGCCCCCGCCGTCGCGCTCGGGCAAATACGTCGCCGCTGCTGATCGTTCCTCTTCCCGATCTCCGGCGACAGAAGCTTAGCAAAGCTTGCGTCTCACGTGTCTATCCAGAGATCTCTTGTCTCTCGATTTGTTGATAGGGAAAAACTCCCCCGTCCGAATCGATCGAGACGACCGATCCTAGAGTGACCGTTGGTAGACCTAGTTTGCTTCGCAAAGAAGTTTGGATCTCAAAGCACTGCAGCAGCGCACCTTCGTTGCCGCCGACTCCGAACCAAGCCGCCGCTCGGATTGCCGCCGCCGGTTCCGGGAGATCCTCTCCAAGAGAGACCAAGGTTGTAGACTCTTCATCGACTTCAAGAACACGTCGTCGGACAAAGAGGAACACCGTAGTCTCCAAAAGAAGTTTGTATCACGTGTACACTCTACATTTAATTTCATAGTAAAGGAACTTTTGTTCCGTGTTGTAAGGGTTGGGTGCAACCCGTTTTGTGGGAGTATTGACTCTCACATGTGGAAGGGCTCCTTCCGTTAGTGCAGGGGTTGGATTTCAATCCCGTTGGAGAAGTGACCGAGTCGTCCCTTGTTGGGGAGATAGGTCGAAGGGGGAAAGTGGATGTACCCAAGTCGGGGAACCACTATAAATTTGCTGTGTATTCTGTGTGCTGTGCTTTTTGTTTTTATTGTGCAGGTACATCCGTAAATTCCGCAAAAGAACCACACGTCACCTATTCCCCCCCCCCCCCATAGGTGCACATAGTTGACACTAGGTGGACTTTCAAGTGGTATCAGAGCCAGGTTACTCAGCAAAAAGGTTAACACCTTGAGTTGAATCCTACCACTAGTGTCAACAAGGAGACATACATCTACTATGGACGGGCTCAAGTACTCCGACAAGATCCCAGTGTGCAACAGACTCAACTTTCCTATCTGGAAGGAAAGGATCAGGTTCTACATGGAAGCAGTGGACCCTCGACTTTTCATGATCGTGCTGGAGGGACCTTATGTCCCCACTAAGGCCTCCACCATTGATCCCACCAAGAAAGTGCCGAAGACACTCTCTGAAATGGACAAGGATGAGATGGTCCTAGTGGGCCTTGACATGAAGGCAAGAAACATCCTGGTCAGCGCAGTTGATGACTCGATGATGCAGAACTTCAGCAACTGCAGGACAGCTCAGGAGATCTGGCAGTGTCTGATCATTCTAATGGAGGGCACAAATGAAGTGAGGGATGATCGGAGATCCCTCCTGAACCAGAAGTATGAGGCCTTCAGACAAGGGCCGAAGGAAGAGATCGGGGTCACCTACGAGAACTTCCTAAAGATTGTCAACGCCCTCAAGGGGTACGGAAGAGTGTTCACTAATGGTGAACTCAATGACAAATTCCTTAGGTCCCTTACTAAGGAATGGGACACTAAGATCTGCGCCATCAGAGAATTTGGCAGACTGGCAGAAACTGATCCACAAATTCTGTTTGGGAAGCTGATGTCCTATGAGCTTCAGCTGAACACCAGGAAAGCTGAGGAAGAAGTAGAAAAGGCTGCTGCAAAAGAAAAGACTGTGGCTCTAAAAGCCAGTCACTCCAGAAAAGGGAAGAGTACGGTGTCGTACCGTGCCAGGAAAAAGGATGAGGAGGAGGACTCCGATCCATGCTCCTCCAGCTCAGAACTGTCGGAGGAGGATTTCTCCCTCATCACTCGAGAGTTCAAGAAGTTCCTCAAGATGAGGAATCAAAGAAAGAGAGACGGCTCCTCTTCCAGACATCAGAAGAAAAACTACTCTTCTGACAGGTATGCATCTAAACCCAACAAACATCGTTCTTCTGACATTATTTGCTTTGGATGTAATAAGCCAGGACACGTCGTGGCCGACTGCTATCAAAGCAAAAGAGAAAAGGGAAATGGTGAGGAGCTCAAATCCACCAGAGATAAGAAGAAGGAGCGGAGCTACATCGCCAGAAGGCCAAAGACACTAAGTGAGTCTGATTCCTCAGACTCCAGTGATGATGAAGAAGCCTACTTCGGGCTGGTGGGTCGCTCCGACTCAGAAGGAGAATGTCCCCCATTTTCTGGGAAGGTAAAAGCTCACACCCCCCTCTCCGACTCTGACTCTGATCCTGAGTCTCAGGACGATGAACCTGAGGATAGCCTTTCGGCCCGCGAAGCTGAGCTCCTCGAGAAGTATGAGCTTCTGCTCAACACCTTCGAGGAGTGCCGAAAGAGACTGAAGGCTGAGAAAAAGGAAGTAAAATTCCTTAAGGGCGAGTGTGTTTCCCTAAGGGAAGAGGTCACTAGTTTGATCTCTCTCCGACAGGATCACCTTGACCTGACCTCACAACATTCAGAGTCTTTGAAGCTCCTTGATCTAAAGCAGGAGGAAGTCAACAAGTTGGAAGAACTACTTGCGGCAGAAAAGAAGATCGTCAAAAGCTTCTCCATGCCAAAAACAGTTCTTCCAGTCGTAGATACCTTCTCTGCTCAGGCCAAAGGAGCTGGCTTGGGGCATGCAGGGGTATCTGGTTCCTCTTCCAGGAGAAACAGGAACCAGAGGAAGAATAAGGCCGCCAAGAAGGCCTCTGCTGGTGAAAAGGGCAAGGCTCCTCTTAGTCCTGTTGCGTTCAGAAAGCCTGGCTTTCCGTGCAACCAACATGACTTTAAGTCAACATTTGGGCATCATTTCCGGCCCTCGGTTGCAAAGCCAAAGAGCCGGTATGACGGTTGGAACTTTCCCAGGAACTTCGGTGAGAGTGCCTTCAAGCCACCTTATGAGGAAATCCACATGGAAAATTATGGTCCGTTCTCTAGCGGCCATAATGGAAAGCAGGCACCAAAAGTCAAGCCTGTTATACAGAAGGTGACAAAGTCATGTGACTGCCGTCACCATGAGGCCTCCACCTCCAGATCCAACGCCCCAGCTGTACCCGCTGTTCCCAGGGTAAGGCAGGAGCCTCGGAAGAGATACAACAGGTTCGACTGTTGGTGCTGTGGCAAAGTCGGTCACTTTGCCGTGGATTGTTGGTTTAATCCAAGGTACTACGAGACTCCCCATGTTAGCAATGCGAGGCCGACCACTCGTAGGGTTAACCTTCCGAGGGGGAGTGTGCTAACCAGGAATCTAGGACCCAAGTTCGATTGGGTTCCTAAGGCAAATTAATTTTGTTTTGCAGGAATGTCCAAAGGCCACCAAAACGCCGATCTGGTATTTGGACAGTGGATGCTCCCGGCATATGACTGGGACAAGAAGCCTGCTGCGTGATTACACTCCAGTCGAGAATGGACCCAAAGTCATCTTCGGAGGGTCAGATCGAGGAGTCACCAGGGGTTACGGTATGATTTCCAACGGTATAACCTCTATCACCGACGTGGCTTATGTTGAAGGGTTAAACCATAACCTGATCAGCGTAAGTCAGTTATGTGACAAAGGTTATGACGTTAAGTTCTGCAAGGACAAATGTCTGATAATTTCGCGTACCTCTTCTGAGACGGTATTATCAGGCATTAGGAGCAGAAATATCTTCTGCTTAGATTTTCTCAGTGTAGATTCATCTACCCCCGTATGCCTTGTGGCAACAGGCAGTGCATCTCTTTGTGAACAATGGCACAAGAGATTGGCACATATTAATTTCAAGACAATTATTATGCTATTTTCTAAGAACTTAGTAAGAGATGCTCCCAGTATCAAGTGCATCAAAGATAGCCCCTGTCCTGCATGCCAGATGGGCAAACAGACTCGGGCTACCTTTAAGAGCATTGCAGACAAAGACTCTTCCCGATGTCTTTACCTGTTACATATGGACTTTTTTGGCCCAATGCAAGTTCATAGCTTGGGAGGCAAGTCATATACGCTAGTGATAGTTGATGATCACTCTCGGTTTACATGGGTTTTCTTTTTGAAACGAAAGTCAGATACTTTTGACATCTTCACTAATTTTGTCAAGCAGGTTCAGAACGAATTTAACTGCTCCGTGGTCAAAATCCGAAGTGACCATGGAACAGAATTCGAATCTGGTGCTATGACAGAATTCTGTGAAGAACAAGGTATCTTTCATGAGTTTTCCTCCCCACGCACTCCTCAGCAAAATGGGGTTGTGGAGAGGAGAAATAGAACTCTCATTGAAGCCTGCACGACAATGTTGAAAGACGCTTCTCTCCCGGAATACTTCTGGGCAGAGGCTGTCAACACAGCTTGTCATGCACAAAACCGCGCATTGATCAACAAGCATCATCGTAAGACGCCCTACGAGCTACTGAAAGGCAGGAAACCAACCATGTCCTACTTAAGGATTTTTGGTTGCAGATGCTATGTACTAAATAATGGGAAGTAGCTGCGTACTAAATTCGGTGAAAAATGCTTCGAAGGCATATTCATGGGCTATAGTTCCCATAGTCGGGCATATAGGGTCTTCAATAAGAAAACCCTAGTGGTAGAAGAATCAATAAATGTTGTATTTGATGAAGGAAGTTTGCTTCACAGCAACTCTTCCAGTGGTATTCTTGAAGATGCAAGTGCACGATTGAAACAGCTGAGTCTGGATGAGCCCGCTAAAGATGACACTCCTAAGTACGTCAAAGTGTCCACCTCCACGTCATCTGAAAATGTTGAAGATCAAGATGAAACAAATCTCTTGGAAGAAAGAGAAGCCCAAGAAGTAGTTGAAGCACCAGACGCCAGACTTCTAGAGCTCCATCACGTGAGGGATCATCCTAGAGAACAGATCATCGGGGATCCTCGTGTCGGCGTCAGAACTCGAAGAGGTACAACTAACGAAGTATTGCATCTTAGCTTCCTGTCACAGGTAGAGCCAAAGAAGTTCGACGAGGCGAACAAGGATGCGGCATGGATTCTGGCCATGCAAGAGGAACTACATCAATTCGAACGGTGCAATGTTTGGACGCTGGTTCCCAGACCATGCAAGCAGAATGTGATCGGGATAAAGTGGATCTTCAGAAACAAGCTGGATGAACATGGTGTCATCGTAAAGAACAAAGCCAGGCTGGTGGCTCAAGGTTACAGACAGGAGGAAGGGATTGATTTCGACCAGACCTTTGCACCAGTAGCAAGGCTCGAGGAAATCAGGTTGTTCCTGGCGTATGCTGCAGTCAAAGGATTCACAGTCTATCAAATGGATGTGAAATCGGCATTCCTGAACGGAGACCTGAAAGAGGAAGTATACGTCGCTCAACCCCCAGGTTTTGTCGATCCTACTTTTCCCAATCATGTCTACTTTCTTAATAAAGCATTATATGGGTTAAAACAAGCTCCACGAGCTTGGTATGAGACTTTATCTAGGTTTCTTCTTGAGAACAAGTTCTCTAGAGGTAAAATAGATAAAACATTGTTTCTCAGGGAAGTCAAAGGCAAGATTTTGCTGGTGCAAATCTATGTCGATGACATAATATTCGGCTCAACGGACAACAATCTTTGCAAAAAGTTTTCTAAACTTATGCAAGGAAAGTTTGAAATGAGCAGTATGGGAGAGCTCAAGTATTTCTTAGGACTTCAAGTGAAACAGTCTGAGGATGGAATCTTCATCTCTCAGACGAAGTTCACAAATGAACTCCTTAAGAAATTCGGTGTGGAGAGTGCAACCTCTATGAGGACTCCAATGGGATCCACCATGTCTCTGGATAAGGATGAGAAAGGTAAACCTTTCGATGAAACCAAATACAGAAGCATCATTGGATCCCTGCTCTACCTTACTGCCAGTAGACCAGATATTATGTTCTCCACATATGTCTGTGCCAGATATCAAGTGAACACTAAGGAATCTCACCATGTCGCTGCAAAGCGAATTCTAAGATACCTTAAAGGTACTCCTAATCTTGGCTTGTGGTACCCGAGAAACAATGATGTCGGGCTAATAGGCTTTTCAGATGCTGATTTTGCAGGGAGTAGGGATGACAGAAAAAGCACTTCCGGGACGTGTCAATTCCTCGGAAGAAGGCTTATCTCATGGAACAGCAAGAAGCAGAACTGTGTGGCTACCTCCACAGCAAAATCTGAGTACATCTCAGCAGGCAGCTGTTGCGCACAACTCCTTTGGATCAGAAATCAGTTGGCCGACTACAACCTTCAGTTCAAGGAAGTTCCAATGTACTGCGACTCCTCCAGTGCAATTGCCATTGCCAACAATCCTGTCTCGCATAGCAGAACGAAGCATATTGAAGTGCGCTACCACTTCATTCGGGAGCACGTGGAAAACAAGGACATCTCTCTCTGTTATGTCCCCACGGACAAGCAGATTGCTGATATATTCACAAAGCCCTTAGACGAGGCCAAGTTCAATCTTTTCAAGACTGAATTGGGGATGCTCAATTATGAAGCATGAAGACTACAAAAGCTCCCGACTCGTGCATGATCTGAGGGGGAGCAGGGAACTCCAGCGTGAGTACAGCTGCAAGAACTGAGGGGGAGCTAAGGGCCAAAGGTTACAGACCCCGATTTGCCGAAGCCGAAAAGGGGGAGATTACCCTCTCGGGGTCAAGGCTAAGGTGGCTCCAGCTTGCTCCCAAGAAATCGGTATTGGCTAAGGTGGCTCCAGCTTGCTCCCAAGAAATTGGTATTGGTATGGGATGACTCCACTCAATATTAAGTTTATGGCTTTCATTTGCTTTCATTTCCATTTGCTCTATTCACCTTAGCTTGTAGGGTTTAGGCTTCTTCAAATAGGGGGAGATTGTTGGGTATTGTATCCACAATGTACCTGATTTGAAGAAGCCCCTGGACAAGCTAAGGTCAATAGACTATGTATTTGATAAACTCTTTCAAGTTGTGCTTGCAGTTCCTCCACGCTAAGTGCACACCAATGTCAGGGTGCAGTAGGTCAATATACACGGGTCTGCACGACGTAATCCCTCGTTGAGCAGATCAGTGTGTTGGCCTATGTGTACTCTCTCTATTGGAGTGCACTTACTTTCAAGTACAGGACCGTTCATATGCAAGAGAAGACAAGGAGCATGGAGGATCAAGGAGCAGCTCCTGGGTGGAAGACGAAAATTCGTCCAAGGCAAATTCGACGAGAATCACCAAGTGATTCTCGCCGATTCGCGAGAATCACTAGTGATTCTCGCCGAATCGACGAGAATCATTAGTGATTCTCGCCGACTCCTTCTGGCCACCTCAAAATGGTGCCAAGTAAGATTCGGCGAGAATCACTAGTAATTCCCGCCGAACCAGTGGCCAAGCAGCTCATGCATACAAAGTAAAATTCGTTGAGAATCAATAAGTGATTCGGCGAGAATCACTGACGATTCTCGACGAATCGTTGAGAATCACTTAGTGATTCTCGCCGATTCGTCGAGAATCGCCTGCGATTCTCGCCGATTTTCACTTGGCGTTTTCTCAGGATGCTGCTAGACCGGATTCTGCCTTTGGACTAGTTTGAACCGGACTTAGGGATTTCTTTTGTGGGTCCCACAAACGGTCATTTTGGAAAACTTCTACAGTATTTATACACAGGTATTTTGAACGGAATACCTACCAAGAAAGAAGCCGAGCAAGGAAAACCCTAAAATCGCGAACTCTTTCCGCCGCCGCCGTCGCGCTCGGGCAAATACGTCACCGCTGCTGATCGTTCCTCGTCCCGATCTCCGGCGACAGAAGCTTAGCAAAGCTTGCGTCTCACGTGTCTATCCAGAGATCTCTTGTCTCTCGATTTGTTGACAGGGAAAAACTCCCCCGTCCGAATCGATCGAGACGACCGATCCTAGAGTGACCGTTGGTAGACCTAGTTTGCTTCGCAAAGAAGTTTGGATCTCAAAGCACTGCAGCAGCGCACCTTCGTTGCCGCCGACTCCGAACCAAGCCGCCGCTCGGATTGCCGCCGCCGGTTCCGGGAGATCCTCTCCA
Organism: Platanthera guangdongensis; assembly: GCA_039583875.1. Lineage (NCBI taxonomy): Eukaryota > Viridiplantae > Streptophyta > Magnoliopsida > Asparagales > Orchidaceae > Platanthera > Platanthera guangdongensis. The sequence goes on from CM077154.1 coordinate 114,325,063, forward strand.
AGAGAGACCAAGGTTGTAGACTCTTCATCGACTTCAAGAACACGTCGTCGGACAAAGAGGAACACCGTAGTCTCCAAAAGAATTTTGTATCACGTGTACACTCTACATTTAATTTCATTGTAAAGGAACTTTTGTTCCGTGTTGTAAGGGTTGGGTGCAACCCGTTTTGTGGGAGTATTGACTCTCACGTGTGGAAGGGCTCCTTCCGTTAGTGCAGGGGTTGGATTTCAATCCCGTTGGAGAAGTGACCGAGTCGTCCCTTGTTGGGGAGATAGGTCGAAGGGGGAAAGTGGATGTACCCAAGTCGGGGAACCACTATAAATTTGCTGTGTATTCTGTGTGCTGTGCTTTTTGTTTTTATTGTGCAGGTACATCCGTAAATTCCGCAAAAGAACCACACGTCACCTATTCCCCCCCCCCCCCCCCATAGGTGCACATAGTTGACACTAGGTGGACTTTCAGGTATGACCTCTCGAAAACTTTGTCGACCGAATTTCGTCGACCACGCGCCCAACTGCTCAACCCGAGCGGGACATGCCCCGGGACACGCCTGTGTTCCAGGCTGTGTCAACCAATTTTTTGCCAATTCCAAAATTTGGGATGTTGCAACCCTCCCCTCCTACAAGAAATTTCGTCCTCGAAATTGGTACACAGGAGGGAAACAACAACCAAAATGTTATAACATCAAAAATGGATGTTATAACATGTCGCTTAAAGACCGTAATTGGTTTCATCCCAGGGCATCACATAAGCCAAACAATACATGCAACACATTTACACATCCAAATCCCTTACATGTGCACATTTGTCCACCAATTCAGCTAATCATCGATAGCTACAAACACATACCAAGTTTGCATCAACATTACATTATTTCTTATGACATATCACATATATGCACATGATCCTATATATATAGTATGCACATCGTCCAAGTGATATAAATCACTATTCACTATTCATTTTCGCTCAGCCTCCCGATTTTGCATTTCTCGCGAAAGAGCCAAATTAAACACTCGAGGCTGAACTTCACCAATTGAACTCTGCGGCTCTTGCACTTCCAAATTATGTAATCGAGGCTGCGTCCGGGATGCAGATGACTCGGCCACTGCTTTACCGTTTTCTTCATATGACGCACCTGTCTTTTTCTCACTCCTTGAAGGGGAATTCCAGCAATAACGAGCTATATGTCCTTGCTTCCCATAATTATAACATATATGTGTATCTACACGTCCTTGCCCAGAAGTCGCCCCCGAAGAAACAATCGATGGAGCTGAGTCATCAAGCCTAAACCTTTTCTTCTCTCTCCTTCTTAACTCCTGCTCCGACCGTGGTACTTTGAACTCTGGATTTTCCACTGCCAGTTTCTTCTTTTCTTGTACCCACTTCAAATCCTTTTCCAGGGCACGGGTTGTATATACCAATGCTTGGAAGCCTTCTTTCACCGAACTAGGGAGTAATAATCTCAACTCATCCCGCAGTTCCTCATAAAAGCGATTCGTCTTTCGCGCTTCCTCCGCGAAGTTAGACCCCGCATATCGCCCTAGTCTAGTAAACTCATGCATGTACGTATCAATATCAGTATCACCCTGCACCAGACGTTGAAACTCATTCTCCATCACAATCCGCTGCGACACTGGCAAGTACTTGGTGAGAAACAAGCAGGAAAATTCATCCATTGAAACCTCCACTAATCCTCGACCTGCCAAGTGATGTACCTCCATCTCATCCCACCACAATCTCGCGTCTCCTTCCAGCAGAAAAGTGGCTAAGGTCACTTTTTGCTCTTCTGCCATCCTGATTGCAGTCAGGATCGTCTTCACTCTAGCCAACAAATCTTCCGCCTGTGTTGGGGAAATCGCCCCACATAACGTAGGTGGATGAAACTCATAAACTTTTCAATGACTTATCTATTGCTTGCGCCTCCACCACAACTGCAGCACGCTCTTGCCGTGCACCAGGTCGTACTGGTACTTTTGCAGGCCTTGCCTGTCCAGTACGCTGTGCTTGTAACACCGCAAGCACTGTCTCCGTCACCACCTTTATAGTCTCCATCGAAGGAGGCGTAGGCGCTTTAACGGGTGTTGCACTCTCATCTGACTGTTGGGGCTCAGACTGCCCAGCTCCACTCCTCGCCACCTATAAGTCAATGTACAAAACACCATTAATCATCCATGTCATAACGGGAAATATACATTGAATACACACACATGCACCTTACGTGCATAAAATACATTCCTAGTGGACATTCGTGAGTTCAATTATGTTCTCTCCCTCCCAAACAATCTCAACCTTGCTCTGGTACCACTTTGTAACGCCCCCACCTATCACATGGCATATAACGGTGGGTTCGGTCGGGGCCCCACGCCATAGGTCATAGACAAGCGATGGAATTACTTGTGGAAATCAAAATCTATTCGCATCCTAATTCAAATCATTCTAGCGCAGCATTTTAAGTTACGATGAACTCAGCTCAGAGAATTTCCACTATTATATAAATTCCATATTTATATATATATCCAAACTAGGAATGTATACAACACACACACATGGCCTTAAGGCCTTACAGGTTCCTTTTTACACAAATACATTTTCGTACATCAGCATGCAGGTCGGCCACACATGAAATCCAAACAAGCTTTCTTCGCACGGCCTTCAAGGGCCTTTAGCAGCAATCCATCCATTCAGCTCATTTCATTTCAAGCAGCAATACCTACAATCACATATCCACCCAAGAGCAGCAAATAAAGTAACGGTCAGCTTTAGCTGACCACTTATAACGACCCTACCCCTTACCCAGGGCAGTGGTTCCCTCCCTGTATGCATTGCCATCATCAATCATCATATCATTAATCATCATAGCTATCATCCTCTCTATCAATATATCAATCACAACCATATCATAAACTTCAGTATCCAGCCAATGCTCCGTGCTCTCAGGGCACCTTCAATATTACCAAAACAGATCGACCCACATTATGTGGTGCAGCAGGCCGGGTACTCGCTTCCCGGACACTGCCACCCATCGATCTCTCAATATATTCCTGATCGACGCACACTTTGTGGTGCAGCAGGTCGGGTGCTCGCTTCCCGAACACTGCCACCCATCGATCTCTCCTCTATCTAGATCACCCACCATAGTGGTGTAGCAGGTCGGGTGCTCGCTTCCCGAGCGTGCTACCAATGATCTCTCATTTCAGCCAGGAGCTTTATCAAAGCCTCCATACATCCATCCCTACATTCATACAGCCATACCACAAACATAAACCTTTCATATCATCAAATCCACAGAGTCTTCTCCGGTTTACACATGATCATCACAAATCCAGACTACCTGTCCAGATGGGCTTCACACAACATGCATATGTCGTACTCCACACTTCCGGTACTAGATGCAACCTCAACAAAGGAATCGCCTACGAGATCCACCTCTTGGTGTAGGATTCCACACATATGCATAAAGAAAGGACTTCGATGTCCAAGAAGGAGATCGTTACCCTCGAAGATCGCTTCGACGCCATGACGTAGCCGGATGGAAGTCACCACCTCGGCTCTACCTTAACGAATCCGCTTTCGGATCTTCGTTCCGCACTCCGCAGCTCCTCCAGCAGCTGGCTTTGCTTTCCCACTTCATTCCTTTGCTCTCCCTTTCTCTTTCTCTCTCTTGAAATGAGATGGAGAAGAAGAAGAAGAGGAAGGGCTTTTATCATCAATTCTCCGCCAGAATCCACATGGACAGAGCCTAACCCTTGGATCCAGGATAAGGAAAATCAACGGCTAGAAAAACACTGAAAATCACTTTTTGGCCCTGACACGCCCTGTGACACGCCCGTGTCACCGGGCGTGTATCGTAAGCTGCACACAAACCGACTCAATCTAACTTATCCAACATAGAACACGGCCAGGGTACACGCCCATGTCGGCCCTGTCATGCCCGTGACACAGGGCGTGCAACCCACACGACACCCAGTCAAGAGAAATTCGTCGAACTCTCGACATGGCGGGACATTCCCTGTGTAACGCCCCGAAACTCAAAAGAGTGACGGGAGGCATTTTGGGCCGAATCTGGGATTTGGCAAGAGGCACACGGCCTGGGACACAGGCGTGTCCCAGGGCGTGTCTGGCATGAGTCGACGATTTGGCCGCGAGGTCGACGAATTTTTGTGTCGACGATCGTCGAGCATGGAACATGGCCTGAGACACGGGCGTGTCTCAGGGCACGTCGAGCCCGTGTCGACGATCTGCCAGGGAACTCGACGATTTTTGCTCACCGAAGTGTCGAGACATGGCACACGGCCCAGGACACGGGCGTGTACGAGGCCGTGTCGCATGGTCGACGATCTTCGCTCGACGAGGTGTCGAATATCGAGACTACAAACACGTCCTAGAGCCCAGGCATGTTCGGTTATGACACGGGCGTGTCGAATTGGACACGAGCGTGTCCAACAACCTGTGTCCTTCTCGGGTTGTTTCGGAGCTGGGTAAATGGGGGTACACGGCCGACCACACGGCCGTGTCGGTTGGAACACGGGCGTGTTAGGTCGAACACGGGTGTGTAAGATGCCTGTGTGTGTTTTAAGACGTGTCGATTTTGATGGCGAATGAGGGACACGGCCCTGGACACGGGCGTGTCGTAGGCCGTGTTCGGCCTAGGTTGTAGTTTTCAGCTACGAATCGTAGCCATTCGTTTCCTTATTTTGGGATCCGACGGTTGGGGGCTGTTCCTATTGGGATATACCAGGGATTGGGCCTTTGAAACCCTCTTTTCTTTTGAGTGGTTATCTTTCTAAAGGCTTGAGAGAGAAGAGCGCAAAGGCGGAAGAAGATGCTTGGATCCAGCCTTTGGAGGGGTTTTAGAGCTCCAAATCGTGAGCCGACTTCGGATCTACGAAGGCAAAGAGAGTGCGGTGCTTTTCATCCACTTACTTTTCCATGGCACCAAGAAAGAATGCTAGGGTAACGATTCTCTTCTTGAGCATGTGAAGCTCTTCTTCTTTGTATAGAAAGCCCGCTCTCGTAAGTTTGCAGTGAGTTGGAGGCGTTCCTTCGGGTAGATATGTAATGTCCCCGTTGTGTAGAGCCCGTAATCGAAATCGGACATAGGCATGATGCGTGAAGCCTACCCGGACATGTTGGTCTGGATCGGTGATGTTGCATTGCATAAATGCCGGAGAAGACTCTGTGCGATTATTTGTTTTTTGGGTTTTCTACATGGTAGATTGCAACAAGGAGCCTTGGGGATTAACCCTAGGGTGCACCCGGAAAACTGGGCGGATGCGTGATCTTGCCAACTTGGTGGCCTGGGAGACAACTTGAGCATAACCGGGTTATGCGACGTTTGTGTTGAAAACGGGACTCGGGAGAAGTTTGACCCGCCCATATGGCTTAAATTATCGTTGCGATGTGAGCACGGGTTAGATGGAATCGTACCTGTTCTATGACGTTCGGTTGGATTCGTTGGCATAGATGAAGGTCTTCGGCGGTCTATGGCTTAAATTGACGTGACCTATGCAAAGGAGACAAAAAACTCATGTGTTTGGCCGTCAAAGTGGTCGTTGTGTGATCGGACTGTCTATGGCTTAAATTGACGTGACAACGACCGGCTCACCGAGAATGTTCCCTGAGTGCACGGGGCGTGTGGCCATCCGTGCCAATGCCTGTGATGTAATGTATATTTATATACTGCTTGGTTGTGCTAATAAAATGGAGGGAAGGAGTATTGTTGCACCGAGCTGGGGGCGGGATCGTTATAATTTGGTCAGCATTGCTGACCGTTGCTTTTATTTGCCATGCGGTGGTTTGTTGCTTGCTGGTGCTGCTGGACCAAGCGATCAATAGCGGGCTAAAGCCCAATTTGCGATGCTGGCCCTCGAAAGCTTAATTGGAGTGTTTTCTTGCTGTATTCATGTATGACCGGCATGCGTGCTGTGGTATGGAAATCATGTAATATTGAAGTAAACAGTTTTGTAAGGCCTTAAGGCCAGTACTTGTGTATGTACTATATTCCTATTTGGTATATTAGTGGACATTCATGCTCGGTGCTGGGTTCTTTTAATTGCAACTTATTAAACTGCTTCCGCTAGAATTCTCTGTCTAGGATGTTGTGATTGGTTGGATGGTTTCCATTGAGTAACCACCCGGTCTGTCTGTAGTATATGGCGTCGGCCCCTGGCCGGACGTACTGCTATATGCTATACGACGGATAGGGGGTGTTACAATTTGGTATCAGACTACTGGTTTTGGTCGGGCTTAAGCTGAATTCGTGGGCGAATTCTTTTTAAGGGGTGGTGAGTACATGTGTGTGCGTCATCGTTATAATAGCAAAAGAACCCATGAATGTCCACTTAGGAATGAAAATACACGTGTTTGGGGAACCTGTGTGTTCCTATAATTGTTGTTTGCAATTTTAATTGGTCGCTTAACGGTGTTTTGTACCACTATAGGTGACCAGAAGTGGTGCTGGGCCGTCGGAACATCGAGTTTCTGAGGCCAGCAGTGCACCTAATGATGCTCCTACAACACCTCTCTCGGTCAAAACCATTCGACTGGTGGCTGAAGTAGTGTTAACAATGATCAATGCGTAGCCTGCAAGGCCAGTGTAGCAGCCCGCTCCTGCGATGGAGCAAGTACCTCTTCCAGAGGTTGAGCCGAGGCGAGTGGAGCAGGTAGTAGTGGAGCCGGCGGTGCCAAGGAGGGCAACCGAGAGACAGCTCAAACATGTCATGAGCTTTAATCCTCCTATATTCTCGGGGTTGGGAACCCCATCTCAAGCTGAAGACTGGCTCTCCAGGGTGAAGAGAGTCATGACAGTAACGGAGACGGAAGAATGGCAAATGACCACCATTGCTACGTTCCTTCTGGACGGTGAAGCGAGACTATGGTGGGAAGGTTTGGAGCTGCATCTTTTTAGAGGTAGGCAACTTGTAGATGTCTCAATGGAGGAGTTCTCGAGATTGTTCTTGGATAGATACCTCCCTTCGGCGCAGAGGATAGCATTGGAGAACGAGTTCCTGAAGTTGGTTCAAGGAGACAGTACCGTGGATGAATATCTCCACGAGTTTACTCGATTGAGTCGATATGCTAGCTCTACCATCACGGATGAGGAGCGCAAGACAAATCAATTCTACGAAGGGTTGAGAGATGATCTGAGGTTACTACTCTCGGGGCCGATGACGCAGGGTTTATTGACCTTGGTCAACACGGCCCGGTCCTTTGAGAAGGACATGAAGAATGTACAAGCAAAGAAAGGCTTGGGTGATAAGAAATCTGAGTTCAAAGTGTCGACTAATTCAAAGTCCGGCTATCGAAGATTCCACAAGAAGCATAGGACTTTGGGTACAGCTCCCTCTTCTGGTGCTTCTATGGCGACTACGGGTCGGACCCCGAGTGCATGTTTTACTTGTGGAAAGTCGGGGCACTGATGGCGACGGCCACCACGACGGCTAATTGGGTGATGAAGACGACGACCATGGCGGTGTTATGATTGATGGCGACGGCCACCACGACGACCAATTGGGTGATGAAGATGATGACGATGCTCCACCATCAAGAGACTTGCGGCTCCGTAGCGGGCACGACTACAATCTTCGCCCACGCAACAAAAATAAGCTTTGAATTTATTTTATTATTTGATCTGCCTTTATCTGGTTATATGTGGTATTTGACACTATGTTATTTTGTCATTTCATTTTCTGCAACATTTTTATTTTGGGCTGCTAATAGCCACATGGTTGTAAGCCTTATAAAAGGCCACATTATCATTTGTTACGAAGGCTAATATTGAAATCAATTAAGAATTCCTCCAACCCTAAATTTTCTATCTCCCCTCCCTCTCTTCTAGCCGCCGGCCCCCCTTCATCTTCCTCTTCTTCTTCTTGGACGCACCCCCCCCCCCCTTCTCTCTCTCTTCTTCTTCTCATTTCCTCCCTCATCCCTCTTCCAACTACATCCTCTCATCTACGTGTCCATCCCTTTCTTTCAAAGGTGGTCGGCCAACCTTGGAGGAGGAAGATCTCGTGCAAGGAAGAATCAAGGTTGGGGTAATCAACCACGGCGAGAAGCGAAGGAGGCGAACAAGATCTTCATCCGTGGCGCGTCTCTCGTGGATTCCAAAAGGGAAGACCGATCGTACCTTGTGGATCCAACATATCGGATCTACATTTCCGAGTGGGGTAACGAAATTCCTACCTAAGAGATTCTCTTCTTTGATTAATTCTTGTGGTGGACGGATTTTGCGTGATTTCTCAAATTGCTAAATTTTCACGGTGTTCCTAAAAATAGATTTGAGATTTTCAGTTGGTTTTCCGAAAAGATCTCGCGAGAGGATTTGCGCTCCTCGCTTTTGTTTTGTTGGGATAGATCCTACCGTTTTTTTCGAATCGTGAATTTTTTTCGGTGGATCTATTTTGGTACAACTCCAAAGCTCGATCGGAATTAATATTATTCCATTTAGCCGGAAAGGATTTTGGCTTATAGCCATTCTTCGTTCCACTTGCGGATCGACTATCCGTATGTTAGCACGAACGATAAAAAACAATCATTGTGGTTGCTGCGTTGCGTTTGTGTGCCGGTTAGGGAGCGATAACATTGCCAAGGCTGTAGTCACGCCCTCCGTGTAGGATCCCAAAGGCCTAGCCTACATCAATTTGGTATCAGAGTCAGGTTGTGTTGATTTCTCAATCGACACCGTCCTTACGCTCCCCTTTCTTAGGACGTCGACCCACACTTGGTCGTACATGTTTTCGTAATCACCAAATCTGAATTTCTCTATTTGGTTTGCATATAATAAAAAAAAATTTTTGCAAAAAAGAAGTATAAAAAAATCTGAATTTTCTACGTATTTTTCTAGACATATAAGTCAAAAAAATATTTTCGTTCTCCAAGTCATTAAGCGTATAAAAATCCTGATTTATAAAATTCTTGTCCAAACATTCTCTTATCTAGGTGAGGCACCCTGTATCTGTGTTGTTCATGCGCACGAGGCTTGGCACGGAGTATTCTCCATCCACATCACACATGGCCGACCATCATGATGATGGTGAGCCCGCTCCTGCAACAATTGCGGCGCTTAGGGAAGAGTTTAACACTAGGTTCGATGCACTCACTCAGTTAATACAAGGGTTGGCTGTAAATCAGGCGGCGCCTCGAAATCCCGGCTTTGGGATAAATCGACCGGGGCAGCCACCCCATCCCGCCAACCAACGAGAATAGCGACAAAATCTCCCTCGTGATCCGGATTATGAGTACGCACCCCGAGCCCCTTATGAGTTCGACTTAACTAGGGCCGTTAAAATGGAATCACCATCCTACGATGGCATGGGTGAACCCCAACTTTTTCTAAACTGGATCATGGATATTGAGTGCTATTTTGAGTGGCACAACCTGACAGACGTTGAGAAGGTATGAGTAGCACGAATGAAACTTCTGGGTAGAGCCAAAACGTTCTGGTTGAACGAAGAAAGGTGTCTAGGCACCGTAAATGGAGCACCCCCAATTGGGTGGGCCGCTATAAAGGCACTCCTGCATGACCAATATGTCCCGGCATATCACCGAACCCAAATGTTTGACGAGCTAGCCACCTTTCGTCAAGGGGGCCAATCGGTAGTGGAGTACATGGGAAGACTCAAGGATATGATGGTGCGTTGTGATATACGAGAAATGCCCGAGGTCACACTATCTCGTTTCCGTAAGGGACTTAACACGGACATCCAAGGCAAGCTTTTGCGTTATGGTCACACGGACCTTAACACAACATTCAATGCAGCTCTAGATATAGAAAAGTACAATGCCAATAAGTCCAAGGGCCGGGCATTCAAGAAAGGAAAATCCATCTTAGGACCACCACCTTCGTCATCCATGCGAGACAAAGGAAAGTTTCGATCGACGGACTCAAGTTCCATAGTAATTACCGCTAGGAACAATAAAAATCCCAATGGTGAGAGAGTCCCAGTAGGACGAATTAATAAGACTAACGCTACCTATTATTCATGCGGAATTCAAGGACACTATGCTAGTGAGTGTTCCACTAAGAGTAAACCACTGGCACTATTAGATACCACGTCTGACCCCGCTGAGATCGTTTATGAAGCCGGTACTGAGTCTGACGCTGAGCCGAGTGATATTGACGATGACTCGTTTATGATGGTTATGAGATGTATTCTGAATACACCGCGAGCGACGGACGATTACAATCGGACGAATATCTTCTCGGTAAATTTTAAGAATGGTGACAAGTGGTGTAAGTTAATAATCGATAGCGGTAGTTGTATGAACGTCGTTTCGGAGAATGCCATCACTCGAATGCACTTAGTCAGTGAGCCGCATCCACATCCGTATAAGATATCATGGGTGAACAAAACGTCCATCGCAGTTTCCAAGCGATGTTTGGTACCACTTATGGTGAAGAACTACGTCGATAAGGTGTGGTGTGATGTCATCCCTATGGATGTATGTCATGCTCTACTAGGACGTCCATGGCTTTATGATTATGACGTGACCCATTTTGGCAAAGCCAACTCCTACGAGTTCAAGTTCAATGGTAAGACCATTGTTTTGAAACCCACACCACCTAAGGACCCGTCGATTGCGTCCAATGACACAGTGGTCCATGTGGAAAGGAATACAATAAGTCTTATAAGTAGGAAGGAGTTAGAACGTGAGACCTTTCTCGATGGCGTCATATATGCGTTAGTATGTCTACAAGTACAGGAAGATTCACCATCTTTAGAGAACATACCGTTATCTCTGCGCACATTATTGGAAGAATATATGGACGTCTATCCGGTAGATTTACCTTCCAAGTTGCCACCAATCAGGGATATTCAACATGAAATTGACTTCGTCCCGGGCTCGTCCTTGCCTAACCTACCCCATTACCGACTTAATCCCTACGCACATAATGAACTACAAATGTTAATTTCCGATTTATTAGCTAAAGGATTTATCCGCCATAGTAAAATCCCTTGTGTCGTCCCTGCCTTGTTGGTCTCGAAGAAAGATAAGTCTTGGAGGTTGTGTGTAGACTACCGGGCCATCAATAAAATAACTGTCAAGTATAGGTTTCCCATCCCCCGTTTAGACGATCTATTGGATATGTTGTCCGGTGCCACCGTGTTCTCAAAATTGGATTTAAAGAGTGGTTACCACCAAATAAGGATTCGGGAGGGAGACGAATGGAAAACGGCCTTTAAATCTAAGGACGGGCTTTACGAGTGGTTAGTGCTAGGAGAGGGACTCACCAACAGACCAAGTACATTCTCACGATTAATGACTCAAGTATTTAAGCCATACATGGGAAAATTTGTCATAGTCTACTTCGATGATATTTTGGTGTTTAGTACCGCGCCGATCGATCATGAAACTCATTTGCGGACAATCCTTACTTCATTGCGCCAAGAGAACTTATATATTAATTTTAAGAAGTGCGCATTCGGTGTGACTTCCGTGGAATTCTTAGGATACATAGTGAACGCTGAGGGAATACATGTTGACCCTAAAAAGGTCCAAGTAATTAGAGAGTGGCCGGAGCCGCAAAATATTCGGGAAGTTAGGAGTTTTCATGGATTGGCCACGTTTTATCGACGATTCATTCACAATTTTAGTAGTATCATGGCACTCATCACTGAGTGTATGAAGAAGGGTGATTTTATATGGACCAAATCGGCCGCTAGCGCATTTCAAATGATTAAGGATCGGATGTCCGAAGCCCCCCCTACTACGGTTGCCGGATTTTAGTAAAGTGTTTGAATTATCATGCGACGCTTCGGGGATAGGAATTGGTGGAGTGTTAAGTCAAGCGGGACATCCGGTCGGATACTTCAGCGAGAAACTGGCGGGCCCAAAATTAAATTACTCTAATTATGATCGCGAGTTTTATGCCGTGATACGTTATGTCCAACATTGGCGACACTATCTCATATCGAAAGAATTTGTAATCCTCTCGGATCATGAGGCGCTAAAATTTGTAAACTCTCAAGGTAAAATCAGCCCTCGGCACGCCAAATGGGTCTCCTATCTTCAGGAGTACACATTCATTATTAAGAACCTTAAGGGTACGTTAAATCGAGTGGCGGACGCCCTTACTCGTGTCACCCTATTGTTATCTAAAATGGAGGTGACAGTAATAGGATTTGAACGCATTAAGGACAAGTATGGCCTATGCCCGGATTTTAAGGATATTTATTTAGCAGCTCAGGAATAGGCCCCTTCCACTATTTCAGCCTAATACATTCGTGACGGTTATTTAATCAAGCACACGCAATTGTGTATTCCCCGCTCGTCCCTACGCCATTTTATTATATGGGAGTTACATAGTGGAGGTTTAGGTGGACACTTCGGTCGCGATAAAACGATCACGCTTGTGGAGGATAAATTCTTTTGGCCGGGTCTCAAGCCAATGGTCAACAAAATCGTAGGAAGTTGCCGCGTATGTCAATTAACTAAGGGTAACAAGACCAATGCGGGCCTTTACACACCCCTTCCGATTCCCTCTGCCCCATGGGTGGATGTTAGCATGGACTTCATATTGGGCCTCCCACTGACATTTCGGCGTCACGATTCCATCTTGGTCGTAGTGGGCCGATTCTCTAAAATGGCTTATTTTATCGCTTGTCATAGTACCAACGATGCTTCCCATGTCGCTAAGTTGTATTTTAAGGAGGTCGTAGCTCATCGAGGTGTCCCCAAAACCATCGTGACCGATAGAGATGTTAAGTTTACTAACTACTTTTGGAAGACACTGTGGAAGTTGTTGGGCACGAGGCTTATGTTTTCGTCGGCCTACCACCCCCAAATGGATGGGCAAACGGAAGTTGTTAACTGTAGTTTGGGAGGATTACTTCGTTGCTTGGTGGGCGATCATAAGGGTACATGGGATCTTATTCTCCCCCACGCTCAGTTAGCCTATAATAATTCTAAGAATAGGTCCACCGGGTTATCGCCAAATGAGATAGTGCATGGATATAAGGCGCCCGTGCCTCTTGATTTGATTCCGTTACCACCATCATTTAAATCAAGTCAATTTGCACAGGACTTCGCCTCGCACGTTCACACTCTCCATGAGCAGATTGGCAAGACGTTATCTAAACAATATGCTATTTATCAATCGAATGTTAACATACATAAGCGAGCAGTCCCCTTAAAGATTGGTTATTTGGTAATGGTACGTCTTATCCCTGAACGGTTGCCCTCGGGTACCATAAAAAAATTAGCGAATAAGAGAGTCGGTCCTTTCGGGTTTTGAAGAAGCTAGGTGAAAATGCATATTTATTATAGTTACCCGCTGAGTGGGGAATCTCCCATGTTTTTAACATTTCGGATTTAACGCTTTATGTCGCTCCACCACCTGAATTGTCAGTCTCTCCGTTTCATATTTCCACTATACCGTCTAAAGGGGTGGGGGTGCGAATATTTCTGGACCGCTCTCCCTTTTGGATTCTTCGGGAGGTACGTTGTCTATTGATGATGCAACTTGTTTTTCTTCTTCGCCTAATGCTTTTCCAAGGTTCCCCCGAACCGATTTCTTGCCTGACAAGATTTTGCAGGATGTTGTGTTTTCTACTACCGACGGCGACATTCACAGGTTTTTGGTCAGATGGCGTGGTCGTCCAGCTTCGGACAACTCTTGGATTTCTTCAGCCGACCTGGCTCTTCTCGATGCAGATCTCCTCCACCGTTACCGTCCAACCCACTCATCGGTGATGAGTCCTTTTGAGAGTGGCAGGATTGATGGTGACGGCCACCACGACGGCCAATTGGGTGATGAAGACGACGACCATGGCGGTGTTACGATTGATGGCGACGGCCACCACGACGGCCAATTGGGTGATGAAGATGACGATGATGCTCCACCAGCAAGAGACTTGCGGCGTCGTAGCGGGCACGGCTACAATCTTCGCCCACGCAACAAAAATAAGCTTTGAATTTATTTTATTATTTGGTCTGCCTTTATCTGGTTATATGTGGTATTTGACACTATTTTATTTTGTCATTTCATTTTCTGCAACATTTTTATTTTGGGCTGCTAATAGCCACATGGTTGTAAGCCTTATAAAAGGCCACATTATCATTTGTTAGGAAGGCTAATATTGAAATCAATTAAGAATTCCTCCAACCCTAAATTTTCTATCTCCCCTCCCTCTCTTCTAGCCGCCGACCCCCCTTCATCTTCCTCTTCTTCTTCTTGGCCGCACCCCCCCCCCCTTCTCTCTCTCTTCTTCTTCTCATTTCCTCCCTCATCCCTCTTCCAGCTACATCCTCTCATCTACGTGTCCATCCCTTTCTTTCAAAGGTGGTCGGCCAACCTTGGAGGAGCAAGATCTCGTGCAAGGAGGAATCAAGGTTGGGGTAATCAACCACGGCGAGAAGCAAAGGAGGCGAACAAGATCTTCATCCGTGGCGCGTCTCTCGTGGATTCCAAAAGGTAAGAGCGATCGTACCTTGTGGATCCAACATCTCGGATCTACATTTCCGAGTGGGGTAACGAAATTCTACCTAAGAGATTCTCTTCTTTGATTAATTCTTGTGGTGGACGGATTTTGCATGATTTCTCGCATTGCTAAATTTTCGCGGTGTTCCTAAAAATAATTTGAGATTTTCAGTTGGTTTTCCGAAAAGATCTCGCGAGAGGATTGGCGCTCCTCGCTTTTGTTTTGTTGGGATAGATCCTACCGTTTTTTTCGAATCGTGAATTGTTTTCGGTGGATCTATTTTGGTACAACTCCAAAGCTCGATCGGAATTAATATTATTCCATTTAGCCGGAAAGGATTTTGGCATATAGCCATTCTCCGTTCCACTTGCGGATTGGCATTCCGTATGTTAGCACGAACGATAAAAACAATCATTGTGGTCTCTGCGTTGCGTTTGTGTGTCGGTTAGGGAGCGATAACGTTGCCAAGGCTGTAGTCACGCCCTCCGTGTAGGATCCCAAAGGCCTAGCCTACATCAGGCACTTTGCCCGCGATTGTTAGAGCGGACGTCCCTAGTCCGAAAGGAAGCCGGGAGCGACATATGAAGAGAAGGACAAGGCGGTGGAGTCAACCGCATCCCATTATGCTCCGGCCCAACCAAGGGTGTATAATCTTGGCCAGCAGGAGGCCATTAAACAGGCGGACGCGGTGACAGGTAAAATTTAATTTATAGCAAGTCAATTTTGGAAATGCTTGTTATATGCTTGTTACCTTACCACTACTTGTTTAGGATTTGCTTTGATTTGTGAAAATCCGGCAAGAGCACTCTTCGATACGGGAGCTTCACTCTCCTTCTTGTCCGAAGCATTTATATCACGCATCAGAGTCCCTTCATTGATGGCAAAGGATAAATTGGATGTGTTGTTGCCCAATGGGTGTTCGATGCGCGCGGATAGAATCTGTGGTGTTAAGATTCGAATCGGGAACCAGGAATTCCATTTGCAAGCGTTGTTACTACCGTTGGTGGAGTTCGACGTTATATTTGGAATGGATTGTCTCTCAGAGCAGCAAGCCTATATTGATTGCGGTAGCAAGGAAGTCAAGCTGGGAGCAGGTCGTGAGACGACGTTCACGGGCTTGAAGGGGTCGAGCAAGACGTTGATGTCTGCTCTTCAGGTGGTGAAGGCAGTTCGTGCCGGTGTAGAACTGTTCTTTATGCTAGTGGAGGTTGCAAAGCTGAAGCGCGCATTGGATAGTATTTCAGTGGTATCGGAGTACCCTGATGTGTTCCCTAGAGATCTTCCTGGAGCCCCGCCTCAACGGGAGATAGACTTTACGATTGAGCTAGTGCCAGGTGCAAAGTTTATGTCACGATCTCCGTATCAGCTAGCGCCTAAGAAAATGGCGGAGCTGAAAGTTCAACTGCAAGAATTGTTGGAGAAAGGGTATGTGCGCCCAAGTTCTTCGCCTTGGAGCGCGCCGGTCCTCTTTGTTAAGAAGAAGGATGAAAGCTTAAGGCTATGTATTGATTATCGAGAGCTCAGCAAATTGACGGAAAAGAACAAGTATCCAATCCCCCGGATCGATGATCTTTTTGATCAGTTGGTCGGGTCGTCGGTGTACTCAAAATTGGATCTCAAGTCTGGCTACTATCAGTTGAGAATAAGGGAGAGTGATATCCCGAAGACAGCGTTCAGTACGAGATACAGGCATTACGAGTTTACAGTCATGCTGTTTGGGCTGACTAATGTGTCGTCAGTATTTATGGACTTGATGAACAGGACGTTCAGGGAGTACTTGGACCACTTTGTGATTGTCTTCATCGACGACATTTTGGTGTACTCGCAGTGTGAGGAAGATCACTTCAAGCATCTTCATTTGGTTTTGGAGACGCTAAGGAGGAATCAATTGTATGCCAAGTTTTCGAAGTGCGAATTTTGGTTATCCTCAGTGGCGTTCCTCGGTCATATAGTGAGTGGAGATGATATTGCAGTGGATCCGACGAAAATTGTTGTGATACGGGAGTGGCCTGAGCTATCTACGATAGCGAAAGTCCGGAGCTTTCTATGGCTTGCCGGCTATTATAGGCGCTTCGTAGAGAACTTATCGCGGATAGCTTATGGCTCGAGACAGCTAAAAGTGCACGAGAGGAATTATCCGGTCCATGACTTGGAGTTAGCGGTCATGATTTTTGCCTTGAAGCTGTGGAGGCATTATTTGTACGGTGTGAAGATTGATATCTACACCGATCATAAGTGTTGGGTACATTGGTTTAAATGTACCTGATTTGAAGAAGCCTCACCCAACTCAATGATATACATCAAAATGTATTTGATGTGTTTTTGAGTTACCTTGTGCATGTTAAGTATTTGCAGGAAAGAAGAAAAGTTTCTAAGTCCATGTGTCGACACCCAGAGGGAAAGTGTCGACACTTAAGAAGACTTGTGTCGACACCCAGAGGGAAAGTGTCGACACTTAAGAAGACTTGTGTCGACACCCAGGCAAGCAGTGTCGACACTTGGAGTCATTGTATCGACACCAGGGATGTTGAGTCGACACCAAACAGAAAGTGTCGACACAAGGAGCTGTATCGACACTCAATGAAGAAAGTGCAGTGAAACAGTGTCGACAATTAACAGTTGTGTCGACACCCAGTGAAGCTGTGTCTACATCAGAAAGTGTCGACACTTGGAGCTGTGTCGACCCTCAGCAAAAGTTAGCAGAGACTAAGTATAAGTGTTGACACCCAGAACAATGTGTCGACACTCAACAGAAGAGTCAACACTTAAAGAAAGTGTCGACACCCAGAACAATGTGTCGACACACAACAAAAGAGTCAACACTTGAAGAAAGTGTCGACACAAGAAAGTATGTGTCGACACTCAGCTGAAGACTCAACACTTGAAGAAAATGTCGACACATGGAGCTGTGTCGACACTTAGCAAAGATCAGCAAGTTCAAAAAATTATTCTAAGTACAAGTGTCGACACTAAGGGGATGTGTCGACACACAGCTGAAGTCTCAACAGAAGAAGAATGTGTCGACACAAGGAGCTGTGTCGACACTCAGCAAGTATCAACACTGAAGACTGTGTCGACACCAAGAATCAGTGTCGACACTTAACAAGTACAACACATGAAGATGTGTCGACACAAAGGTGTTGTGTCGACACTTAGAAGAATTCAGCAAAATACTGAAGTACAAGGACTTGTGTCTACACACATTATCAGTGTCGACACATGAAGAAGAAGCAGTGTCGAGACATAGAATCGACAGCACAAGGAGTTGTGTCGACACCTTGTAGGCTAGTGTCGACACATAATCAACTTGTGTCGACACTTGGTCTATAAGTGTCGACACTTAAAGACAGAAAGTCTCGACACTTTCAAACAGTTAGAGAATTTTCAAGAACTGACTGGATGACTTGACAGCTGCCATTCCAGCCAGTCCACTGCACCTGTCAGAGTTGTCAGAATTCAGTTATGAACCGGATCAGCCGGTTACCATGAAGAAGGCCTATAAAAAGGCTTACACTGTCTACAGAGAAAACGATGAAGTTGTTCAAGTGATCATTCACAAGTGAAACAACAAGAAGATCTAACTTTCAAGTGCAGATCTAAGAAGTTGGAGTGAGAGAGCTCCATCCAAGAAATCAGTTCTTGGAACCAGACTGAGAAGAAGGGTTCAGATTTATTCTGAATCTTAAGTAGCAGAGATCAAGGATCAACTGCAGAAGGAGTCAATCTTATTGAGTTCTACTTTCAAGAAGCTTTGAAGAAAGCTAAGTCAGATTGATTTCAGCTGAGTTCTTCCAAGAACTCATCAAGAAACTCACATCTCATCTCTCTATTCTCTGAGTTGTTGAGTTAACATTATTGTATTCATTTTTATCTTGTAGGATCCTTTGGATCTGAGTCTTGTAAGCCTGTAATTATAAAGGCTGAGGGTAGGAGAGTTAAATCTCTGAGTGTAGGCCTTGGTGGCTGAGTGTAGGCCTTGGTGGCTGAGTGTAGGCCTTGGTGGCTGAGTGTAGGCCTTTGTAGCTGAGTGTAGGCTTTGTGGAAAAGCTGAGTTGTAGGGTCTTGGGCCTGAGGTGTAGGAACCTGTTTGGGGTTCTGAGATAGGCGAATCACTATAAAACTCTGTATACACTGCTAGATAGGTGAAGGGGGAAAGTGGATGTACCCAAAGCTTGGGTAACCACTATAAAACTCTGTGTCTACTGTGTGATTGTGGTTTGCTGTGATAGCTGAATATGTGCTGTGATAAAATAGATAGAATTCTGTATTAGATTTTGTATTCTGCCATAAAACATTAAAAAGATTCAAGTCACCTATTCACCCCCCCCCCCTCTAGGTGATTAGGTACAATATCTTTCAAGTGGTATCAGAGCCAGGTTACTCAAAAAGGACTAACAGTCTGAGTAGATCCTGTTGGCATATTCAATCTAAGTCAAATTACAGATTCAAGAAAATCAAGAACCATGGGTTCCACTGAAAATCACAAGGAATTGGGATCCATGAAGCTACTTATATGCAGGAGAGAGATCTTTGGGATATGGAAGGAAAGGGTGAGACTTTTTATGGAAGCCTCAGACCCTAGGATTTATATCACAGTCAAAGAAGGGCCATATGTGCCCATGAAGGTGTCAGTACTGGATGCCAATCAGAGAACACCTAAGGATTTCTCTGAAATGACTAAGGATGAAATTGTTCTAGCTACTATGGATAAGAGGGCTCAGAACATTATAGTGAGTGCCATAGATGATGCAACTTTTCAGAATCTGATACACTGTAAGACCGCTAAAGAGATGTGGGAAACTCTTATTGTGTACATAGAGGGTTCTGAAGAAGTAAGGCAAGACAGAAAATCATTGCTAAATCAAGAATATGAAAGTTTTAGACAAGGAAAAGCTGATAGCATAACTGAGTGCTATAAGAAGTTCTATAGGATTGTGAATGAGCTCATGTCCTATGGCAGAGAGTTCAGTAATTATGAACTCAATGACAAGTTTCTAAGGTCTCGAACAAAAGATTGGGACACCAAGATCTGTGCCATTAGAGAAATGGCTAAGTTGGCAGAAATTCCTCCACCTACACTGTTTGGCAAACTGCTATCTTATGAAATGCAGTTGACAGTGAGGAAAGAAGAGGAGAAATCAACAAGAAGTGAACATAAGGAAAGGACAGTGGCCTTCAAAACAGAAGCCCCAAAAAAGGTACAGAGGTAAGTCACCAATTCCACCTCCAAAGGTTGCTGAAACTGAGTCAGATGAGTCAGCAAGTACAAAGTCTGAAAGCAGTGAAAGTGATGAGTACTTTGCTGCCTTCACCAGACATTTTTAGAAGTTCTTGAAGAAGAAACAGTGGAGGACAAGGCCTTCTACTTCACAGGGAAAAGAAGACTTTTATCAGAATAAAAAGTCTTCAAAGAAAGATAGGAAAAAGACTAAGTCTAGCAAGGCAACTCTTTCAAAAATAGTTTGCTATTGCTGTAATAGACAAGGTCATGTTGTTGCTGATTGTCCAGAAAAAAGAAAGGAGTCTAGTGACAAGAAGAAGACTCATTTCAAGGGCAAGAAAGAAAAGTCATTTGTTGCCAAAAAGGAGAAGACTCTGTCAGATATTTCTTCATCAGAAACTGAGTCAGATGCTGAGGCATATATATTGATGTTTGCTGAAGAAGAAGAAGAAGAATAGTTCATGCAGATTATGAATTCTATATATGAACAAGAAGACAGTCAATGCCAAGGGCTAATGGCATTGACAGAAAGTGACAAAATCCTGGAGCAGTCAGGACCTAGTAAGGTACAACATTGTTCTTCCAGTTCAATTTCTTGTGTCAGTACAGAATCAGATTCATCATCATCAAGTGATGAGAGTGTATCTGAGTCTGAAGAAGATATTCATCAGTTGATAGATGAGTATAAAGTTCTGTTGCAAGCTTATAAGAAGAGCAAGTCCCTAGCCAAAAGTCAGGCAAAGGAAATTGCTAATCTCAAAGCTATGGCAACTGATTCTGAGAAGTTATTTGATCAAAAACTAAATGAGATAGCCAGACTGAAGCACATAACTGTGATTCAGTTGGGGACTATCATATATAAGAATGATCAAATCAAGAGTCTGGAGATTAATCTTCAGAAGGAGAGAGATCTTGTTGCTAGGTTTTCTAAACCTAAGTCAGTTTTACCTTTAATTGATGAATTTGTTCATCACAAATGCAAGGCTGGGCTGGGATTTTCTAAACCTGCAAGGACTGTCAAGTCCAAGTCCAAGGGCAAAGCACCAACACTCAACAAGTCAGCTGTATATGATACAGCTAAGAAAGTACCTAAGCAAAGGTACAATAAGTTTGAGTGTTGGTGTTGTGGCAAGGTTGGCCACTTTGCAATGGACTGTTGGCACAATGCTAGTGCCCAAGTGAGTAGCAAACTGCCTATTGAAAAACTAGTAGGTGGCTTTGTCAGGGTGCAAACTAACAAGTACCAAGGACCCAAGAATTCTTTGGGTTCTAAGGTTCACTAATCTGTTTTGCAGGTAAGTCCAAGTGGCCATGCCCCAATATAGTACTTGGACAGTGGATGTTCCAGACATATGACTGGAATAGGGGGTTTACTAAAGGACTACATACCCATCAAGGATGGTCCAAAAGTTACCTTTGGTGGTTCTGAAAAAGGGATCATCAAGGGTTTTGGTAACATATCTAACTCCTTTATTACAATTACTCAAGTGTCCTATGTTAAAGGTTTGAAACATAACCTTATTAGTATAAGTCAATTGAGTGATGTAGGATATGACATCTCATTTGTGAAAGATGGTTATCATATCAGGAGGTCAACTGATCAAGAGATCATTTTGACTGGTTATAGAAAAAGGAATGTCTACTGCTTAGACATTATGGTGGAGAACAATGGTTCTCCAGTGTGTCTTGTAGCTGATGAGACAGTATCTCATTGTGTCAAATGGCACAAGAGGCTAGCCCATCTAAACTACAAGATAATTGGCAAACTCTTTAGCAAAGAGTTAGTGAGGAATGGTCCTCAAGTTAAGTGTGTTAAAGATGGTATTTGCTCAGCTTGTCAAAAGGGGAAGCAGACAAGATCCACCTTTAGAAGCGTAGAAAACAAAGATGCTGTGAGGTGTTTATACCTCTTACATATGGATCTCTTTGGTCCAATGACAGTTCACAGCCTAGGTAAGAAGGACTATACCTTTGTAGTTGTAGATGACTACTCAAGGTTTTCCTGGGTGTTCTTCTGAAGACAGAAATCTGAAACACCTAGTGTCTTCTATAGCTTTGTCAAGCAAATTCATAATGAACTAGACAGTACAGTGGTCAAGATTAGAAGTGACCATGGTACTGAATTTCAGTCTGAGAGTATGGCAAAACTATGTGAAGACTTTGGGATATTTCAAGAGTTTTCTTCACCTAGAACACCTCAGCAAAATGGCATTGCTGAGAGGAAGAACAGAACCTTGATTGAGGCTGGTAGGACCCTATTAAGTGATACATCACTACTAGAATATTTCTGGGCTGAAGCAGTTAATACTGCATGCCATGTTATTAATAGGGCTACCATCACTAAGAGCCTAAACAAGACCCCCTATGAGGTTGTGAAAGGCAGGAAACCAAACCTATCCTACTTTAGGATCTTTGGTTGTAAGTGCTTCATACTTAATAATGGAAAGTCTTACTTGACTAAGTTTGCTGCCAAGTCCCAAGAGGGAATTTTTGTTGGGTATAGCAATAACAGTAAGGCTTATAGAGTCTACAACTTGTCTACACAAGTTGTAGAAGAATCTGTATATGTAGTATTTGATGAGACTAAACTTATTAACAATGAGTTATCTAGTAGTGTATGCAGCTCCACGGGTTTTGTAAAACCCCCCTCCCCGGATCCCAAAACACGGCACGAAGGGGGAGTCTTATGCCCGGAACAGCCACCTTGCGGTAGCATTAGCACACGGGCTAACCTGTACCACAAGACGCCTATTCCGCCGGCTACAACCATATCAATATAAATGCCAACCCAACCAAATAAATAAGCAAGAGAAGTCAAAATCCACACTAAGTATATAATGTCCAAAAACATGAAATAATGAGAAGCTAAACAAGCTTCTACAAAATATCAGAGTACGGCTAATCATTGCCTAAACGGGCTACATCAGAGTAATCAAAATACTAACATCAGTAACCGACGGTATCGACGACACCGTCACATCAGGCTCTGTCGTCCTGGCCTGGCTGTCCTGCTGCGTAGTCTGCGGCTGCTCTACCTGCGGCGTGACCTCCTAAAAAGGAAGGCGTAGCAACCGTTAGTCGAAACGACTAAGTGGTTTCATATCCGCTCCCCCGGCGACTCCTCGGCACCGGGCGGAGAAAAGGAACAAGAGTATAGTATATAACAAGTATGCAAGTAAAGGAGTATAAGCAGGTGGCAAGGTACATGAATATAATGTATAATCTAGCAGTTCTACAAGCTATCATCATGTAACAACAAGTGTAAGGAAATCTACAGCAGGAAAGTAACTTAACTTATAAGAATGCCCATACAAACTTATAAGTTAAGGATCGGGTTACATAAAGTAACTCATCGTATAAGAGTGCACATACAAACTTATACGATGAGGATCCTGTTGTGCAATGTTATGAAATGCTATGAATGCTATGCAATGACTCACCCATGCACACCCATGCAATTGCTATGTCGACACAGACTGTAGTTCCCACTTTTCGAGCAGGTAGCTAACCTCTCAGGCATCAGCCGCCGTGGCCAGGCGGTGACAGTAGAACAGGCACTTCTACTACTAGGCGGGTATCACACTACTTCACCTAGGCCTCCGTACGCCTCAACGCTAAGAACACAACAGCGGAGCCCATGCGTACTATGGCCCAGCGGGGTCTTGGGTAGATGTGCACCAAGAACACAGCCCGAACTGGCCTTGCGTGACCCGGAAGGGGCCTCGGAAAAAAGCACGAGGACACAGCCCAACCGTTCACATGGCCGGAGGGGCCTCGGGATGTGAACACCGAGGACACAGCCCAAACCGACCAAGTCTAATTGCCAACTCCCGTCGGTGTGACGACTGGCGAGCCCGTAGACCTGCCACACTATCCTTAACCCAGGATTACGACACCGCGTGTCGACTCACACCACATGCAAATACCACATCAACATAACATGGAAGGGGCCTCGGAAGTAAACACGAGGACACAGCCCAACCATCCATCCACACCTTATCTCAACACAACCAAAACAAGTGACGGTCAACATCGCACTTACATCCCTTCACAGTACTACCCGTAGAGAGACGACTCTCTAAGTATTGGACTACAAGACTCATTTCATTAATCGAACATGTCCATGATCATAATCTATTCATCTATATGACTTTCCAAATGATGACAATCTAATATAAACATGATGCACATATAAAGATCTATCACGCTTTTCATTTGATGATGTCATAATATAAACATGAAGTGCGCAATTATCAATCTTTCAATTCCTACCAATTCGATTCGTTTAAACAATATTGTTTCTCAATTTGATAATATGAAATCTGCAACAAATGATTAATCATTCATCCAAGCCAAATGTCTTGCTTTATTAATTCCACCGAATCAAAATCCATTTTCCATTAAGTCCAGAATTTAGGTGCAGGCTGAATCTGGACAGCAACTTCGACCAAAGATTCCTGAAGCTACAAGAATCTGGTGAAGACGTGTAACCCCACGATGGAAAGGTCTTTCCGAGGTCTACAACTCTCGTATTCAGACCTCAACCCAGATTCGACATTATCCTATTTGAAATCGGACTTGAAGTCCGCTGCGTACAGAACACAGTTTCTGCATACAGGATTTAGTGAACACCATTTTCGTTTAGACTTTCCCGTGGCTACAGACTTCGCCAGAAGTCGTGTAACCATTCGTTGGAAAGGTATTTTCAAGGGCTTCAACTTTCGTGTTTAGCCGAAAGCCCAGATCTAGAAATGGCATACTTAAAAATGGCCACAAAATTCGCTGCGCGCAGAATACAGATTCTGCGCGCATCTTAAGGCGGCATGAACGACATCGGTTCATCTTCCTCGTCAATGCGATCATCCCAAATCATTCCAGAATTTCCTCCACCCTTATTCAACCTCATGAGGCCAATACTCTTCATGAAACCATCCTCCATCATCACATAGAAGAAGAGAGTGGTTGAAGAGATATAAAATCTAGAACACAAGTCCTAGCATGGCCAAACCTAGAAGACTTCTTCTATCCATCAAGACTCTTTTGAGCCGATGTCTCTCCTAGGAAAATAACTAAAGATCTAGCACCAAGGGAGAGTGTAGGAAACTCACATTGGCTCCAGCGGTACCACCATTTCCGGCCATGGATCTCGTGATTCTCCTTGGCGGCATCTTCTCTTTCACGGCGATGGCGGATCTCCTTCGGTAGAACTTGCTCCAGCAGTTTTCCCTCTCACTAGGAGTTCTCACAGGAAATAGGGGAAGAAATGAGAATGAAAACGGCTAGGGTTTTCTCTCCCCTTTATATATAAAATGTGACACGGGTAGGGACACGGCCGTGTCCTTACCCGTGTCCTGCCTGGCGAAGCGGCAACGACAGTTTCCATGTCGGTTCAATACTTGACACGGGTAGGGACACGCCCGTGCCCCGACCCGTGTCCACATGACACGGCCGTGTGCCTGGCCGTGTCTTTGGCCGTGTCCTTCTCGGGTTGCATCTCGACACGCCTCGTCGAGCTCAACTCGACGCACACGGGTAGGGACACGCCCGTGTCACTACCCGTGTCACTTGGTGTCGATACAGTTCGACGATCTCGACACGCCTCGTCGAGCTCAACTCGACGCACATGGGTAGGGACACGGCCGTGTCACTACCCGTGTCACTTGGTGTCGACACAGCTCGTCAGTCTCGACACGGCTCGTCGAGCTCAACTCGACGCACACGGGTAGGGACACGCCCGTGTCGCTACCCGTGTCGCTACCCGTGTCACTACCCGTGGCACTACCCGTGTCACTACCCGTGTCACTACCCGTGTCACTACCCGTGTCACTACCCGTGTCTTTTTACACTGATTTCTCCACTTCTCCACAAGTGCAGTCCAATTCCCTGCACTTCTCAGGACTCGAGTCAACCCTCCTGACTCAAAAACACACACACTAGGGGCCTAGAGCGATTCGGGACGTTACAAATCCTATAAACAAAATAAAAGATTTCGTCCCCGAAATCAGGCTTAGGTTGTGGGGAGAAGAGCATAACAGGAAATTTAACATATGCTTTTAAATAAGATTACCTTGAGCAAACAACTCCGGGTAGCGTTGCTGCATTAAATCCATTGGCTCCCATGTGTACTCCTCCTTCCCATGATTCAACCATAGCACCTTCACTAAGGGGACACTTTTGCGGCGTAATGTTCTTGTCTCGCTGTCAACAATCCGCACCGGCTCTAGTCGCACAGATCTATCTGACGCCACTGCACCATCGGTAGTAGGAATATATCGGTTGGGCCGCAACAGTGCTTTTCGAAGCGATGACACATGAAACACATCGTGGAGATTCTCTAGTTCTGGTGGTAACTCCAACCGATAGGCCAACGGGCCAATCCTTTCCAATATAGTATAAGGCCCAACATACCTTGGGCTGAGCTTTTTCACTCCACGCACCCGCGACACTCCATGCATCGGCCGAATCTTGAGGAACACTTTTTCGCCCACTTGGAACTCCACCATCCGGTGCTTTTTATTGTAATATTTTGCCTGTCAACTTTGAGCCTCCAACATGCGGTCCCGTATCAGTCTGACCGCCACATCAGTATCATCTATATATTCATTTCCCAATGCCTTCGGATCTTCATCCTGCACCCAAGACAAGGGGGTCCTACACCTTCTTCCGTAAAGGGATTCATGGGGCGCCATACCGATGCTCGCTTGATGACTAGTGTTGTAGGAGAATTCCACCAGGGGCAAGAGTCTTTCCCACGGCTCTCCTCTGTCCAACACACATAACATTAATAAATCCTCCAGTGTTCTGATGGTCCGCTCTGACTGCCCGTCAGTCTGAGGATGAAATGCGGTACTAAAGGTTAGGCGTGAGCCCAAATACGCCTGTACCGCCTTCCACTCATTGGATGTAAACCGACCATCCCGATCCGAAACAATTGTCTTGGGCACGCCATGATACCGTACAAATTGCTCCACAAAAAGGCGTACCAAAACATCCACGTGTGCTTCCTTCTTCATTGGAATGAACCGGGCCACCTTTGTCAGTCGATCCACAATAACCCACACCGAATCATTCCCGGAGCGTGAGCGAGGTAGCCCATGGACAAAGTCCATGGAGATGTCCTCGAACTTCCATTCGGGGATGGGCAATGACTACAACAAACCACCGGGACTCCTGCATTCAGCCTTCACTCTTTGACAAGCTTCGCAATGTGTAACATAGTAGCGAACATCCTTCTTCATTCTCGGCCAACACATGGTCTTCCGCAATACGGCGTACATCTTAGCAATACCCGGCTGCACTGAATATTGAGAGGAATGTGCCTCTCTCAAGATATCCTCCCGAATTTTGCCGCCCTTGGGAATATAGAGTCGGCACGAAAATAAACGAGGCCGTCTTTTAGTGTGAACTCATCGGTGGTCCCATCTTCAATTGCCTTGATTGTCGGGGCCAAGTCCGCATCCATTCCTTGCTCCACCCGAATCCGGTCTCGGATATCACAAACTATGCTCATGTTGGCCAAATACTCCGCATGCTCTGCCGAAGGAGCCTTGAATACTAGAGTAATTTCCATCTCTTCGACCATCCGAGCCAACTCCATACTCATCAACCGAGACTCTGGGCTAGAGCCTGGCGCTTTCCTACTCAAGGCATCGGCTACGGAGTTCGCTTTCCCGGGGTGGTAGTTCATGGTGAACTCATAGTCACACAGAAATTCCAACCACCGTCGTTGTCTCATGTTCAACTCCTTTTGAGTGTGGACATACTTCAAGTTCTTGTGATCGGAAAAAATCTCGCAGTGTACGCCATATAGGTAATGCCTCCAGACCTTCAAAGCGAACACCACTGCTCCCAGCTCCAAATCATGAACCGGGTAATTTATTTCATGTTTCTTTAACTGCCTTGAAGCATAAGCGATCACGTGTCTGTGCTGCATCAGCACCGCACCCATCCCTTGATATGATGCGTCCGTGTAAACCTGAAATCCTTCCTTCCCCGACGGAAGTGCAAGGATGGGGGCGGAGGTAAGCCTATCTTTCAACTCTTGAAATGCCGCTGCACATTGAGGTGTCCACTCAAATGGCACACCCTTCTTCGTCAAGGAGGTAAGAGGAAGGGCAATCTTGGAAAATCCTTTCACGAACTTGCGGTAGTAGCCAGCAAGTCCAAGAAAGCTTCGTACATCGGCCGCCGACTTCAAGGGCGACCACTCCTTCACGGCCCGCACCTTTGCTGGATCCACTGCTAACCCTGCTCCACTGATCACATGCCCCAAGAAGGCAACCTCCTTAAGCCAGAATTCACACTTGCTAAACTTGGCATACAAGGCGTGCTCCTTCAATTTCTTCAAAACTAATGTCAGGTGCTCGACATGCTCCTCCTCGTCTTTGAGTAGACCAAGATGTCGTCGATGAAAACAATGACGAAGATGTCCAAGTACGGTTCAAACACCTTGTTCATTAGACTCATGAAGGCCGAAGGTGCATTTGTGAGCCCAAACGGCATTACTGTGAACTCATACAAACCATATCTCGAACTGAATGCTGTTTTCTGAATATCCCCCTCATGTATCCTCAACTGATAGTATCCAGAGCGCAAGTCTAGTTTAGAGAACCAATGTGCTCCCACTAATTGATCGAACAACTCGTCGATCCGCGGTAGCGGATAAGTGTTCCACACCGTCAACCGATTGAGTTCCCGATAATCTATGCACAATCGCAGGGTTCCATCCTTTTTCTTCACAAACAGCATAGGGGCTCCCCATGGTGATGAACTGGGGCGTACGAACCCTGAATCCACTAGTTCCTGTAGTAAAACTCTAAATTCTGCTAGTTCTTTCGGGGCCATTCTGTACGGAGCCTTAGATACAGGCTTGGCACCTGGTACTAGATTAATCTGGAAATCAACCTCTCTATGCGGGGGCAATCCTGGCAGCTTCTCAGGAAATACCTCGGGAAAATCCCGCACTACCCGTACATCCTTTAATTCCAACGCTGCTTCCTTCAACTCGAACCAGATCATGAAGACCTCATCCCCCTTCATATGAGCCTTTACAGCCTGAATAGAAGATAATATCATACGTGGCGCGAAGCCAATACCTTGGAAGATGACGTCAGAGTCTCCATGCCTCAAATAGATCCGCTTCTCCGTGCAGTCGATCCTCGCGAAGTGCCAGTTCAGCCATGCCATGCCCAAAATGATGTCGAACTCCAGCATTCTCAGAACCGTGGCCAGTGTATCAAAGGCTTTCCGATCAATAAATAACTCCAACTCGCACTTAGCGGTCGCGATCATCTCTGAGCCGTCCGGAAGGCATACACGTCGGGCTATGCCAGTGAAGTACTGTACATCCCCCACGTCTTTTATGAAATCCTCGGACACAAAGGAGTGTGAGGCGCCGGTATAGAACAGCGCATAGGCCGTCTTCCCGCCAATAATCACGATGCCTAAGTGCCAACAACCAAAACTTATTGCTAGTGTCTAATAAGTTCTAATCAAATCATGTTAGGCCATGTAAATATGTGAATTAATTAAATCATACCTGCAATCACATCTTGGGGGTTCCGTTCCTGCGCCATGTCAAGCGCGTACACTTGATCCCTAGCAGGGCCGGGATTACCTCTTGGCGGTCCTCGTCCTCGACCACGCATATATCCCCGCCCTCGAAAAGCTGCTGGAGGGCGAGCGGGAGGGAGAGCAGGAGGGACGTTCCCAAATAACTGCGGGCAGAATCGTCGGATGTGTCCCGGCTGGTTGCATTCGAAGCACACCAGACCACGACGCCCTTCAGGTTATTGAAATTGCTGAGGCTGTGGGGGTGGAGGCAACGCAGGCGGCTGCGGAACTGGATGCTCCACCCTATAGTTTCGGTGGACACGCCCTCCACCTCTTTGGTGTCCTCTTCCTCCTCTAAAGTCTCGCCTCCTTCTATTCCATGGGCCGGCTTCCATCACGTCCTCCGCAAGCCTCTTACTACATCCCATGTGGTCCGCCTCCAATCTTTTTGCCATATCAATGATCTCCGCCAAGCTACCGTCCGCTATAAACAAAAGAGACTGCCTTAGGGAATCTCACAGCCCTTTGTAGAAGCGCTTGGCATAGCCTCTGTCATCCAACTCGTAAGAATCCGCAAACCTTGCGAGATGCTGGAATTCCCGCTGGTATTCTGTAACCGTCTTTGATCCCTGCTTTAATAGAAGGAACCTCTGCTCAAGCTCATCTCGGGCCGACGTAGGGATAAAGTGCTCCAAGAAAACACCCGAGAATTCACTCCAACTTATCTCTGTGTAGATTCGGCCTTGAAAGGTAGATCCCATGAGGGACTTCCACCACCTCTTCGCATGGAAGTCCAAGACGGACACTGCCAATGTCACTGCCATGTTGGCCGGGCAACGGATACCAGCCAACAACTCCTGTATCGTGTCTAGCCATTCCTCTGTACGTACGGCTGACTCCGCCCCAAGGTAGACGGGAGGGGAGAGAGCCCGGAAGGTGCTCAGCCAATTGGAGCTCGGGGCCTGTTGTTGCACCGGAGCCTGCTGTGCCTTAAAAGCATCAAGAATGGCGGTGAGCGTCTGCCCCAACTCAGACTGTTGCAACTGAGTGGGTATGGGAGGGGTAGTAGTACCCCCCCATCGGCTCAACATGCAGTGGAACCTACACATACACGACAAATTTGTGGTAAGGTTGGCAAAACTCAAGGTCAAAGTTGGACAAACTTAATGTGAATTACATATGGGCACACCACTGCTTCCGCTAAGTCAGTTTGTCCCCAAACCGACTAACCAAACGGGGGTGGCACCATTGTTGAATGACTTCCTTAGTTGAGGATCGTGGCAATCTGATACCATTTGTAAAACCCCCCCTCCCCGGATCCCAAAACACGGCACGAAGGGGGAGTCTTATGCCCGGAACAGCCGCCTTGCGGTAGCATTAGAACACGGGCTAACCTGTACCACAAGACGCCTATTCCGCCGGCTACAACCATATCAATATAAATGCCAACCCAACCAAATAAATAAGCAAGAGAAGTCAAAATCCACACTAAGTATATAATGTCCAAAAACATGAAATAATGAGAAGCTAAACAAGCTTCTACAAAATATCAGAGTACGGCTAATCATTGCCCAAACGGGCTACATCAGAGTAATCAAAATACTAACATCAGTAACCGACGGTATCGACGACACCGTCACATCAGGCTCTGTCGTCCTGGCCTGGCTGTCCTGCTGCGTAGTCTGCGGCTGCTCTACCTGCGGCGTGACCTCCTAAAAAGGAAGGCGTAGCAACCGTTAGTCGAAACGACTAAGTGGTTTCACATCCGCTCCCCCGGCGACTCCTCGGCACCGGGCGGAGAAAAGGAACAAGAGTATAGTATATAACAAGTATGCAAGTAAAAGAGTATAAGCAGGTGGCAAGGTACATGAATATAATGTATAATCTAGCAGTTCTACAAGCTATCATCATGTAACAACAGGTGTAAGGAAATCTACAGCAGGAAAGTAACTTAACTTATAAGAATGCCCATACAAACTTATAAGTTAAGGATCGGGTTACATAAAGTAACTCATCGTATAAGAGTGCCCATACAAACTTATACGATGAGGATCCTGTTGTGCAATATTATGAAATGCTATGAATGCTATGCAATGACTCACCCATGCACACCCATGCAATTGCTATGTCGACACAGACTGTAGTTCCCACTTTTCGAGCAGGTAGCTAACCTCTCAGGCATCAGCCGCCGTGGCCAGGCGGTGACAGTAGAACAGGCACTTCTACTACTAGGCGGGTATCACACTACTTCACCTAGGCCTCCGTACACCTCAACGCTAAGAACACAACAACGGAGCCCATGCGTACTATGGCCCAGCGGGGTCTTGGGTAGATGTGCACCAAGAACACAGCCCGAACTGGCCTTGCGTGACCCGGAAGGGGCCTCGAAAGAAAGCACGAGGACACAGCCCAACCGTTCACATGGCCGGAGGGGCCTCGGGATGTGAACACCGAGGACACAGCCCAAACCGACCAAGTCTAACTGCCAACTCCCGTCGGTGTGACGACTGGCGAGCCCGTAGACCTGCCACACTATCCTTAACCCAGGATTACGACACCGCGTGTCGACTCACACCACATGCAAATACCACATCAACATAACATGGAAGGGGCCTCGGAAGTAAACACGAGGACACAACCCAACCATCCATCCACACCTTATCTCAACACAACCAAAACAAGTGACGGTCAACATCACACTTACATCCCTTCACAGTACTACACGTAGAGAGACGACTCTCTAAGTATTGGACTACAAGACTCATTTCATTAATCGAACATGTCCATGATCATAATCTATTCATCTATATGACTTTCCAAATGATGACAATCTAATATAAACATGATGCACATATAAAGATCTATCACGCTTTTCATTTGATGATGTCATAATATAAACATGAAGTGCGCAATTATCAATCTTTCAATTCCTACCAATTCGGTTCGTTTAAATAATATTGTTTCTCAATTTGATAATATGAAATCTGCAACAAATGATTAATCATTCATCCAAGCCAAATGTCTTGCTTTATTAATTCCACCGAATCAAAATCCATTTTCCATTAAGTCCAGAATTTAGGTGCAGGCTGAATCGGGACAGCAACTTCGACTGAAGATTCCCGAAGCTAAATGAATCCGGTGAATACGTGTAGCCCCACGATGGAAAGGTCTTTCCGAGGTCTACAACTCTCGTATTCAGACCTCAACCCAGATTCGACATTATCCTATTTGAAATCGGACTTGAAGTCTGCTGCGTACAGAACACAGTTTCTGCATACAGGATTTAGTGAACACCATTTTCGTTTAGACTTTCCCGTGGCTACAGACTTCGCCAGAAGTCGTGTAACCATTTGTTGGAAAGGTATTTTCAAGAGCTTCAACTTTTGTGTTTAGCCGAAAGCCCAGATCTGGACATGGCATACATAAAAATGGCCACAAAGTTCGCTGCGCGCAGAATACAGATTCTGCGCGCATCTTAAGGCGGCATGAACGACATCGGTTCATCTTCCTCCTCAATGCGATCATCCCAAATCATTCCAGAATTTCCTCCACCCTTATTCAACCTCATGAGGCCAATACTCTTCACGAAACCATCCTCCATCATCACATAGAAGAAGAGAGTGGTTGAAGAGATCTAAAATCTAGAACACAAGTCCTAGCATGGCCAAACCTAGAAGACTTCTTCTCTCCATCAAGACACTTTTGAGCCGATGTCTCTCCTAGGAAAATAACTATAGATCTAGCACCAAGGGAGAGAGTAGGAAACTCACATTGGCTCCAGCGATACCACCATTTCCGGCCATTGATCTCGTGATTCTCCTTGGCGGCATCTTCTCTTTCACGGCGATGGCGGATCTCACTCGGTAGAACTTGCTCCAGCAGTTTTCCCTCTCACCAGGAGTTCTCACAGGAAATAGGGGAAGAAATGAGAATGAAAATGGTTAGGGTTTTCTCTCCCCTTTATATATAAAATGTGACACGGGTAGGGACACGGCCGTGTCCTTACCCGTGTCCTGCCTGGCGAAGCGGCAACGACAGTTTCCATGTCGGTTCAATACTTGACACGGGTAGGGACACGCCCGTTACCCGACCCGTGTCCACATGACACGGCCGTGTGCCTGGCCGTGTCCTTGGCCGTGTCCTTCTCGGGTTGCATCTCGACACGCCTCGTCGAGCTCAACTCGACGCACACAGGTAGGGACACGCCCGTGTCACTACCCGTGTCACTTGGTGTCGACACAGTTCGACGATCTCGACACGCCTCGTCGAGCTCAACTCGATGCACACGGGTAGGAACACGGCCGTGTCACTACCCGTGTCACTTGGTGTCGACACAGCTCGTCAGTCTCGACACGGCTTGTCGAGCTCAACTCGACGCACACGGGTAGGGACACGCCTGTGTCGCTACCCGTGTCGCTACCCGTGTCACTACCCGTGTCACTACCCGTGTCACTACCCGTGTCACTACCCGTGTCACTACCCGTGTCACTACCCGTGTCTTTTTACACTGATTTCTCCACTTCTCCACAAGTGCAGTCCAATTCCCTGCACTTCTCAGGACTCGAGTCAACCCTCCTGACTCAAAAACACACACACACTAGGGGCCTAGAGCGATTCGGGACGTTATAGGTTTAACAAAGAAGATGGACAAGCTCACTATAGAAGAAGGATCTGCTGCAAGACAGCAAGTAGAAGATAGTGGCTGCTGTCCAGGGGGAGTACTACATGTACCCAATGCAGAAGAAGTACAAGGAGTGCAGCAAGATGAAGGAACTGAAGAGGTTCAACCAGAAGTTAGGATGCCTCTAGGCAATAGGCATATTAGAGATCATCCAGTAGAGCAGATCATTGGTGATCCAAGACAAGGGGTACAAATAAGGAGCAGAAATCTGAATGCAGCAATCTACTCCAGTTTTCTATCTCAAGTTGAACCAAAGAAGTTTAAAGAAGCCATTCTAGATCCACAATGGACTGAAGCAATGCAAGAAGAGCTGAATCAGTTCAAGAGGTGCAAGGTCTGGGAGCTTGTTCCTAAACCTAAAGACCACAATATAATAGGAACAAAGTGGATCTACAGGAATAAGATGGATGAACAAGGGGTCATCATTAAGAATAAAGCAAGATTGGTGGCTAAAGGATATAGGCAAGAAGAAGGTATTGACTTTGATCAAACCTTTGCTCCAGTAGCCAGACTGGAAGCCATAAGGATGTTCCTGGCCTATGCAACCTTTCAAGGATTCAAACTTTACCAAATGGATGTCAAGTCAGCATTTCTGAATGGTAATCTTAAAGAGGAAGTCTATGTGGAACAGCCATAAAGTTTTGTTGATTCAACTTTACCTAATCATGTCTATAGACTTACGAAAGCTTTATATGGGTTAAAGCAAGCCCCTAGGGCTTGGTATGAAACCCTATCTAGTTTCCTCATTGAGAACAAGTTCACAAGAGGGAAAATAGACAAGACTCTATTCCTTAGGGAATCTAGAGGCAAAGTTATACTAGTCCAAATATATGTAGATGACATAATATTTGGGTCTACTGAAAGTAGTCTTTGCAAAAAGTTTGCAAAACTTATGCAAGGTCAATTTCAAATGAGTAGTATGGGAGAGCTAAAGTTCTTCTTGGGTCTCCAAGTAAGACAGACTGAGAGTGGTTTATCCATATGCCAGTCCAAGTTCACCCAAGAACTCATAAGGAAGTATGGTATGGATTCATCCAGCACCATGAAGACTCCTATGGGGTCAATATGTCTCTTAGCAAGGATGATGCAGGGAAACCTGTAGATGAAACCTTGTATAGAGGCATAGTTGGCTCCCTATTATACTTGACTGTAAGTAGACCAGATATCATGTATGCTACATGTGTCTGTGCAAGGTATCAAGCCTGCCCTAAAGAGTCTCATTTGACAGCAGTCAAAAGGATATTGAGATATCTAAAGGGAACTCCCTATCTAGGCCTCTGGTACCCTAGGAATGGGGATTTTGAACTAACAGGATATTCAGATGCAGACTTTGCAGGATGCAAACAAGACAGAAAAAGCACTACTGGAACCTGTCAATTCCTAGGTGGAAGACTGATTTCATGGAGTAGCAAAAAGCAAACAAGTGTGGCTATCTCCACTGCAGAGTCAGAATATGTGGCTGCAGGAAGTTGTTGTGCTCAACTTCTATGGATACAACATCAGCTTGAGGACTATGGAATTCAGGTAAGTAGAACTCCACTCTTTTGTGATTCTACTAGTGCTATTTAAATAGCCAATAATCCTGTATCCCATAGTAGAACAAAACATATTGAAATTAAATATCATTTTCTTAGGGAGCATGCAGAAAGGGAAGATATTTTATTGGAATATGTTAGGATAGATAATCAACTAGCTGATATGTATACTAAGCCCCTAGAAGAAATTAAGTTCAATAGGTTTAAAATTGAACTAGGTATGATAAACGTAGAGTAAGTTTATAGAATTGGAAATGGATAAGTAAAAAGGTGTCGACACAAAGAGATCTCTGTGTCGACACAGAATAAAGGTGTCGACACTTCAGTGAAACGGTGTCGATACATCTAGGAAATTGGTGTCGACACTTCAGAATATTGGTGTCGACACTTAACAAGTAGGTGTCGACACATCGAAGGTGGTGTCGACACTTAGGTTTTACTCAGAATTCTCTAAGTAAAGTCTCGACTAAATGTCGAGTTATGTGGTGTCGACAAATAAACAAGTGTCGACACACATAATCTGTTGACTAAACTTGTGTCGAAACTTATGTGTCGAGACATTATAAGTCAGTGTCGACACTTATCGCCAGTGTCGACACAATTTAGGTTAGCTGCCCACCTTTTCATCTTCAAACCTAGAAAGGTATAAATAGGATTTTGCCTTAGTTTGTCGACACGCTTTAAAAAGTTTCGAGACCAAAACTTGTGTGTCGACACCTCTCTTCTCTCCAGTCAAATGCTTCAAACCCTAATGGCGCCAAAGCTTGAGGAGAACGTCAATGAATGGTATGAACTGGTGCGCGACGCATTTGTTGATGCAGACCCGGAGATCAAGATAGTAGTAACCCTATTTGCCCACTCATGGTTAGAATATCTTGTTTTAGAGCCTACCAAGATCTGGAAGAAGGAAGTCTTGGAATTCCTCAATGGAGCTAAGATAGACGAAACTTGATTCAAGATAAAATCCAAGGTTCCTGGTAAGAAGGTGAAGGTATCACCTAAGAGCTTGAGGAAGATTCTACAGCTACCAAGAACTAAGGAAGAGGATGAAGTAACAGCTTCCAGGACTAGAGATGTATTAGCATGGTGTGGTCTGGATTCTAAGATGAAGATTGGATCAGTGTTTAATAGAAAGGGCATGAACAGCCAAGGGAAATTTCTGTCTGAGATTGTTGGCAAAGTAATCCTCAGTAAGCCAGGAGGGCATGATAGGGTATCTGCCTCTATGTTCAGCATTATGACCAGGATTATCTTCACTCTAAACACTGACTGGTCTGTTATAGTGTTTGAGAAAATCAAGGAAAGTCTGAAGAAGCCCAACCTGGGCAGAATTTTAAGTCTTTACCTTGCTTGTGTTATACCTGAAGTTATGGGTCAGGCTGCTGGAAGTAAAATAAATCATATGAGGAAAATGGATCTGAGAATATTCTCTAGATGGGACAGGGTATTGTCAAAAGAGATGCCAACACCTGAGAAGATCACTTCTGAGAAGGAAATTCCACAAAGGAAGAAGAGGAAAATTGCCCCAGTGGCTCAAGAGTCAACTAGCAGCTCTGGTAGTGAAGAGCATGTGGTCTTCACACCTGATGAGGATGAAGTCACAGGCACTGCAGTAAAGTCTCCAGCTCCTCAAGATGTTCCTAAAATCCAGGGGGAGCCTCTAGCTATAGAAGAGCCAACTACTCTAGAGAGTGAGCAAGCTACAACCACAATACTAGAGGTAATCACTGAACTAAATGCTTTAGATTTTCCTATAGAGGATACTGATTTGACTGATGTTCATCAGCAAACTCAGCTGAATAGCCAAGTCCCAGATGCTGTCATAAAAAACACATCTGTTGTAGTAGAAGTTGTATCTGATCCAGTGGTTGAAGAGCCCAGAGTTTCTCCAGCTCATTCTCCAAAAGAGTTTACTATGGAAGATTTATTTCTAAATCTAGATCAGGCAGACCTTGAGAATACCAAAGATGCAGCTACTGAGGGGGAGAATGCTCCACTTGAGGGGGAGCAAGTATTATTGGTTGAAGAGCCTACAAGGCATGAGACTGAAAAGCCCCAAGCTGTTGAAGAACTACCTAAGGAGGGGGTAGAGATATCCAGCACATCTGCCTCTGAAGATGAGGAGACTTCAAGGGCTAAGAAGCAGAAATTTCAGGTATTCAGAAGAAGGAGCCAGAGTTACAAGAAGGCCTTACAAACCATAGCACCACAGCCCACAGTTCAGCTGGTATCAGCACCATCAATAGATTATAGTGCTCTGATGGTTGCTATGCAGATTAAACTGGATGAACACAGGAAAGCCATTGAGAAGTATGTGGATGAAGGACAAAAATCATTGCAGTTTGATCTGGCCCAGGATATAAAGTCAATAAGATTTGAAATGAATCTTAACAAGAAGGAAATGACTGACTGCTTCCACAAGGGTGGGAATGCAGTAGTGTACCTGGCAACTCATCAAGAGAAAATAAAGGCTCAAGTAGATGACATAGCACTGAAGCAGGGGTATGTTCTAGAAAACCAAATCAGAATGAATGACAATTTGACAGCCTCTCACAATGCTATTGTCACAGAAATGAAGAACATAGCTGCTGGACCTTCTACTTCTACTGCTATTGCTAAAGCAGAATTTGACAAAGTATTCCAAGAAGAAATCACAGCTATTAAGACTGCCATTCAAGAATCTCAAAAGATCATAACTGACAAACTCCAAAGGTTAAAACCTTTCTTTAAAGATGGAGTTAATTATTTGGATAACCAGGTTAGATTTCAAAAAGATGATGTCAGAGATCACATAGCCAGAGAAGACATAAAGGGGGAGAGAGTATTAGTCAAAGCTAGCTCCTATCATGCCAAGTGGATATCTAATTATATCAGAGCTACACTGGGTTATCCTCCTCTTTGTGATGATGACAATGTTGCTAAATCTGGAATTAATCCTGCATATCTCGGAGGGGAGCAACCTGAAGTAGCTCAAGTCATCTACCCTCCTCCAGATTTTGACATGATCCATACTAATATATAGTCCATGTATAGCCCACCTGGGGGCAAGGACAATGTCATTATAGAGAAAGTTGTTCAGCCAATATCTGAAGCTATGCAAGAAGCACTGCAGAAAGAAGAAGAGACTAGATTGTCTAAGAAGAGGTTCAGGGAGCAAGCTGAACAAAGACCTGACTTTGAGCAGTGGAGCCCCACCTCAAGAAATATTATTTTGACTGCCTGGAAAGCTGCCAAAGATAATGTGCATGACAGGAACAAATGGTTTTCTGAGGCTGAATGGAGAAAACATGAGACAAGGCAGGAGGCAATAGTCCAATATAGAAGAAAGGCCAAGATGGGAAAGCTACCTCCTACTGCCTAGGAGCCTAGCAAGTACTTTCCAAAGCCATATCATTATTTTAAAAGGCAAAAGATTAAGGCTGAGGAACTTAAGAAGAAAGATCTGAAAGGCAAGAAGCTTGCTAATGCTGAAGTTGCTGAAGCTCCTGTTCAGGCCAAAGTACAAGCTGGAAAAGGAATAGTGATCAAAGAGCCTGAACAGAAATAGAATTAGAATTTTCTTATAGTTTACTATGTAATCTTTTTGATGTAAAACATTCTGTAAACTTCTGAAAATGAATATGACAGATATCAGAACAATGTGTTATATGTTAAATCTATTTCATATTTGTTCTGTGATGATGTCTATGTATACATGTTTGATTGATACATGTTTATGATTGCCCTGCTATATATAATCCTGTTTTACATCATTTTAATTTAATTATGAATGGTGTATATCATTGACTAAGGGTTATGACTTCTCCAAATAGGGAGAGATTGTTGGGTACATTGGTTTAAATGTACCTAATTTGAAGAAGCCTCACCCAACTCAATGATATACATCAAAATGTATTTGATGTGCTTTTGAGTTACCTTGTGCAGGTTAAGTATTTGCAGGAAAGAAGAAAAGTTTCTAAGTCCATGTGTCGACACCCAGAGGGAAAGTGTCGACACTTAAGAAGACTTATGTCGACACCCAGAGGGAAAGTGTCGACACTTAAGAAGACTTGTGTCGACACCCAGGCAAGCAGTGTCGATACTTGGAGTCATTGTGTCGACACCAGGGATGCTGAGTCGACACCAGACAGAAAGTGTCGACACAAGGAGCTGTATCGACACTCAATGAAGAAAGTGCAGTGAAACAGTGTCGACACTTAACAGTTGTGTCAACACCCAGTGAAGTTGTGTCTACATCAGAAAGTGTCGACACTTGGAGCTGTGTGGACACTCAACAAAAGTTAGCAGAGACTAAGTATAAGTATCGACACCCAGAACAATGTGTCGACACTCAACAGAAGAGTCAACACTTAAAGAAAGTGTCGACACCCAGAACAATGTGTCGACACACAACAAAAGAGTCAACACTTGAAGAAAGTGTCGACACAAGAAAGTATGTGTCGAAACTCAGCTGAAGACTCAACACTTGAAGAAAATATCGACACATGGAGCTATGTCGACACTTAGCAAAGATCAGCAAGTTCAACAAATTATTCTAAGTACAAGTGTCGACACTAAGGGGATGTGTCGACACACAGCTGAAGTCTCAACAGAAGAGGAATGTGTCGACACAAGGAGCTGTGTCGACACTCAGCAAGTATCAACACTGAAGACTGTGTCGACACCAAGAAGCAGTGTCGACACTTAACAAGTACAACACATGAAGATGTGTCGACATAAAGGTGTTGTGTCGACACTTAGAAGAATTCAGCAAAATACTGAAGTACAAGGACTTGTGTCGACACACATTATCAGTGTCGACACATGAAGAAGAAGCAGTGTCGAGACATAGAATCGACAACACAAGGAGTTGTGTCGACACCTTGTAGGCTAGTGTCGACACATAGTCAACTTGTGTCGACACTTGGTCTATAAGTGTCGACACTTAACGACAGAAAGTCTCGACACTTTCAGACAGTTAGAGAATTTTCAAGAACTGACTGGATGACTTGACAGCTGCCATTCCAGCCGGTCTACTGCACCTGTCAGAGTTGTCAGAATTCAGTTATGAACCGGACCAGCCGGTTACCATGAAGAAGGCCTATAAATAGGCTTACACTGTCTACAGAGAAAACGATGAAGTTGTTCAAGTGATCATTCACAAGTGAAACAACAAGATGATCTAACTTTCAAGTGCAGATCTAAGAAGTTGGAGTGAGAGAGATCCATCCAAGAAATCAGTTGTTGGAACCAGACTGAGAAGAAGGGTTCAGATTTATTCTGAATCTTAAGTAGCAGAGATCAAGGATCAACTGCAGAAGGAGTCAATCTTATTGAGTTCTACTTTCAAGAAGCTTTGAAGAAAGCTAAGTCAGATTGATTTCAGCTGAGTTCTTCCAAGAACTCATCAAGAAACTCACATCTCATCTCTCTATTCTCTGCGTTGTTGAGTTAACATTAATGTATTCATTTTTATCTTGTAGGATCCTTTGGATCTGAGTCTTGTAAGCCTGTAATTATAAAGGCTGAGGGTAGGAGAGTTAATTCTCTGAGTGTAGGCCTTGGTGGCTGAGTGTAGGCCTTGGTGGCTGAGTGTAGGCCTTGGTGGCTGAGTGTAGGCCTTTGTGGCTGAGTGTAGGCTTTGTGGAAAAGCTGAGTTGTAGGGTCTTGGGCCTGAGGTGTATGAACCTGTTTGGGGTTATGAGATAGTGGAGAAGTGTGGCCGAATCTAGTACACTGCTAGATAGGCGAAGGGGGAAAGTGGATGTACCCAAAGCTTGGGGAACCACTATAAAACTCCGTGTCTACTGTATGATTGTGGTTTGTTGTGATAGCTGAATGTGTGCTGTGATAAAATAGATAGAATTCTGTATTAGATTTTGTATTCTGCCATAAAACATTAAAAAGATTCAAGTCACCTATTCGCCCCCCCCCCCCCTCTAGGTGATTAGGTACAATATCTTTTAATAAGAGCCTGAAGTATCTGATTGATCAGAAAGATCTGAATATGCGGCAGCGTAGATGGATGGATTTCCTGGGGGACTATACATTTAAGATCCACTACGTGTCTGGTAAAGGTAATGTAGTTACAGTCGCTTTGAGTCGCCGGTCCCCAGCACAAGCCAATTGGCTATCGGTGTATGATGAGTGGTTGGTTCGGGAGTTGGAGGAGTTGGAGATTATTTGCGTTGATAAGCAATCAAGTGCTGAAGCAGTACTGAATTGGACTGAAGTCCAATATGACCTGGCTGATCGGATTCGGCAGGCTTTGGATATGGATGTCCATATAAAGCACTTCATAATGGAGACTCTTGAAGGGTCAAATTCTCAATTCGTCGTGGAGGACGAATTACTTTGGAAAGACGGTCATCTGTGCGTCCCAAGTGTGGGCAATTTGCGGGTGGAATTGTTGTACGAGGCACACCATACCAAGTACACGTTTCACCCGGGGAGCACAAAGATGTACCGTGACGTTAAGAAATTATTTTGGTGGCCGGGTTTGAAGAAGGATGTGGCGGTCTACGCGGCGAAGTGCCAAACTTGCGCCTTGGTGAAGGCGGAGTGCCAAAAGCCGGGAGGATTTCTGAAGTCCTTGCCTATCCCGGAGTGGAAATTCGACGACATCTCTATGGACTTTGTGCATGGTTTGCCATGGTCACAAAAGTGGAACGACGCCATCTGGGTGGTCGTAGATCGGCTAACGAAGGTGTCACATTTCATTCCGCATAGGAAGGATGATCCGGTAGAGAAGTTGGCGAAACTTTATGTGGATAATATTGTACGACATCATGGTGTGCCCCGCAACATCATGAGTGACCGAGATGGGCAGTTCACGTCTAATGATTGGAGGCTAGTGCAACAAATGCTGGAACAAAGTTGAAATTCAGCACAGCCTTCCATCCGCAAACAGATGGGCAGACCGAGAGGGTTAATAGGACAATGGAAGACATGCTCCGCATGTGTGTCCTGGACTTTGGAAAGCAATGGGAAGACCATCTTTACTTGGTGGAGTTCGCGTACAACAACAGCTACCAGGCGAGTATTCAAATGGCGCCCTTCGAGGCCCTTTATGGTAGAAGATGTTGCACGTCGTTGTCTTGGTTGGAAACGGGTGAGTCAAAGTTGTACAAGCGCCAAGAGGTGGAAGATGCTATGTCTTTGGTGCGAACCATTTGGGAGAGGTTTTTATGTAATTTCGGGGACGAAATTCTTTTAAGAGGTGGAGAGTTGTAACGCGCCGAAACTCAAAAGAGCGACGGGAGGCGTTTTGGGCCGAATCTAGGATTTGGCAGGAGGTACACGGCCTGGGACACGGGCGTGTCCCAGTGCCTGTCAGGCTTGAGTTGACGATTTGGCCGCGAGGTCGACGAATTTTGGTATCGACGATCATCGAGCAGGGAACACGGCCTGAGACACGGGCATGTCTCCGGGCGTGTCGAGCCCGTGTCGATGATCTGCCAGGGAACTCAATGAATTTCGCTCGACGAAGTGTCGAGACATGTCATACGGCCCAGGACACGGGCGTATCTGAGGCCGTGTCGCGTGGTCGATGAACTTCGCTCGACGAAGTGTCGAATGTCGAGACTACAAACACGGCCTGGAGCCCAAGCGTGTTTGGGTGTGACACGGGTGTGTCGAATTGGACACGGGCGTGTCCAATAACCCGTGTCCTTCTCGGGTTGTTTCGGAGCTGTGTCAATGGGAGTACACGGCCGACCACATGGTTGTGTCGGTTGGAACACGGGCGTGTCAATTCGAACACGGGTGTGTAGGATGCCCATGTGTGTTTCAGGACACGTCGATTTTGACGGCGAATGAGGGACACGGCCCTGGACACGGGCGTGTC
The DNA here is from genome assembly GCA_039583875.1 of Platanthera guangdongensis. Classification (NCBI taxonomy): domain Eukaryota; kingdom Viridiplantae; phylum Streptophyta; class Magnoliopsida; order Asparagales; family Orchidaceae; genus Platanthera; species Platanthera guangdongensis. Next base: position 114,368,303 of record CM077154.1, read on the forward strand.
GCAGGCCGTGTTCGCCCCGGGTTGTACTTTTCAGCTACGAATCCTAACCATTCGTTTCCTTATTTTGGGATCCGACGGTTGGGGGCTGTTCCTACTGGGATATACCCGGGATTGGGCCTTTAAAACCCTCATTTCTTTTGATTGGTTCTCTTTCTAATGGCTTGAGAGAGAAGAGAGCAAAGGAGGAAGAAGAAGCTTGGATCTAGCCTTTGGAGGGGTTTTAGAGCTCCAAATCGCGAGCCGACTTCAGATCTACGAAGGGAAAGAGAGTGCGGTGCTTTTCATCCGCTTACTTTTCCATGGCGCAAAGGAAGAACGCTAGGGTAACGATTCTCTTCTTCTTTGCATATGAAGCCCGCTCTCGCAAGTTTGCGTTGAGTTGGAGGCGTTCCTTCGGGTAGATATGTAAACTCCCCGTTGTGTAGAGTCTGTAATCGAAATCGGACATAGGCATGATGTGTGAAGCCTACCCGAACATGTTGGTCTGGATCGGTGATGTTGTATTGCATAAATGCCGGAGAAGACTCCATGCGATTGTTTGTTTTTCGGGTTTTTTACGTGGTAGATTGTAACAGGGAGCCTTGGGGATTAACCATAGGGTGCACCCGAAAAACTGGGCGGATGCGCAATCTTGCCAACTTGGTGGCCTGGGAGCCAACTTGAGCATAACCGGGTTATGCGACGTTTGTGTAGGAAACGAGACTCGGGAGAAGTTTGACCCGCGCATATGGCTTAAAATGTCATTGCGATGTGAGCACGGGTTAGATGGAACCGTACCCATTCTATGTCGTTCGGTTGGATCCGTTGGCATAGATGAGGGTCTTCGGCAGTCTATGGCTTAAATTGACGTGACCTATGCAAAGGAGACAAAAAGCTCATGTGTTTGGCCATCAAAGTGGAGGTGGTGTGATCGGATTGTCTATGGCTTAAATTAACATGACAACGACCGGCTCACCGAGAATGTGCCCTGAGTGAACGGGGTGTGTGGCCGTGCGTGCCAATGCCTGTGATGCAATGTATATTTATATACTGCTTGGTTGTGCTAATAAAATGCAGGGAAGGAGTATTACCGCCCCGAGTTGGGGGCGAGATCGTTATAATTTGGTCAGCATTGCTGACTGTTGCTTTCGTTTGCCACCGTGCGGTGGTTTGTTGCTTGCAGGTGATGCTGGACCAAGCGGTCAATAGTGGGCTAAAGCCCAGTTTGCGAAGCCGGCCCTCAAAGGCTTAATTGGAGTGTTTTCTTGCTTTATTCATGTATGACCGGCCTTCATGCCGTGGTATGGAAATCATGTAATGTTGAAGTAAACAGTTTTGTAAGGCGTTAAGGCTAGTACTTGTGTATGTACTACATTCCTATTTGGTATATTAGTGGACATTCATGCTTGGTGCTGGGTTCTTTTAATTACAACTTATTAAACTTCTTCCGCTAGAATGCTCTGTGTAGGACGTTGTGATTAGTTGGATGGTTTCCATTGAGTAACCACCCGGTCTATCTGTAGTATATGGCGTCGGGCCCCGGCCGGACCTACTGCTATATGCTATGCGACGGATAGGGGGTTTTACACCCTGTGATACGCCCGTGTCACAGGCCGTGCACCCCTTACATGCCACTCGATAATCGTCGAGCGTAGATCGTCGACCATATGGGACGTGCCCTAGGTTACGCCTCCTGTCACGCCCCCTGCCACGCCGGTGACACAGGGCGTGACCTCTCAAAAACTTCGTCGACCACACGCCCAACTGCTTAACCTGAGCATGACACGCCCTGGGACACACCCATGTCACAGGCCGTGTCACCCAATTCTTTGCCAATTCCAGAATTTAGGATGTTACACATCCACTATTTTACCACCCTGGTAGGAATCCACTCAGATTTTTGATCAGGTGCCTGACACCAATGAGCTTTTGATCAGGTGCTTAAAAACTAATCCTCAAGTCTTTTGGTCAGGAGACTTGCAACCAGGAATAACTTTTGAAGGGAGTTAAGAACCCTTTATACAGTGGGGGATGAGAGATGATATTGTCATCACATTCTCAATATACAATTGAGAAGACTTAGTGGATATGATTTTAGTAAATGTCTCCCCCTGAGATGTAGAATGGTTCAGGGAAACTGGAGCTTTGCTTCAGGGTGATAGGCCTTCAATATTTAAGCCTTGACTAGTGAGATCTCCAGTAACTTCTTGACAGATGGAATAGTTGTTATCCTTTGAAGTGTCCTGCAGAGATGAAGAAGGAAGACTCTTGATTTTGATTTGGTGTTCTTCTTCTTCAGATGGCTGATGTTCTTCTGGTCTAGGGCTTCTTCTCTGTATCAGATTTCTATGTGTATCAGAGTTGTTGTTGAGAGAGAAACACATAGAGAAATCCTTATTGCAGACTGAATGCGTGTCTTGATTGTCTGACTATCAAGCTTTATTCTTCTGTATGTTTCTCTATATCTATCTATTGAGGAAGAAGAATAAAATCCTTTTCAATATCCTCAATCTAAAATTCCATTTCGAATTTTGAATTCCTCTGCAATCAATGCTGAAGGCCTGTGAATAATATGCATTAATTTATTTCCCTAACTGCCGCATGGAAAAACGACAAGCAATAATCCTGGAGAAGACCATAATCAATGCTCCTTCTAACGGTTATATTCAGAGAATATTTGAGCATTAATTACCCAGGAATTATTGCATTTGGAAAGGGATAGAAGGATGGAAAATGACGAAGTCTGGAATCTTCGAACAAAGAACAGAAATCATCGAGCTGAGACCACAGTTCGTCGAGCTGAGAACATGTGTTTGTCGACCAGATGATAGCTGTTTGTCGAGCTGAAAATAGATAACTGCATTATCCAGACTTGCTTATTCTGTGTCTCAAGTTCGTCGATCTGAGATTGTAACTTCGTCGACTGGAGATGATTCTGGACTTAGAAAAACTGAGAAACTTCTGGAATCAAGAAGTTGAAGTAAAGAATCCAGAAATCGCCGACCTGAGAATAGGGTTCGTCGACCTGAGAACTTCTAACTGTAACTGATAGTTCTTCTCTAGACTGTGGTCCAAGTTCGTCGAGCTGAGAACTAAGTTCATCGACCAAAGTCTGGTTCTGGACTTAGAATATTCTTGGAGTTTTCAGGACTTTAGATACTTGAAGTAGTGTCCATGATTTCGTCGACCAGAGAACAAAGTTCGTCGAGCTCAGCTCAGAGAATTTTCTTTGAGATCGTCGAGCTGAGTATGACTATCGTCGACCTGAGTTCGACGAACGTCGAACTCATTTTACAGAGTCTTTGAAATCTTCTAAGTCTTGAGTCTCTGGCAATCATGTTGATAGCTGGTCCATGTGATGTTGATTCTAAGGACTTGGCCTAGACTCTAGGACACAATAATGACCCTGGCTATAAATGGTGGGTCATAAGATTCTAACATAGTGAACCCAGCCCAAATCTTACTAGGGATCCAACAAACTAAAACAAAACCAAAAAACAAAATCTAAAAACTAAAAAGCCACAAAACTACGAAAAAACATAATAAAATCTACCTAAAAACCAACTAAATAAAAAAAACAATTTAAAAATACCAAAAAACTATAATACTCTGTTATTAAAACTGTATATATCTCACGCTAAAAATCCCTGTATATATATTTTTCACTTGTTTTATGTCTTTTCAAAAAACCCAACAAATTGTGCAAAAAATACTAAACCCTGGAAATAAATAAAGTTTTTCTATTTGTAAAAATTATATCTCTTTTGTTTCGCTTCGGCACACTTCACACTTTTGAGCGCATTAGGGGAAAGCATTTTTTCGCACTCATATAGCTAAGACGTTAGCTTACGAGTCACACACACACACTTGCCCCCTACCGCCAGCAAACTTTTGGCCAAATTTATCATTTTCATTTTTTCTGTTATTTTTCTTTCTTTTGTAATTAATAATGCAGGGTTTCCACCTGAGCCTCCCTGAACTTGTCTCAGTGAAACTTCTACCCTCTCTTTTTATTTTTGTACACATTGTATTTTGTCTATTATCGTTCCGCGTACTTAGATTGTAACATTAGGTAAAATGTTGGTTTTAAGTATTGGAGTGTTTTCCTATTCTGTACTTTTTATATTCTGTACTTAGCAAAAATTCAAAAAAACAAAAAAATGCATAAAAATTTAAAACTCAAAAAAAATTTCTCTTTCAAAAATTTCCATCATAAAACACAAAAATCATAAAAAAACTTATAAAACAAAAAGTTCAAAAAAATTTGTTTTCAATATGTAAATTATTTTTTAAAAAAATCTTTCTCTTTCCCCCCTCTCTTCTTCTGTAAATAATCTTTCGCTTTCCCCTCATCTCTTTTTTGTAAATAACACATCTTTCTCTCCCCATTCTTGTAAATAAATTTATAAAAATGTTTAAAAAATCAAGATAAAAACTTTAAAAAAAAATCAAAAAACTTAGAAAATCCAAAATCCAAAAAATAAGAAAATAACTCAAAAAATCCAAAAAAAGATAATAAATCAAAAATATAAAAAAAGATAAAAACCCTAAAACCACAAAAAAATTATTTATTATGTAACAAATAAATCGAATGTCTCATTCCTAACTCCCTTTTGCTCTCCAAAAATTTAGTTGCGAGTTTTTTTATAAGCGAATTTTATTAATTCTTTGTTTACTATTTGTTTATTAATTGGAGATCGATAGATTTAGATATCTGGGGTTAAGTTTTAAATATTTTCTTATGCTCTTTATTTTTTATTTAGATAAGGTACCTGTTTTCAGCACCACTTCTAACTCATCTAAATAGTTGCACATTTATTTTGTTAGAAAATAACAACCTTAGATTTCATATTATGTTTACTCGAAGCTTTTTTTTGAAATATAGGAACGTTTAATTTATAAAGGTTGCTCTCAAAATTTTTTTATTAAACCTAGTTTTCTTTCTAAAAAACCTATCACCTTTTTTTCATGTCATACTTGACATGATTTTGATCCTTAAAAAAATCATATGTCAATGAGAATAATATTTCATTCCGTAAACATAGACATCCAATATTTAAAAAAGATTATATGTTACAGAATAAGAGTATAAAATTCATTACTCCTATACATATATATTGGATTATTATGAATTTGTTAAAAAATATTATGTTATGGAAAATAAGATTTCGTTTTCCTAAACATCCACATTCAATCCAAAAAAGTTCTACTAGAGGTTTGAGCGAAAAAATATAGCCTCTCCTCTAAAAATCAAAGCCCTCTTCATAAACGTCAAAATCCCCCTCCGCCAATTTCAAATGATGCTAGATTTAATTTTCAAATCTTTTTAAGAGCATAATTCTTAAATTGAATTATTTCCTTTAATTCTTATAAGCTAAAGTTTCCATAATCCAATCTATTTTTGTTAACCTAACAAATAAAATTTTTTGCTATCTATTTGATTATATCGAGAAGTCTTTAGCTGAAACTCTTCCTTTATTTAAATTTTTGTCATAATTTAGGACTTAACTCTTATACCCCGGATAACTAATTCCATCTTCCTTTCAATTAATTCAAGCGGTAGCTAAACTTAGGATTTCTTTGATTCCTTATAAGTATATCTTCAACTTTTGCTCTGAAATAGCAAAAGCTTAAGTATGGGGGTATTTGGTTAGTTGTAAATATACGTATTTTTATGTACATTAATTAAGTTGTCTTAGTTTATTTCTGTTACTTTTAGTTAATTTTGTTTAATAAAATTATCGTATTTTTTGTAAATTTTATTCTAACTAAATTTATTTAATTTTTCTGAAATTTTTCAAAAACTGCCCAAAATAGCATAGTACACGCCCGTGTACTTCAGGTCATGCCCGTGACCTGGGCATGTAACCTTCAAATCCTGTGAAATCAACCGACATTTAAGAATTGCTGAACACGCCCCACGACACGCCAGTGTCAAATGTGACACGGCCGTAATCGAGCCCGTGTCACGCTAGCTCGACGAAATGCATTTGAAGATCGTCGACCCGACGCAACATGCCAGTATCAAGATGCGACACGAGAGTGTACTTCTCCACCTGGCCCGACAAGACATAGGCGGCGACTTGTTGACACGATGTCGTGCCCAGATCGACCTCCCCGACACGCCCACCGACACGCCCGTGACTTAGGGCGTGAAATCCACGTGTACAACCGCGAAGTCAAACTAGCTGTCAAGTCGCTGGATCACTTCGTGTACATTAATTACACGCCCCCAATACACGCCTGTGACCTAGGGCATGTACTTTGAAAATTTTGCCTATAAATAGGAAGGTGCTGTATGAGTTCCTGTTCCCTTTTTTCGGAATCATTTTGCTTAGGGGTTGGCTGTTAGATGCTTTTCTATGTTTTATAAGGGAATTTCTCCCCCTCTTCTTTATTTTTAGCTTTGTAATCTCCTCTTTAGTTAAGAAAATTTGTATATTTTCTCCTTTACATTATTATGGACTTCATCTATATGCCGACCCTAAGCAATCTTATTTTAATTTTTTTTGTTTTATCTTTGTATTAGTTCTTTTAAAATGGGTGTGTGCGTGTATGAGTATAAATTTAACTTTTAGGTTTTTGTTATTTCTTTTACTTAGATTTGTTTAGTGTTAGGATTTTTCCGTACTCTTTATACTTATCCTTATAAATTTATAAAAATGATTTTAAAGTAGTTTTGTTCTTCTTTTTACTTAAACTTTTTAGTTTTGTAAAACTTTTCGTTCTTTCACCTTTTCTTCCACTTTTTAAGCATTTTTATATTGGTATACGAATTGATTAGTTGTCATTTTAATTTTTCAAACAACTTTATTTTGCCTTTATTTCAAAATTTTTTTGCTACTTTAATTTTTCGGTCTTCTTTTTATGCATTTCTATCACATTCTAGCGGTAGAAATGTATTCTTTTTAATTTTTCGAACACATTCATTTTGCTTTTATTTTCAAAAACTTCTCGCTCCTTTAATTTTAATTTTTACTTTTTAAGCATTTCTATCACATTCCACCGGTAAAAATATAGTTATTTTAATTTTTCGAACACTTCATTTTTCTTATTTTTTTAGTTTGTGTGCGTGCATGTATGAGGTAGTTTTCATCGCTTTCTTTCATTCTTGTAGATTGTATGTGTGTGTGTGTTTATAATTTTGTAGAGTGCATGTGTGTGTTTTTAATTCAGTCGAGTGCGTGTGTGTATTTCATTTAAAGTAGAGTGTGTTTGTGCATTTTAATTTTTATTGTGTGTGTGTGTGTGTTTTATTTCATGTAGAGTGAGTGTGTTTTTTATCTTCTGCACAGTGTGTGTGTGCATCATTCATTTCTGTTGTGTTTGTGTGTATTTCATTTATGTAGAGTGTCTTTTACATTATGTAGAGTGTGTGAGTTTTCATTTCTGTAGAGTGTGTGCGTGTGTGCATTTATTTCCTCCTACTCGTTTGAGTAGGACTCGCTTTTATTTTCCCCTACTCATTTGAGTAGTACTAGCAATTTACCGCTTTCGTTACCGCTTTCATTTACTGCTTTATTTTCAGTTTTCATTTATCACTTTTTATCGCAAGACGTCCCCATTCCGATGAGTGGCTAACCTCTCTTAGCCCTCAGTATGAAAGAGCATTGGGACAGATAAAATAGCATTAAATAATTAAAGGTCCCGTTTTTCTAAATAATTAAATTTCTTAAGGTTTGCCCTGGGTTTACGACGCGTAGAACCACATATCGATGTGTGGGCTCTATTTTCTTAGTCCATACGCTAGCTAGCCGAGAGGCCGTGCATATGCACCGATCACCCCTTGGTAAATGGAGTCCGCATTAACCCTCGAGAGAGAAGGCGCGGAATTCTATCGGATTGGGTTCCCCACCCAATAGCGGGGTTCTTACAATAATGCAGATATTAAGAGGAATCCTTCGTCGGACGAGAGCCCGGTCGAATAGTCTTAATGATCAGGTGAGCGATAGTCCTAGAGATAGGTGAGCTCATTTTTGTGGAACCTCCACGGCCAAGTCTCCGCCTTAATTAATTTGAAATTTAGGATCTCTTTTTTTTATTAAAAGTTTATTTTGGTTCAAATTCTTTTAGATACCGTTGCGCTAAGTTATTCATCAGCTCCATTTTAAATGCTTTAATTTTCTGTTATATATATATATATATAATTAATATCCTGACAAGATAAATTTGTTTTAAAATAATAGTCCCCTCCAGGGAAGAGTTGAAATAATGAACCCGACCCCAAGAACAATACTACACTGATATTCCTCACCGGATTATCCTGTACTACACGTGATAGGTGCACTTGCCTCCTTTCGTTAAAACTCAATTTCAACTATTTTATATCCAAATAATAAATCACCGTGCTCCATCTTCCTAAATAAAACCAAATCCCTTTTTCTAAAAAAACCGCCTGGGGCCCCGCGTGTCCTAAATAAGGAGTGTTATAGGAGTGTTATAGCACTCTGAGAGTAGGGCTATGTGCCTGAGGCTGTAGGGTTGAAGAGCCTTAGTGTAGTCCTTAGAAATAAGGCTGAGGTAGGTGATCAGTGGATCACTGAGCTGTAGGATTTATGTAGAGGTATGAGGTAGGAACCCTTGTGGTTTTGAGTTGGATTCTGTTTATAATCTGTGTGTAATGTTGAGGGCCTGAGGTCTAAGCTCTGAGGAGCATAGTGGAGGAGTTTGTGCTGAGTCCAACAAATAAGTTGGATAGGTGGGAGGGAAAGTGAATGTACCCAATTGGGGAACCAATGTAAATCTCTGTGTTTGTTGTGTGCTTGCTTTTCTTTGTTATTGCAGGATTTAAGGACATGCTCTAGCTAGAATAACATGAATTCAGTAAAAGATTTTATTAAAGCTCAAAGACCTATTCACCCCCTCTAGGTGATTAGCTAACCTTAAGTTAAATAAATTTCACAACGTCTGTGAAAGAGATAACTTCGTTGGATATCATATCATAACCTTTTGTAGTTCCCCTGTCTGAACCTCCAAAAATGACTTTAGGTCCGTCTTTGACTGGGGTGTAATCACGCAAAAGGCTTCTTGTCCCAGTCATGTGCCGAGAGTATCCGCTGTCCAAGTACCAGATTAACGTTCTATTGGCCTTTGAAAATACCTGCAAAAATAAAGCAGTTTACCTTAGGAACCCAAATGTATTTTGGTACTTGGTTCCTGGTCAGCTTACTCCCCCTAGGAACTTTAGCCTTGCGAGTGGTCGGTCTCGCATAGCTAACTCTAGGAATTACAAGATTGGCAGGGTTATACCAACAATCTATGCCAAAATGACCAATTTTGCCGCAGCACCAACAATCGAATCTATTGTACCTCATTTTGTACTCCTGATTTACCATTTGAATGTGAGGCTAGTATGGGTAGAATTCTTAGAGGTAGAGGCATCATTATTGTAGCATACACAAGGTTTCTGCATCTCCTTTTCCTTAGGCACATCAAATTTTGCTTTCAGTGCCTTCTTGTTGTTATGGCCATGTACATATGGACCATAACTCTTCATTTGAATCTCTTCATAAGGTTCTTTGAACACGCTATCACCAAAGTGACGGGGATGGGTCCATCCATGTTATCTGGTCTTGGGCTCTACATAAGTGAGCCTTTCATGATGACCATAGGATGACATAAGGTCAAACTTGTTCGTCGGAAAGATTACTTTCCTGAACGAAGGTTGAACCATGGGTGCCTTCCCCATTTCTTTGAAGCTATCCTTCTTTGCAGTGTTACCCTTACTACCGACATTGCCAAGACTACTACCCTTCTTTTGAGCTGAAAACTCATCGATGAGAGAGGGAACAATCTTAGGCTTTGAGTAGCTCTCAACGAAGTTTCTCTCCACCGCGAGCTTTTCATCCAGCTCATCAAGATACTTTTCTTTCAGCTATAACGTCTCAGTGAGTCCTTGAGTTTTTCTTTCAAGGAGTGGACTTTATCTCTGAGGGGAAGTAGTTCTGCAATTTCATCCTTTAAATTTGCTTCCACTACCTTGAGGGAGGCAATCTATTTAACTTGCTTTCGGACTACCTTTCGGCATTTGTCGAAAGCCTTTAACAAGTGCTCGTGCTGAACCATCAACTATGAGTAATTCTCATCAGAGGAGTAGCCTTCATGACCTTTTGAGGAAGTTTCGGATTCAGAAAGAGTGGTGTGCGGGTTTACCTTCCCATGGTACTCGGAGTCGGCCGCTTCCTCGTCAGATTGAGCCATAAGCCCATAGTACGCTTCTTCATTTTCCGAGCTCGACTCACTAGTGTCACTGTCGCTAAGAGTCTTCGACTCTTTGGTGACAAAGCTCTTTTCTTCTTTCTTCTTTCCTTGGAAGGATCTCTTCTCGTCCTTCCTGGAGCTCTCCTTATTCTTGTAAGGGCACTCCGCGATCATGTGGCCTGATTTGTTACAACAGTAGCAAGCAACTTCAGATGAAACCTGTTTATTTGGTTTGGATTTTTACCTGTCCTCTTTATTGTTTCTTCTGGTCATTCGATCACCGTCACGACGTGATCTTCCGTAGTCTGAAGTGGATGACTTATTCTTCATTTGTCTTCTCTTGCTTAGCAGCTTCTTGAACTGCTTGGAGAGGAGAGAGAATTCTCCATTTGACAGCTCGGAGCGCGACGTGCTAGGTTCAGAGTCTATCGGGGTGTCTGGAGCTCGTGTCCTTACAGGTAACACAGCTTTAGATTTTCTTGAACCTTCTGCCTTTAGGGCTGTAGACTTCTTTTTGCTTGAAGATCAATTGGCTTGCTCCTTCTTCCTGGTGTTCATTTGGTGTTCGTTGGAGAGCAATTTGCTGAAATGATTCCGCGGGTTGATCTCCAACAACTTTCCAAATTTTCTAATGGCAACAACCTTTGTGTTGTAGTCCTTTGTGAGGGATCTAAGGAACTTATTGTTCAGTTCACCATAAGTGAATACGTAGTCGTAGTCCCTGAGACCGTTCACAATCTTGAAGAACTTTTCAAAGCTATCAGCAATGGAGTCATTTGCACCTTGCTTGAATTCTTCATACTCCTAGTTCAGCAACGATCTATGATCGTCTCTCACCTCTTCAGTACCTTCAATCCGGATAGCAAGACAGTCCCACATCTCTTTATCAGACTTGTAGTAGAATAAGTTTTGGAGCATGAAATCGTCCACTGCACTTGCTATGATATTCTTCGCCTTCTTGTCAAGGGAGACTAAGGCAATCTCATCCTTCATAAGATCCATCATCTTCTTTGGAATCATGATTGCAGGATTTATCGTCGATGGCTGTGTCGGGATGTGAGGTCCTTCTTCCACTATATGAAGATCCTTGGATCAATAACTTCCATGAAGAACCATACTCGCTCTTTCCACATGAAAAAGTTTTCCTTAGTGCACACTGGTAGCTTTATAGTTGATATATCTTTGATTCGATCCTTGGTTAAAGTGTGGAATCTTTGAATGCTAGATCAGGGATATTGATCAAGGTGTTAACCTTATTTGACCAACCTACCTCTGATACCACTTGAAAGTATCTAACGTTGACCTAAATCACCTAGAGGGGGGGAATAAGTGAATTTTGCGTCTTTTGTGGAATAAAAGTAATCAAAAATATCAAACATACAAATACAGAGATTTTATAGTGGTTCCCTGAGTTGGGTATGTCCACTATCCAGCATCGACTATCTCCCACAAAGGGCAGATTCGGCTACTTCACCAAACTCAGATTTCGTCAAATCTTATACCACGGATTCGCAACTCCTACATCTCGGAGACAAAGCTCGTACCACTCGGAGAACAAACTCTCGTGCAACTCTATCTGCAAAACTGGATATTCACACTCGATCCACAATGGGATCTACTCTCTCAATCCACAAACGGATCTACAAAACTCGGAGAAAAATCTGCTACAATTTTCAAAAAAAAGTTACAACAACAACACACGATTCCAGCTTGATCTGACGTTCTTTGAAGGTTGGAAGTTGAACCTTGGAGAACTAGGAACCTTAAAACCTTGGATGTATAACCTTGATCTTCGACCAACAAGGGCTGAAGAAAAGCAAATCTTGAACGAAGAAGCAATCTAGACAATGAAGTTGTTGGAGAATAAGATTGCTCGTTGCAGCGGCCGATCGGAAGAAGATTCACAAAAACAGTAGGTCAGCCGACGAGATTCTCTTTCGGGAAATATGAGATTTTGAATTTTTGGAAATTAGGTTTTTGGATGCTTGTCCATTTCGAAATTACTCTAGGTATTTATAGAGGGATTCTAAATGAAACGGCTATAAAATATTTCCCAAAACGAAACCTAGAAAATTACTATACATGGTCGTCGGTTTCGAGCCAGGAAGAAAAATCGGAAAACCACCAAGGTAAATTCGGCGAGATTCGTCGAGTATTAGGAATGATACTCGCCGAATCATGCAATGATATAAGCAAATACGTCGAACGTAGTTCGTCGAACAGAAGGTCAATTCGTCGAATGGAGTTCTTCGAACAGAAGGCAGATTCGGTTCATTTCGAATTATTCGGCGAGTATCGCATGGGTTACTCGTCGAATTTGGCGAGTATCACCAGTGATACTCGTCGAATTTGCCTTGGAAAATTTCTGGAAACCAGGAGATTTTATCTTAAGTAAATACGTCGAATTCGGCGGGTATCAGGAAGCATACATGACGAATTCGACGAGTATCAATGGGATACTCGACGAATTCGACGTGTATGACTCCCCATACATGCCGAATTTTACTTAGGTAAAATTCTTTGTTTCTGACTTCTTGTCTTTGGCTTTCCTTGATCCTTCTCCTGTACTTGGGATAGAAGTACAACCCAATACAGAAATTACACGTGAGTCAACATGATGGCCTACACAATGAGGGATTACATTGTGTAGTCCCGTGTTTACTGACCCACTGTAACTTAACATTGGAGTGTACTTGACATTGTGAACCTGTAAGTACAACACTAAAAAGCAATATCAAATACACCCTCAATTAGTCTTAGCTTGACTGGACCCTTCTTCAAATTAGGGTTATTATGGATACAATACCCAACAGTGGACTTGAACTTATATATTTTATCTGTATACTTCTCTTCCTTTGGTGATCATCAAGGCTGACAGGATCAACGTTTTGTAGTTGTGACCTTCCTGAGCATCGGTGTCACAGCAAAATGACATTTCTGGGCATAAGACCCTGGAAGCGTAGCAAAGAAAGGTGGGTCTTAGAAACTAGTATCAGAGGGAGGTTTCGATCCTCCAACCTATGGGTTATGGGCCCACAATGCTTTAAAGCTTACTTTGAGAAAAAACTAGCAGCGGAACAGATGGTGTACCCATAAGGGGAATCACAGCAAGAAGTCCGCTTTGTCATTACTTTCACTTATACATTAACTAACAATTGGAATTTTCCCTGTAGCCTATGACAAACCTTACTCCACACAGGGTACACCTCAAGCTCAAAACATGGCTCCACCCCCATCGGCTCTGACTCCGTTCTAGAATATGGAGATGGGGTAGACCCTGACGGCTATTTTGGAGGCCTTCAGGGCTCAGCAAGCCCCGGATCCACAACCAAATCCCTGGGCTAACTGGCTGAGTTTCTTTCGGGGGCTTTCACCTACATCCTACCTCGGTACAGAGTCAGCAATCCGCAAAGAGGAGTGGCTGGACATTATTTACAAGATGGTGGCCGGGATCAGATGCTAGACGGAGGAGGAAGTAGCTTTGGTCGTTTCCTGCTTGGAGTCGCATGCGAAGAGATGGTGTAAGTCACTGTTAGATACCACCTTTGCGGAAGTGGATTGCGCGAACATTTCCTGGGAGGAGTTCAGAGCATATCTATTGGAACATTTTGTACCTCATTTGGCGAGGGATGAGCTGGTGGACAGATTCCTGTAGTTGAGGCAGGGCAGCAGGACAGTGTTGGAATACTACCGGGACTTCACACATCTAGCCTGCTTTACAGATTCATATCAGTTGGATGATGCGGGCTACGTGAAAAGTTTCTACAAGGGCCATCAAGATGATATGAGGCACGCCCTCCACTTTGTCTCTAATGGGAGCTTCACCAGGATATTGGAGATGGAAAAGAAGCTGGAGGCAGGCAAACTTACAGATCGGGGCCGGAAGAGACCGGCTAGGACAATGTTGGAGTAATACCGGGAGTTCACAAATCTAGCCCGCTTTGTGGATTCATATCAGTTGGATGATCTGGGCAACATGAAATGGTTCTACAAGGGCCTTCAATATGATACGAGGCAGGCACTCCTCTTTGTCTCTGATGGGAGCTTGACCAGGATATTGGAGATGACAAAGAAGCTGGAGGCAGACCAACTTATAGTTTGGGGCCGGAAGAGACCGACTAACGACTTAGTGATTGGTGGTAGGAGAGACCAACCTAGAAGTCACATCATTAGGGAAAGGATGAATGGGGATCAACCCTTCCAGGAGGAGAGGCAGGAGCAGAGGAACCAAATGGTGTTAGCTGCTCAGCCTTTACAGTTACGAGAGATGCCGAGGGCAGTGGAGGGGGCACAGACATGCTTCTGGTGCAACCATCCCAGTGACTTCAAGAGGAACTTCCCCATGAGGAAAGAATCACTACCAACACTTCAAGATGCCCCACCTGCTCGGCAGTTTTTTGGCTGAGGATGCGGCCGAGGATGTGAATTTCATGGCAGAGTCCGTAGGCAGGATAGAGGGCAGGTATATTCCTTGGAACTGGCCCATCCACGGAACCTAGAACAGGTGATAGCAGGTACGCTAGTTATTTAAAGTTTCCCCTTCCCCTTTCTAGAAGTTAGATAATATGAATTTGAAACTGTAGAACTAGGAAGGAATCAAAAACTAGACATCAAAGATATTTATTAAACTCAGGGATAGTGCTTATATGTGGCAAGCCTTCTGATACCTTGATCGACATCGGAGCATCGCATAACTTCATCTCAGAGGACCTTATCAAGGACCTTGAGGGCATTAGATATTACGAGGTAGTCATAAGGTGGGTGTGTCTCCCTAATGGGATGGAGATCCAGTTCACGACAAAATGCCTCCTAAGGGTGACCATTTATGGGTAAACCCTCGAAGCTCCGACGACAATCTTATGATTTTCAAATTTTGACTTGGTTCTGGGAATGATGTGGCTAGCCTGGAAACATGAACAGATCGATTTCTCGGCGAGGACGGTCATGCTCAGTTGCGACAACACGTATGCGACTTTCGAAGGTATTTCCGCAGCTTCTCGTCTCCTACTTTCCTCTATTCGGGTTGTCAAGGCCCATCTATAGGGAGATGAAGTCTACCAAGTGTTGTTTGAGATGGCCGAGGCCAAGGATTCTATTGATATTATCCCGGTGGTGCGAGATTTTTCAGATGTATTTTTGGAGAAATTATCAGGGTCGTCGACTCATCGAGAGAAGGATTTTCAGATACAGTACGTGCCAGGGGCTAAGCCGGTATCTAGAGCTCCTTATAGGATGGCTTTAAAGAGTTGGTGGAGTTCCGAAGCCAAATCTAGGATTTAGTAAATCCTGGTTTTGTCAGGCTGAGCTGTTTGCCATGGGGAGCTCCGGTGCAATTCGTGAAGAAGAAGGATGGGACACTCCAACTGTGCATCGATTATAGGGAACTAAATAGGTTGACGGTCCGGAACACGTACCCACTATAGAGGATTAACGAGTTATTTGACCATTTCGAGGGAGCTCACTGGTTTTCAAAGCCAGATCTAAGGTCAAGATACTACCATCTGCAGATTTAGGAGGAGGACATCTCGAAGATGGCTTTCAGTAATAGATATGGGTTGTACGTGTTCACCGTGATCCCCTTCGGGCTCACGAATGCACCATATGCGTTCATGAGTTTAATGAACCGGGCATTCTAGCCCTATCTGGATGTCTTTGTCATAGTATTTATAGATGATATCCTCATTTACTCAAGGACCAAGGAGGAGCAAGTGCCAGTTTTGGCAGAAAGAGGTGGCTTTCCAGGGGTATATTATCAGTAGAGCAGGTCTGACAGTGGATCTGGCAAAGTTCGGGCTGTACGGGATTGGCCACCCCTGGAGATAGCCACTAATGTGAGGAGTTTTGTAGGACTTTCCTGTTACTACCGAAAGTTTGTTGAGGGTTTCGCTCAGATTGCCCTCCCGCTCACATCTCCGATGAAGAAGGAGACTCCATTTGTTTGGATGTCGCGGTGCGAGGCTGCCTTCCTAGAGCTGAAGGATTGACTCACCTCTGCGCCTATCCTTGCACTTCCATCTGGGAAGGAAGTATTTCAGGCTTATACAGATGCATCATATCAGGGGATGGGTGCCATTCTGATGCAGGACGGGCGCATGATAGCTTATGCCTCCAAACAGCAGAAGAAACACGAGCAAAACTATGCAGTGCACAACTTGGAGATGAGAGCAGTTATCTTCACTCTAAAGATCTGGTGGCACTCTCTCTATGGTATCCACTGTGATATCTTCTCTGATCACAAGAACTTGAAGTACGTGGACATGCAAAAAGAGCTGAACATCCGACATAGACGATGGGTGGAGTTTTTGTCAGATTACTAGTATACCATGCACTATCATCCCGGGAAGGCCAATGTAGTTGAAAGTTATTAACTTAAGGTTATCAAGTCACCTAGAGGGGGTGTGGGGTGAATAGGTCTTTGAAATATATTAAGTCTTTTTGCTGTTTTCTTACTAAGTGATCTAGAGCTTCTCCTTAGTACCTGCACTATAAGAAAAGAACAAGCAACACAGCAAAGCACACAGATATTATAGTGGTTCCCCAATTGGGTACATCCACTTTCCCTCCCACCTTTCTAACTTATTTTAGACAAGGCACAAACTACTACAAAATGCTCCTTAGATCTTACGCCTCAGGCCCTCAGCCTTACACTCAAGTTCTCGACAAAACCCTACCTCAGAACGACATAGGTTCATACCTCAGAACCCTGCAGTGCTCCTACAGCTCAATGGTCCACAGACCACCTACCTCAGCCTTATCTCTAAGGCCTACAGCTCAGGCTTTTTAGCCCTACAACTTCCGGCATAAGACCCTACTCTCAGAGTGACGCAACACTCCTACAGCTCAGTACCCTTACAGGTACCTACCTCAGTGCTCTTCCAGGCACCTACAACCCAGCCTCCTCCAAGGCCTACAACTCAGTGACACACTTGTCACCTATAGATCAGTGACTCAACAGTCACCTACCTCAGGCACAAGGCCCTACTACTCAGGCTGGGAGGACAGTACTACTCTTAGATCCACACTTGGATCCTACCTCAGTACCCTAGTAGGGCACCTACCTCAGTGACTGATTAGTCACCTACAACACAGGCACAAAAGGCCATACAGCTCAGATTCTGACAACTTGAATCCTACATGAGTATAATCAAGAAGTTGAAATAAATTCAAAACACTGACTCGGAGATAAATCTCCGAGTCCACCTTGCCGGACTGAGCAGATATCAGTCCAGCCCTCTTGCTTTAGAAGGAATTAGTCTTCTTCTACAACAAACTGCTTCTTTGCTGCACTGATGAACAACTATCTGCTATTGAAGGCTGACGACCCTTCACAAAGTAATCTCCTTGCCGACTAGATGAATCAGCTGCCTTATTCTGCAAAGAACAAACTTGCTGAACTGGAAAAAGCTTCAGCTATCTTTCTCTGCCTGCTGGCTTGCACTGCTGGACTTGGCTTTCAAGCTTGTTGGAGAATATGAAGTCCAGCCACCTCTGTTTTTCCATATTTTCTTCATAACATTAATCCCCTTTTCTCTCTGCTTTTTATATCTGTTGATTTGAATCAATGACACAATTTTAGTATGGGCCCATCCAAGGATGGTCAGCACCACCTCCCTCAGAAGATTAAAAATAGTAGCTTCCAACACTATTATAGCTTTTTCGCAATGACATGAACCATTTTGAGTTTGTCGACTTCTGATTACATCAGCAGTGGTCATCGGTGCTGCTGTAGCTTTCCCACAATGACATGAAATACTTTGACTTGTTGACTTCTCGTGATGTCAGCAGTGGTCATCACTTTTTGAACTTAGAAAAATTCCAGAACACATTAAGCGTTGAGTGATGTTAAGTCACTCAACGCCTGCTGACTTTGCACTTCATTAGAAGCGTTGAGTGAACTTGCTTCACTCAACAGTTCTGGACTTATAGAATTTCTGCTGGCATTGTCTCTGCGGTTCCTTCTCAACTGTCTCAGCGGTTTCTTCTTCACAGCTGAGACTATGTTCGGTCTCAGCGGTTTATTCTCAACTGTCTCAATTCTTTCTTCTTCATTAAAATCGTTGAGTGAACCTACTTCATTCAATGCTTCTAGACTTAGAGAATTTCTGCTGGCTTTGTCTCAGCGGTTATGCTGAGATATTCTTCTCAGCTGTCTCAATTGTCTCAGCGGTCTCAATGCTTTTGCCTTAGTCAAATTATTTGACTTCCAGCATACTCTCTTTGTTCACCTGTCCAATGAAGGATAACCTGCATGCAGGAACTTAAGCACACATCAAATACATTATGCCCCTTAGCATGATTGGTGATGCCACTTCAAATCCTAAGGAGCATTGTTGGTCACAATTCTCACCAATCTCCCCCTATTTGAAGAAGGCAAAACACCTATCCATCATAAGGTGTAATAACATAAAAAGTATCATGATAGGCCTAATGAGACATAATCATGACAAATAGCCAACAAAGTTTAGGATAAATTCCCATAGATGAGATGTCTTAACACTATGATTGAATAATCAATAGTATTGGTGAATTATCAATCATTAACAATGTAACAGTAAGATTGACAACAAAGGCTTAATTAATCATTGATAAGGTCAACATTATGATTAAGATATACCTAATCATTAACTAATTTAAAGAGCCTTAGCCAAACAGCAGTAGGTAAAACTTATGATTATAGGATATTTATGAAAGAACAACATATTGATTAATCACAGATATATAAATAAGAATTGCATGTACATTTTTCACATCAAAAAAGTCAGGGCCAACTAATATTAATTTTATTGATAGAGATTTGATATTGCTACATTGTTGATATTCATTACAAGACATTGATTAAATATTTAAAGAACCCTAAGTCTTGCAGCCTCATATCAGCTCTTCTTTGATGAACTTGAATCAGTATCCTTGGTAGCAGTAGTCTTCTTCAAGTATTCAGGTTTGTTCTCCTGCCGTTTAAAGAAAAGAAATTTCTTTGGAATATATCTAGGAGGCATTTTCTTAGTGTTACTCTTCCTTACCAGATTTTCTTTAAATACTCTTTCCCTTAGGAATTTCTTTCGAAATGCTTGATCCATTCATCAGAAGGATATACACTATCAATATTCTTTAAGATTTTTCCATGGATTACCCAAGCACTGATAATGATGGATTTAGAGGCATCACTTAGCTGTTCATGATCTAGATCATCTCTGCTCTCAGCTCTCCTCTTTTCCATGAACAACTCAGCCATTTGAGTTCCTTCCCTTTTTCTTTTGGCAGCAAGTTGTGCATCCTGTGCAACTCTAGCTTGTGCTGGGAAGTCTAGGTCCTCTAGCCTCTTTTTATCCAGGAGGGACAGGTGCAGTGCCACCCTGGTGCCTTGAATTACATTGAAGGCTTGATCTTCAACGAGTGCTGCAATCTTAACATGGCTGCTCTCACCCTTTCTACCTTCTTCAAAGATGGTATTTTGCAGTAAGGTGGTGTTGGCTTCATTTTTGCTTGATATAGATTGAAATATTCTCCCATTGTCAGCAAGCAGCTCATTTTTTGAAAGTATTGCCAACTCTAGAGAGTGGACAACAACATTGGTGACATGCTGATTTACATGATCTGATACACCCCAGATCACCTCATCAGTTGCACTCACATAATTCGTGACATATCTTATGTCAGATGCAGACAAGTTTTGGCTTGTTTCCGAGGATTTCATTAGGGTGTTCAGCTTTATGCCAGCTATTCCAACAATATCAAATCAGGTGGTGACCTGTTTGTTTAAGTGAGAGATTTCTTCTTTATTTTCCTTGACTTTAGTTAATAATTCATCCCTTAGCTAGGAAACTAATTGATCAACATACTCATTGAGAGTTGTGGTTTGAGCATCCAGGAGCACTTTGATATGGTTTAGGAGTAATTCATTAGAGATTTCGATAGTGGGTGGTTGGCTTAATGGAGGAGGGACATCATCCTGAGTAGGAATCTGTGAAGACTCCCCCTCAACTACAAAACATATTGAAGGAGCTATTTCCTTAGCTAAAGCGGTATTAGCACTGCTAATTAAGAGGGAATGAGTATTACCTATAGTGGGTGCAGGCTCAACCAATTTGTTGACAACTTGGTCCAAAGTTGTCATATCCATCTGATTATGCTCCTTATCAGACCGAGCATTGTTTTATGGGCTTGACCCATCCATATAAGTATATAATGCCTCATGAGGCTTACAGTTATCTTCTAAAGTAGTGATAACTTCAACTGCAGCTACAATATCAGTATCAGCCATATCTGCCTCATCTTCTGCTGCAACCTCTTCTTCAGTATCATACTTTGAAACTTGTCCTGACCTAGGGCTGACATGGATTTTATCAACATGCACAACAGTATCCTGGAATTGAATGTTTGTTGAAGAGAGACTTATGGATATGTCTGTATACAGACCAACATCAGCAGGGGGGAGATTCCCAGCTCAGGTTCAGAGCAGGAGGAACTGTCCACTTTAGCAACTTGTGGTCCCATATCCCCTGAGGAGTCCTTTGGTTTTGAAGGTTGGCTCTTGGGTAGGATCCTAGTGAATCTATCCAATGTCTTTTTATTCATTCTTTTTAGGTAGTGAATCTTCACTCCATGCTCCTGCTTGAATGTGTCAGGGTAGTTGTTCACTAGGTACAAAGAAAGAATTCTGCCCATGTTTGGAGCGAGTAAACAGTCTACTATTCTCTGGTAGATGAGAGAAGACCAAGAGGTCTTCCTATTGAAGATTATCCTAGTCATAACATCAAACATTGACCTGGAGATTGTGTCATGTGATCTAGGTTTGCAGATAAAGGCTTTCCCAACAATATTTGCTAGCAGTTTACCACTCTGATTGAAGAATTTCCTCTTAAGAGACTCAGGTTTGGCATCACTGTATCAACACCACCTGAGAGCACTTCTCTATTCGTGACGGTGGGTTTTTCTTCCTTGCTAGGGTTGATGGAGGGTAGATGAAGGGCTTCGCCTAGTCTCTTAGGGTTTACCTTAATCTTGATGCCCACAATCTTAGACTTAAGTGAGTTTTGAGAAGAAGACACTTTAATATTTGAGAAGAAATCTACTACCTCTCCTCTAAGAATGGTGGAGGGTTCAGAAAGGGTGTACTCTAAAACCACGGTTTCAATCATCCTTAACACTGCTTTAATCTCTGGCAAGGCATGTCTGAATCCATTCCTCACAATTTTATAGCCCTCCTGAAGCTCCTTGGTGATATTTGGCGCCATCGATCCAGTACGGCAAGACACTGAGAGGGGTTTGGTCTCGACGGCTAGGATTAAGGCATTTAAGAGTGGCGTGGCTTTTCGTTTCTTGTCACCTTTATATTTATGATGAAAAAGTTTAATTACCTTATCATTAGAATAACCAATTAAATATTTTTAACTTAACTTAGTACTTTTAGGCCTTACAGGTTACGTTACGCATCATGTTATGATACAGGGCATTTAGTGCCTCAATTATACCACTAAGCTTTTCTTTCATTTACTCAATGCTTGATTAATTTGTAGTTTCTCTCACTGTCTGGAAGTACATTCTATTTGTCACACCATTATTCAAGTATTTTATCAATTCTAAATATAATGGAGACCTATCATGCTAATATGCCAGTTTTATTAGCAACCTAATTATGCACTGATGTACAAGTTATTTGAGCATGCGAGTAAAGGCTGCATAAGTTAACAGTGCAAATAATTATGAAGAATAATTGAATCATTATTTTCTAACTAGTGTGCTTGATTAGGTTCATCCTAACCACATCTAACATAATTCATCAATTTGCAAACTTAGTCTCTATATAAGAGAGAGAGAGAGAGACATACCTTGAGGCTTGCTGCCTCTTGATTTTGAGAATTACACACTTAACAACATCAATCTTAGTTTGTTGCTTTACATCGAGCATATTCTTTGAGAAATCATCATGTCCCAAATATTTGCCTGGAACATCCATTGTCCAAATACCAAGTCTTATCTAGACAGGTATTTGGACTATCCTGTAAAAAAGATTCATTTACCCTTAGGCACCCAATATTTATTGGGTCCTATGTTGTTGTTAGCATTATAAAACTTTTGCCAAACTTTCTGCCAGGGCTGAGCACCTTTCTATCCACTAGCCACACTCAAATTATGTCAACAATTAATGACAAATTGCCCCACTTTCTCACAGCACCAACATTTATGAATGTTGTACCTTATCTTCAGGACAACACAAAATTGCTGTCCATGAGAGATGTGAGAAGCTCCAGACTTTACTAGATGAGAATTGCATGATGTTGCTTCCTTCTTCGAGAGTGAAGGTGCTGAACAACTAAGTACAGCTGGTCCAGGATGGACCAATTGTATTTTTTGAGCCTGCCATCTGGTGTTCTCTCTCATCTCTATAGATAAAGGATATTTGGATCCAAATCTTAAGAACTTATCCTAAACTTTATGGCTAGAGTGGACAACATCACTCCTTCTGAGATCATGTGTCTTCACCCCACTAGTAGAGCACACATTAGATTGATCCTTTTGGGGAGGTGCAAACTTGACAGTTTTAGAAGGTAAATTCACCTTTTGAAATACTGTCAACTTATCATGGATATTTGATTTGACTTGATAATTTGTGTGATTAGTACCCATCTTCTCAGAGGTTTACAAGTTGCAGCTTTTGGCAAAATACCAAGAGAATGAGAAAGGTTAATCACAATCCCTAACCTCACAGTTAATTTCTGTTCTAGATGTCTAATATGTTTACATTTTTCTTCTAGAACATTGTTCTGCCACTCAAGGCTTTTTTGAGTTCAGACACCTCATGACTTTTCTTATAAAACTCAATATATTTATTGTTATAAAGTGTTTTATAAGGATTGAGGACTTTGATCTCCTTTTCTTACCCTTTGGCAAGATTTCTGCTCTTCTTTAGAGCATCTAGGAATAGTCCATACTTGTCAATCAATTGATTGACATCAGTCTTAGATTCTGAGCAATATTTATCACGAGATGAAGATGCACCAGTATCTGCACTAATTTCATAGTCAAAGGAAGATGAAGAAATATAGAGAGGATGTATCTTGAATTATTCTGTATGTACCTCACTTTTTTCTTCTTCTGTTATTTTCATCAGCCCTTGGCATCCAGAGTCCTCTTCATCCTCCTCATTGTCAATGTTAGAGTGTGACAGTGGGGCTCTTATTCCTATCCCAGCAACAGGATATTCCTCTTCTTCTTTTAGATCTGCACCAATAGAGATCACCCCTATATAGGCTTCTTCATCATTATCTTCTAATTCTAATAAGGAAGAATCTGTCCAGCTTTTCTCCTTCTTAGCCACAAAAGACTTCTCCTTATTCCTATCCTTGTGGTGATGGTGATGCTTCTTGTTCTTCTTCTTCTCATCTTCTTCCTTATTCTTGACTGGGCAGTCAGAAATGACATGTCCAGCTTTGCTGCAAAAATAACATAAAACATTAGAAGAAATCTTTTAACTAGATTTAGGGTCATACCTGTCCTTCTTGGAGGACTTCCTATGATGAGATGATGAAGAGGGCTTGCTTTTCCAGTACTTATTCTTCATGAACTTTTGAAATTTCCTGGATAAGGCTGCAAACTCTTCATCAGTCATGTGATTGTCTGAGGAACTCATCCCAGACAATTCTGAGCTAGACTCAGCTTCTCTTCTTGGTGGAGAAGGAGTATTTCTTCTGCTCATTCTTAGGGCTTCTACCTTGAGGGCCACTGTCTTATCCTTGTTTTTGGATTGACTCCTCTTCTCCTCTTCTCGTCTAGCAGCCAACTGCATTTCATAGGACAACAGCTTTCCAAAGAGAGTTGGTGGAGGAGTGTCTGCCAGCTTAGCCATTTCGGTAATGACACAAATCTTGGTCTCCCAATCTCTAGTGAGAGATCTAAGGAACTTTTCATTCAGCTCATAGTTGCTGAAGACCCTACCATAGGTTCTTAGTTCATTAACTGTCCTAAAGAACCTCCCAAAGCAGTCAACCACTTTTTTAGATTTACTATATCTGAAAGCCTCGTGCTCTTGGTTCAGCATGGACTTCCAATAATATCTAACTTCCTCAGAGCCTTCCATGCAGACCACAAGAGTTTCCCACATTTCCTTGGAGGTATTGCAGTGGACAAGATTTTGGAAGGTTGAGCCATCAATGAGACTGGCTATGATATTTTGTGCCCTTTTGTCCATGGTAGACAAAATTAACTCATCTCTGTCCATCTATGTATATGCCTTGGGCACTCTCAGAGATTGATCTATGGTGGAAGCCTTTATGGGGATAAAAGGACCTTCCACTACTGTTACATAGATCATAATGTGAGAAGATTCCATGAATAGTCTGACCCTTTACTTCTAGAGGACAAATCCTTCCTTCCTATAGATTGGTAGTTTCATGGCCCCTAGCTCCTAATAGTTCATTCCTTACCCCATAATTATATCTTGTAGCTAACCTTGGATGTATACTTAGATTGTTAAATCCTTTTTGAGTAACTTCCCTCTGATACCACTTGAAAGTTATTAATTTAAGGTTAACTAGTCACCTAGGGGGGTGAATAGGTCTTTGAAATTTATTAAGTTTTTCTATTTTTTTCTTACTAAGTGATCTAGAGCTTGTCCTTGTACCTACAATATAAGAAAAGAACAAGCAACACAGCAAAGCACATAGATATTTATAGTGGTTCCATAATTTGGTACACCCACTTTTCCTCCTGCCTTTCTAACTTATGTTAGACAAGGCACAAACTCCTCCAAAATGCACCTCAGATCTTACACCTCAGGCCCTCATCCTTACACTAAGGTTCTCCTCAGAACACTACCTTAGAATCACAAACGTTACTACCTCAAAGCCCTACAGTACTCCTGCAGCTCAGTGGTCCACAGACCAACTAACTCAGCCTTACCACTAAGGCCAACAGCTCAGGCATTTCAACCCTATAACTTCAGGCACAAGGTGTAACACCCCTATTCGTTACATGGCATATAACGGTGGGTCCGGTCGGGGCCCCACGCCATATGTCACAGACAAGTAGCGGAATTACTTGTGGAAATAAAAATCTATTTGCATCCTTAACTCAATCCATTCTAGCGCAGCATTATTCAGTTAAAGAACTCAGCTCAAAGAATGTCCACTTGTATATAAACTCCATATTTATATAACAACACCAGGAATGTATACAACACACACTGGCCTTAAGGCCTTTCTTTCCACACAGTTACATTTTTGTACATCGACACGCAGGCCGGCCACACATGAAATTCAAACACACTTCTTCTCATGGCCTTCAAGGGCCTTTAGCAGTAGTCCATCTATTCCGCTCATTTCATTTCAAGCAGCACTACCTACAAATTTGCCATCCAAGACAAAACAAAAAACAAGGTAACGGTCAACATTTGCTGACCCATTATAACAACCCTACCCCCTACCCGGTTGAAAGAAATTGTACCTAATCACCTAGAGGGGGGGGGGTGAATAGGTGACTAAATCTTTTTAAACCTTTTTAGGCAGATTACACATTATATCACAGATTTATAACTAATTATACACAGCAGTCAATCAGTAATCACAGCAATCAATCAAGCACACAGAGAACACACAAATTTATAGTGGTTCCCCAAGGTTTGGGTACATCCACTTTCCCCATTCGCCTATCTAGTAGTGTACTAGATTCAGCCAAACTCCTCCACTATCTCAGATCCTCAGATCTTACACTCAGAACCTCAACCAGGTTCCTACAGCTCAGGCCCAAGGCCCTACAACTCAGCTTCTTCACAAAGCCTACACTCAGCTTCTCCACAAAGCCTACACTCAGCCACAGCAGGCCTACACTCAGAGAATTAGATCTCCTACACTCAGGCACTTAGGCCCTACACTCAGCCTTTATAATTACAGGCTTACAACTCAGATCCCTAAGGATCCTACAAGATAATATGAATACAAAATATAAACCCTACAACTCAGAGAAAAGAGAGAAGAGTTGAGAGTTTCTTGATGAGTTCTTGGAAGAACTCTGCTGAGATCAACCTGACTTGGCTTTCTTCAAAGCTTCTTGAATGTAGAACACAATAAGATTGATTCTCTACAGCTGATCTTCAATCACTGCAACTTAAGATCCAGAACTAGGTCTGAACCCTTCTTCACAGCTTGGTTCCAACGGCTGTCTTCTTAGATGGAGCTCTCTCTCTCTCTCTCCAACTACTTAGATCTTCACTTGATTCTTCAATGAATAGCTAGATCTTCTTTTATTTTTCAATTACTTGATCTTCTGTTTCTATTGTTGATTTATTATCCTTTTCTGTTGACAGTATAAGCCTATATATAGGCTTTCTTCATGGTGACCGGCTGGTCCGGTTCCTAACTGATTTCTGACAACTCTGACAGGTGCAGTAGAATGGCTGGAATGGCAGCTGTCAAGTCATCCAGTCAGTTCTTGAAATTTCTATAACTGTCTGAAAGTGTCGAGACAGTCTGTCTTTAAGTGTCGACACTTATAGACCAAGTGTCGACACAAGTTAACTAAGTGTCGACACTAGCCTTCAAGGTGTCGACACAACTCCTTGTGTTGTAGAATTCACTTCTCGACACAGCTTCTTCATCATGTGTCCACACTGATAATGTGTGTCGACACAAGTCCTTGTTCTTCAGTACTTTGTTGAATTCTTGTAAGTGTCGACACAACTCCTTTGTGTTGACACATCTTCATGTGTTGAACTTGTTCAATGTCGACACTTCTTCTTGGTGTCGACACATGCCTTCAGTGTTGATACTTGCTTAGTGTCGACACAGCTCCTTAGTGTCGACACATTCTTCTTGTGTTGAGTCTTTAGCTGAGTGTCGACACATCTCCTGTTGTGTCGACACTTGTACTTAGAATTTTGCTGAACTTTGATAAGTGTCGACACAGCTTCTTGTGTCGACACATTCTACATATGTTGAGTCTTCTGCTGAGTGTCGACACATTCTTTCTTGTGTCGAGACATTCTTTAAGTGCTGAGTCTTCTGTTGTGTGTTGACACATTCGTCATGATGTCGACACTTGTACCTAGACTCTGCTGAAATTTGCTGAGTGTCGACACAGCTTCCAAGTGTCGACACTTTTTGATGTAGACATAGTTCCTCTAGGTGTCGACACTGCTTCAAGGTATCGACACAGCTTCACTGAACTTTTCTTCATTGAGTGTCGACACAGCTCCTTGTGTCGACACTTTCTGTCTGGTGTTGACTCAGCATCCCTGGTGTCGACACAATTACTCCAAGTGTCGACACTGCTAGTCTGGGTGTCGACACAAGTCTTCTTAAGTGTCGACACTTTCCCTCTGGGTGTCGACACATGGACTTAGAATCTTTTCTTCTTTCCCTGCTAATACCTAACCTGCACAAGGCAACTCAAAAATGCATCAAATACATTTTGATGTATATCATTGAGTAGGGTGAGGCTTCTTCAAATCAGGTACATTTAAACCAATGTACCCAACAATCTCCCCCTATTTGGAGAAGTCATAACCCTTAGTCAATGATATACACCATACAAAATAAAATTACAGTATGATGTAAACAGGATTATACAATCAGGGAAAGTACATAAACATGTATTAAACAAGACATGTATACACAGATATCATCTCAGAACAATTATGGAATAGATTTAAAACACATCATATTATTCTCACAACTTTGTAATATTCATTATACAAAAGTTTACATAGTATTTAAAATCACAAGATTACAATTGTAAACTGAATAAAATTCTATTCTATTTTTGCTCAGCATCCTTGATCACTGTTCCTTTTCTAGACTGTATCTTGGCTTGTACAGGGGCTTCAGCATCTTCAGTATCAGCATGCTTTTTCCCTTTCAGCTCCTTCTTCTTTAGCTCTTCAGCTTTAATCTTTTGCCTCTCAAAGTAGTGATATGGCTTGGGAAAGTACTTGCTAGGCTCCTGGGCAGTAGGAGGTAGCTTTCCCATCTTTGCCTTCCTTCTATATTGCACTATGGCTTCTTGCCTATTTTCATGCTTTCTCCATTCTAGTTCAGAATACCATTTGTTTCTTTCTTGAATATTATCTTTGGCAGCCTTCCATGCAGTTACGATAATGTTCCTTGAAGTGGGGCTCCACTGTTCAAAATCTGGTCTTTGTTCAGCTTGCTCTCTGAACCTCTTCTTAGACAACATAGTCTCTTGTTCCTTGAGCAGCAAAGCTTATTGTTCTTTTAGAATATCCTCAGATACTGGCTGAACTACTTTCTCTATAATAACCTTATCCATTCCCTCAGGAGGGCTATACATTGTCTGGATATCAGCTTGTATCATATCAAAGTCTGGTGGAGGATAGATTACTTGAGCTACTTCAGGTTGCTCACATCCAAGATAGGCAGGATTAATTCCAGACTCTGCTACATTATCATCATCACATAAAGGAGGATAACCAAGAGTGGCTCTGATAGAATTTGAAATCCATTTTGCATGGTCAGAGCCTGCTTTGACTAACACCCTCTCCCACTTTATGACTTCTCTTTCCATATGATCTCTTAGATCATCCTTCTGAAATCTGATTTGGGCAGTGAGATAATTAACTCCATCCTTGTAAAAAGGTTTCAACCTTTGGAGTTTTTCAAGGATCAGCTTCTGAGAATTTTCAATAACAGAAGTAACATCAGAGATGCCCTCTTGTAAAGCTTTATCTAACTCTGCCTTTGTAGTAGCAGTAGATGTATTCTGTCCTGCAGCTATATTCTTCATCTCTGTGACAATTGCATTGTGGGAAGCAGTTAAGTTATCATTCATTCTTATTTGATTTTCCAGAATATATCCTTGCTTTAGTAAAATGTCATCTACTTGAGCTTTTATCTTCTCTTGATGTGTAGCTAAGTATACCACTGCATTCCCTCCCTTGTGGAAGCAGTCAGTCATTTCCTTTTTATTTAGATTCATCTCAAATCTAATGGACTTAATGCCCTAAGCCAGATCAAGCTGTAGAGATTTTTGCCCTTCATCCACATATTTTTCAAGAGCTTTCCTTTGCTCATCAAGCTTGATTTGCATAGCAACCATCATGGAACTGAAATCTATTGATGGTGCTGGCTGTGGTGTTTGCTGTGGTACTATAGTTTGCAGAGCTTTCTTATAAGTCTGGTTCCTCCTCTTGAATACTTGAAATTTCCTTTTCTTTGCTCTGGCAGCCTCCTCATCTTCAGATGCTGATGTACTTGCAATTTCTACCCTCTCCTTAGGGCTTGGAGGTAACTCCTTCTGCACTTCTGGTTCCTTCCTTGTTGTTTCCTCAACATTAACTCCTTGATCCCCCTCAACAGGAGCATTCTCCCCCTCAACAGCAACACTTTCCTTTTCAAAGTCTGTTTGATCCAGATTGAGGAAAAGATCTTCCATTGTATATTCTTGTGGAGAATGGGCTGGAGAAACTCTTGGCTCATCTACTACTGGATCAGATTCTACTTGAATTGTAGCAGATGTGTCCTTCATGACAACATCTAGGGGTTGACTATCAATCTGAGGTGGCTGATTAACATTAGATAAGTTTTCAATTATGACTTCACTATCAATAAGGAAATCTAATTGATTGATTTCTGAGATTACCTCAAGGATAGTGTGAGTTGCTTGCTAACTCTCTAGGGGAGTTGGATCTTCCACCACTAGTGGCTCCCCCTGGATAGAACCCTGGTGAATGGGGCTAGCTTGAGGTAGCTCCCCCTGGCTCTCTGCAACATCTTGTTGAGCTGGAGACTTCCCAGCAGTTCCAAGTTCTTGTTCATCATCTGGTGTAAAGACAACTTGATCCTCAGAGCTACTTGATGATTTTTGAGCTACTGGAGCTATCTTCTTCTTCTTCTTTAGTTGGGTTTCCTTCTCAGGAGTTAGCACTTCCTTTGTCAAGACCCTATCCCATCTGGAGAAGAGTCTCATGTCCATCTTCCTCATATGATTTATTTTTATCCAGCAGCTTGACTCATTACTTCTGTTATAGTACCAGCCAAGTAAAGACTTAGTATTCTACCCAAATTGGGTTTCTTCAGACTCTCCTTGATCTTCTCAAAGACAACAACATACCAATCAGTTGGCAGGGTGAAGATAATCCTTGTCATAAGATTAAACATATGGGCTGATACCCTGTCATGCCCTCCAGGTTTACTTAAGATCACCATGCCAACAATTTCTGAGAGAAATTTTCCCTGGCTGTTCATCCCTGTTGAAGTATTAGACCGGGCGGCCTTGCGGTCTGGTCCAGCGGTTTGTTGTCCGAGCGGTCTGGCAGTCTCACTCTGAAGCCTGGAGACCGGGCGGTCTATCGGTCTCCCATTGCGGCCTGTTCTATCCTGCTGGAGTTGCCGAGCGGTTAACTCATCTGTCTAACCGCGCGGTCTGTGCGGTCTCCTTTATTCTAGCCGCTCAGTACTGTAAATTTTTAGTCCCACATTGTTTGTATTCTCTCTCTCATATCTCCTCCATTCTATATAAGGGAGGTCATACCTTTGTAAATGCTATCTTTTTTGGATAATAAAATTTCAATTATTCAAAAGTCTATCCGTTTATTCTCTCTTTTTCGCTACTTTCCACATGGTATCAGAGGACACGGTCGTTTGCTCCTGATTCTGTGCGCTCTCTGCTTTTCGCGGCTTGTTTTCCGCTTTCTGCGACCTGTCTCGCGGCTTGCCTTCTCTTCTGTCCGCTGCCCTGTGCGCGCGGCTTGTTTCTGTCCGCTGCCCTGTTCGCGTGGCTTGCTTCTCCTTGGTTCTCTTCTCCTACTGCTATTTGTCACGGCGACCTATTTCATTGTCGTCGTGCTCCTGGTTCTCTCTTGCCACTCTGACTTCCTAGTCGTTGCAGCCTGTTTCTGTTCGCCCGGCCTGCGACTTGTTGTAGTTGCTGCTTCTTGCCTCCTCTTCTCTACTGTTCGCTCGGCCTTTTCAGTCCGCGCGACCTCTTCCCCGCTGTGCCTTTGACTGCTTTCTAGCCGCTTGTGTTCGCGCGGCTTATTCTTTTTCTATCCGCTGCGGTTTCTTGTTGGGCCCTATGACTACTTCCGGTCTCACCACAACTCCTGCAGCTCCTTCTCCACCTCCTCCTTCGGGCAACCTTGGCACCCTTTCTAAGCTCGTTGGCTCCAACTATCCCGATTGGAGCGTTTCCTTCACTTTTCTCCTTCGTTCTCAACGCAAGCTCATCACCTCACCGATGACCCTCCTCCTCGTACCTCTCCTGAGTTTGATGACTGGGATGCGAGTGATGCACTTGTCCACACCTGGCTGGCCAACAGCCTTTCTGATGAGTGCATTCCCGTCATTCGCCATGATGAGACGGTCAAGGCCGCCTGGCTTCACCTCGCTGCTCTCTATTCAAAGGGGGGCCAGACGTCCCGCATTTATACTCTCTATGCGGACCTCTTCGCCCGGCCTTCCATGTCTCCGGCTGCGGCTTATCAACAGGTTCAGGCTCTTGGTGCTGAAATCCTCCAGAATCGCCCCTTCTCCGCGGACTTGGCCGAACAGCACAAACACATCCAGGAACTCCTGGTTGTTTGTTATCTTCTTTGTCTTCCCGACTCTTATGATATGATCCGTGATGGTTAAAGCTCGGAAATTATTTACGGTCACGCGGCGACCCGACGGTTTTATTTGAGAAAAAAGGCGGAAGTGATTTTATTTAAGAAAATGGGGCGCGCGTATTTATTTATTTATTTTGGATATAAAAAAGGTTGTGATCGAGTTTTAACGAAAGGAGGCAAGTGCACCTATCGTGAGTAGTACAGGATATTCCGGGTGGAATATCGAGGTCGTATTGTTCTCGGGTCCGGTTCGATTATTTCTACTCTTCCCTGGAGGGGACTATTATTTTACCGATAATACTTGTCGGGTATTTTTATATAAAAAA
Source organism: Platanthera guangdongensis (assembly GCA_039583875.1). NCBI lineage: Eukaryota > Viridiplantae > Streptophyta > Magnoliopsida > Asparagales > Orchidaceae > Platanthera > Platanthera guangdongensis. The sequence goes on from CM077154.1 coordinate 114,400,364, forward strand.
AACAGAAAATGGCAGAAAGAGAAAGATGAAAGCATGAAAAGAAAGCAATAAGGTGGTGCCGATGAAGAGCTTAGCTCGATGGCACCGAAAAAACAATTGAACTAAAATAGACTTTAAATAAAAAGAGCTCCTAAATTTCTAATTAATTAAGGCGGAGACTTGGCCGTGGAGGTTCCACTAAAATGAGCTCACCTAGCTATAGGGCTATCGCTCACCTGAACGCTAAGACTATTCGACCGAGCGTTAGTCCGACGAAGGATTCCTCTTAACGCCCGCATTACGCTAAGAACCCCGCTATTGGGTGGGGAACCCAATCCGGTAGAGTTGGCGCGCCTCCTCTCTCGAGGGTTAGTGCGGAACTCTCTTTGCCAAGGGGTGATCTGTCCATACGCACGGCCTCTCGGCGAGCGTATGGAAAACGGAAATAGGGCCCACACATCGATATGTGGTCCTACGCGTCGTTAACCCCGGGCAAACCTTAAGTACTTTTAATTAATTAGAAAAATTAGACCTTTAATTATTTTAAGCTATTTTATCTGTCCTAATGCTCTTCGATGCCGAGGGCTAAGAACTGTTAGCCACTCATCGGAATGGGGACGATTTGCGAGAAAAGCAGAAAAGAAAGCAGTAAAGAAAGCAGGAAATGAAAGCAGTAAAATAAAGCAGGAAAATAAAGCAGAAAATTGCAAGTCCTACTCAAACGAGTAGGACTGAAGAAAGCTGTAAATTGCGAGTCCCGGCGCAAATGCGTGGGCGGGAGAAATGAAAGCAGTAAAACGCACACACGCAAGTCCTACTCAAATGAGTAGGAGAAAATAAATACTGGTCCTACTCAACCGAGTAGGACAAAATAAATGCAACGCACGCACACTCTCTCTCGACATAAATGAAAACACACACACTCTACAGGAATAAAATCCAGCCATTAAACTCAAGTGAGTAGGCGGAGAAAAGGAAAGCTACAAACTCACGCACTCTACAGAAAGTAAAATAAGCAGGCGCCATTTAACTCTTAACGAGTCGGCGGAAATAAATGCGCACACACACATGAGCGAAAAAATTAAGAAAAACTAAGTTGACGAAAAATGAAAACAACTGCATTTCTACCGCTAAAATGCGGTAGAAATGCATAAAAAGCGAAAATAAAAATTAAACGGGAAGAAAGTTTTGCAAATAAAAATGAAAATGCAAGTGCTCGAAAAATTAAAATGGATACATTTCTACCGCTAGAATGCAGTAGAAATGCATAAAAAGAGAACGAAAAAATTAAATAAGGAAAAAGTTTTAAAAGTAAATGCAAAAATATAAGTGTTTGGAAAAGTAAAATAACAACATATCCCCTCTTATAATGCTATAAAAACTCCTAAAAAGTGGAAGAAAAGATAAAAGGACGAAAAATTCTACAAAACTAAAAAGTCTAAGTGAAACGAAAATGACAAAACCACTTTAAAATCGTTTTTATAGTTTCATAAGGACGGGTTTTAGAACAAAAACTAAATAGCTATTATGAAAATGAAGACATCTACTTAACAATAAAAAGAAGAAATAAAATGTTACTCTCATACACACACACACACACGTATAAAAAAGAACGAAAGAAAACTAAGTTAAAAGAAGAACAAATAAGATTGCATAAGGTGTGAGTTGCATTGATCCATTCCAAAGGCAATATAAGAGAAAAAAAAAACACATTTCATTAAATAAAAAGACGAGTTACAAATACATGAAAATAAAAGCTAAGGAGAGGGGGAGAAAATATCCCTTACATAACCCTTGGAAGCAATCCAGCAGCACCTCCCCTATACAAAATGGTGCCCAAAAGTGGAACAGGAATTCAGAGCAGAACCTCTGAATTTATAGAAAAAATTTACATGGGTCACGCCCTTGGTCACGGGCGTGACAGGGGGCGTGACAGTACTATTTGAGAAGGCGGCCGGCGATTTGACGGGAAAGTGGACTTCGGGCTGGACACGTGTCGGTCTCGCAGTGGTCACGCCCTAGGTCACGGGCGTGACTCTGGGCGTGTCAAGCAGGTGGATCTGGGCGCGGTGCGCGCCGAAAGTCTTCGGGCAGGTCTTGTCGGGCTAGCTGGAAAGGTCACGCCCCAGGTCACGGGCGTGACTCTGGGCGTGTCGGCTGGTGTCGACACTCGACGAATGTCGAGCGGAAAGTGTCGAGTTGAAAATCGTCGAGCGGAAAGAGGTGTCACGCCCTAGGTCACGGGCGTGACTCTAGGCGTGACTGCTAGTGTCGACACTCGACGATCGTCGAGATGAATTCGTCGAGTGGAGTGAACACGGGCTTGGGTCACGCCCCGTGTCGGGTGACACGGGCGTGACCCCGGGCGTGTCAGGCTTTGCACTTTAAATTTTGCTGATTTCACGGTTTTTGACGTGTCACGCCCTGGTCACGGGCGTGACCAATATGTCACGGGCGTGACATGTCAATTTTTGGCAGATTTTTCATATTTTCCTGAAAAATAAAATAAAATAAGTTAGTATAATATTTACAAAAATAGGAGCATTTTATAAATAAAAATGACAAAAATAAATGAAAATAACTAAGTTAATGTGCAAAAAAATAGGTATATTTACAACTTATCAAATACCCCCATACTTAAGCTTTTGCTATTCCAGAGCAAAAGTTGGAGATGAACTTATAAGGAATAAAAGAAATCCTAAGTTTAGCTACCGCTTGACTTAATTAAAAGGAAGATCAAAATAAACATCTGGGGTTAAAGAATTAAATTCTAATTTATGAAATGTTATGAATAGAGGAACATTTTCAAAAAGACTTCTAGAAGAAATAAAATAGAAAGCAAAAATTTATTTTTGTTAGTTTAACAAAGATGGATTGGATTTATAAAAAAACTTTAGCTTAAAAGAAGTTAAAGGAAATAATGCAATTTTAAAAATTATGCTCTCAAAAAAATTTAAATTAAGTCTAGAATCATTGAAATATGCTAAGTGGTTTGGTGGTTTATGAAGAAGGCTTGGATATTGAGGTGAGGTAATTTTTTCTCGAACCTCCAATTTTTTTATTTTTGGATAGTTAGGAAAACGAAATCTTATTTTCCTAACACATAATAAAAACTTTTTTTCTTTCTTCATAAGGATAAAATTAACCCAATGTATATTTGTAGGAGTAATGAATTTTATCCTCTTACTCCATATATAATCTTTTTAAATTATTGGGTGCCTATGTTTACGGAACGAAATCTTATTCCCATTGACATAGGATCTTTTAAGGGATAAAGTAGGGGAAAACATGTCAATTAAGACACGAAAAAAAAATGGAAGTGAGTTTAGTTTTTCAAAAATAAAACTAGCTTTTAATCAAAAAGTTTTGAGAGCAACCTTTTTTAAAATGAACGTTCCATTGTTTCTAAAAGCATGAAGTTGAAATAATTGAAATCCATGGATGTTATTTTCTAACATAAAAAACGAGCTTCTATTTATAAAATTAGAAGTGGTGGTGAAAAACAAGTTCCCTATTATAAGGAAAAGACATAAAAAATTCTTTAAATCTTAACCCCAGATACTTAAATCTATCGAACTTTAATTAATAAACGAATAGTAAGCAAAGAATAACTAAAATTCGCATATAAATTAACTCGAAACTAGATTTTTGGAAAGCAAAAAGAGTTAAGATATGGTGTATTCGAATTATTTTGTTACATAATTTAACAAAACACATTTTTTTTGGAATTTTTAGAGTTTTATCATTTTTTTTGTGTTTTAATTATTATCTTTTTAGGATTTTTAGATTTTTTATCTTTTTATGGTTTTTGGTTTTTCTATTTTTTTTTGATTTTTTAGTGTATTTCGATGAGTAATTTACAGGAATGAGGAGAGAAAGAAGAGTTATTTACAAAGAAGATAGGGGGGAAAGAGAGATTTTTACAAAAAAGCAAAGTAAAAACTCGATTGCGGCCCCGCGAACAGACTCTTATTTGAATGGTTGGTTCGATGAGTCGAACGTCGCGGGCAGGCAAGACGCAAGTTTTTACAAAAAAGAAGATGAGGGGGAAAGAGAATTTTTTTTTTGAGTTTTATGAATTTTTTTTGAAGTTTTATGATAATAAAAACAAGAAAAAATTTTTAGATTTTAAGTTTTGCAAATTTTTTTTTTTTTTTAGTTTTGATGAGTACAGAATAAAAAAATTGCAGTATAGGAAAACACCTCCATACTTAAACCCAACATTGTCCCCAATGTTGCAGTCTAAGTATGCGGAACGATTAATATACAAAAAATAATAAGTACAAAAAGAAAAAGGGAGGGTAGGAGCTTCCCTTAGACGAGTCCGGGAAGGCGCAGGTTGAAACGCTGCATTAATATTAGAAGAGGAAAGAAGAGCAAAACAATAATAGAAAAAACAAAAAACGAAAAATTCGGCTAAAGGGTTGCAGGCGGTAGGGGGGGGGGCAAGTGCGTGGGGGAGTCGAAGGTAGCTAAGGCCTTAGCTACGTGAGTGTGATGGAAATGCGCACCCCTAACGTGCACAAGAATGGAAGCGCGCCGAAGCGAAACAAAACAAAATAAAACAAGTTAAAAAATAAAGACAAAATATATACACTTGTATTTTTTGTGTTTTTAAGGACGTTTTTTATTTTTTAGTTGTTTTTTCATTTTTTTTTTCGAATGTTTTTTTTAGTTTTGTTTGTTTTATAGTTTTTTTTTTCTTTTTATTAAAAGAATGAAAAATAAAAAATTTTTTGTTAAGTTTTTTTTTTTCCATTTTTTTTGGGTTTTAGTTGTTTTTTTTTTAGTTTTTTTTTAGTTTTATAGTTTTTTTTTCAAATTTTTAATTTTTAAGGTTTTTTCAATTTTTTTTTTGTTTTGTAAGTTTTTCAAATTTTTTTTTTATAAATTTGTATATATATATTTTTTATTATTTATTATTATTATTATGATTATTATTATTATATTATTTTTGTTGGCCATTTTTAATTTTTGTTATATATAGATATAGGTAAAATTAATAGATTTCCAGGGTTTAAAATAACGAACCTAAAATGTCCCCGGCAACGGCGCCAAAAACTTGATGGTTAAAATAACGAACCTAAAATGTCCCCGGCAACGGCGCCAAAAACTTGATGGTTAAAGCTCGGAAATTATTTACGGTTACGCGGCGACCCGGCGGTTTTATTTGAGAAAAAAGGCGGAAGTGATTTTATTTAAGAAAATGGGGCGCGCGTATTTATTTATTTATTTTGGATATAAAAAAGGTTGTGATCGAGTTTTAACGAAAGGAGGCAAGTGCACCTATCGTGAGTAGTACAGGATATTCCGGGTGGAATATCGAGGTCGTATTGTTCTCGGGTCCGGTTCGATTATTTCTACTCTTCCCTGGAGGGGACTATTATTTTACCGATAATACTTGTCGGGTATTATTATATAAAAAAAACAGAAAATGGCAGAAAGAGAAAGATGAAAGCATGAAAAGAAAGCAATAAGGTGGTGCCGATGAAGAGCTTAGCTCGATGGCACCAAAAAAACAATTGAACTAAAATAGACTTTAAATAAAAAGAGCTCCTAAATTTCTAATTAATTAAGGCGGAGACTTGGCCGTGGAAGTTCCACTAAAATGAGCTCACCTAGCTATAGGGCTATCGCTCACCTGAACGCTAAGACTATTCGACCGAACGTTAGTCCGACGAAGGATTCCTCTTAACGCCCGCATTACGCTAAGAACCCCGCTATTGGGTGGGGAACCCAATCCGGTAGAGTTGGCGCGCCTCCTCTCTCGAGGGTTAGTGCGGAACTATCTTTGCCAAGGGGTGATCTGTCCATACGCACGGCCTCTCGGCGAGCGTATGGAAAATGGAAATAGGGCCCACACATCGATATGTGGTCCTACGCGTCGTTAACCCCGGGCAAACCTTAAGTACTTTTAATTAATTAGAAAAATTAGACCTTTAATTATTTTAAGCTATTTTATCTGTCCCAATGCTCTTCGATGCCGAGGGCTAAGAACTGTTAGCCACTCATCGGAATGGGGACGATTTGCGAGAAAAGCAGAAAAGAAAGCAGTAAAGAAAGCAGGAAATGAAAGCAGTAAAATAAAGCAGGAAAATAAAGCAGAAAATTGCAAGTCCTACTCAAACGAGTAGGACTGAAGAAAGCTGTAAATTGCGAGTCCCGGCGCAAATGCGTGGGCGGGAGAAATGAAAGCAGTAAAACGCACACACGCAAGTCCTACTCAAATGAGTAGGAGAAAATAAATACTGGTCCTACTCAACCGAGTAGGACAAAATAAATGCAACGCACGCACACTCTCTCTCGACATAAATGAAAACACACACACTCTACAGGAATAAAATCCAGCCATTAAACTCAAGTGAGTAGGCGGAGAAAAGGAAAGCTACAAACTCACGCACTCTACAAAAAGTAAAATAAGCAGGCGCCATTTAACTCTTAACGAGTAGGCGGAAATAAATGCGCACACACACATGAGCGAAAAAATTAAGAAAAACTAAGTTGACGAAAAATGAAAACAACTGCATTTCTACCGCTAAAATGCGGTAGAAATGCATAAAAAGCGAAAATAAAAATTAAACGGGAAGAAAGTTTTGCAAATAAAAATGAAAATGCAAGTGCTCGAAAAATTAAAACGGATACATTTCTACCGCTAGAATGCGGTAGAAATGCATAAAAAGAGAACGAAAAAATTAAATAAGGAAAAAGTTTTAAAAGTAAATGCAAAAATATAAGTGTTTGGAAAAGTAAAATAACAACATATCCCCTCTTATAATGCTATAAAAACTCCTAAAAAGTGGAAGAAAAGATAAAAGGACGAAAAATTCTACAAAACTAAAAAGTCTAAGTGAAACGAAAATGACAAAACCACTTTAAAATCGTTTTTATAGTTTCATAAGGACGGGTTTTAGAACAAAAACTAAATAGCTATTATGAAAATGAAGACATCTACTTAACAATAAAAAGAAGAAATAAAATGTTACTCTCATACACACACACACACACGTATAAAAAAGAACGAAAGAAAACTAAGTTAAAAGAAGAACAAATAAGATTGCATAAGGTGTGAGTTGCATTGATCCATTCCAAAGGCAATATAAGAGAAAAAAAAACACATTTCATTAAATAAAAAGACGAGTTACAAATACATGAAAATAAAAGCTAAGGAGAGGGGGAGAAAATATCCCTTACATAACCCTTGGAAGCAATCCAGCAGCACCTCCCCTACACAAAATGGTGCCCAAAAGGGGAACAGGAATTCAGAGCAGAATCTCTGAATTTATAGAAAAAATTTACATGGGTCACGCCCTTGGTCACGGGCGTGACAGGGGGCGTGACAGTACTATTTGAGAAGGCGGCCGGCGATTTGACGGGAAAGTGGACTTCGGGCTGGACACGTGTCGGTCTCGCAGTGGTCACGCCCTAGGTCACGGGCGTGACTCTGGGCGTGTCAAGCAGGTGGATCTGGGCGCGGTGCGTGCCGAAAGTCTTCGGGCAGGTCTTGTCGGGCTAGCTGGAAAGGTCACGCCCCAGGTCACGGGCGTGACTCTGGGCGTGTCGGCTGGTGTCGACACTCGACGAATGTCGAGCGGAAAGTGTCGAGTTGAAAATCGTCGAGCGGAAAGAGGTGTCACGCCCTAGGTCACGGGCGTGACTCTAGGCGTGACTGCTAGTGTCGACACTCGACGATCGTCGAGATGAATTCGTCGAGTGGAGTGAACACGGGCTTGGGTCACGCCCCGTGTCGGGTGACACAGGCGTGACCCCGGGCGTGTCAGGCTTTGCACTTCAAATTTTGCTGATTTCACGGTTTTTGACGTGTCACGCCCTGGTCACGGGCGTGACCAATATGTCACGGGCGTGACATGTCAATTTTTGGCAGATTTTTCATATTTTCCTGAAAAATAAAATAAAATAAGTTAGTATAATATTTACAAAAATAGGAGCATTTTATAAATAAAAATGACAAAAATAAATGAAAATAACTAAGTTAATGTGCAGAAAAATAGGTATATTTACAACTTATCAATCCGCCAGCAGATCTTGGGTAAGGTGAAATCTCCTACTTTGGATGCCACTGCCGCTCGCATTGCCGCTGTTACTTCGCTGCTCCAGCGGCCTCTGTTGGCCTCCCCGCCTTCCCAGGACTCCTTTGCTCACCAAGCACAGAGGGGGGACCTAGTAGCTGCGGCCCCTCCGGCGGACGGGGTCCATCCCGGTTCCTCTGCTCTCATTGTGGTCGTACTGGCCATTCTGTTGACCGCTGCTGGCAGAAACATCCTCATCTTCGCCCTTCCGATGATGCTCCTTCTTCGGCCTCCGCCTCTTCTCGCCCGTCTGCCTCTGTGGCCACGACGTCAGGTAGTGCCCACATCGTTACCCAAGGTAAATGGCTGATTGACTCCGGTGCTACAAATCATATGACGGGCAACCCTCATTGCTTCTCCCGTCTTGAGACATATGACCGCTTACCCCCGGTTCGTGTGGCGGATGGTTCACCGTCCCCGGTTCATGGGACAGGCATGGTTCAACTCACCCCATCACTTTGCTTGGAGGACACCCTCTATGTCCCGAAGTTCCCGTGCAATTTGTTATCAGTTACTACTTTATGCCGGCAACTTCAGTGCTCCGTCTTATTCACTCCCACTACTTGTTCTTTTCAGGACCCGAGGACCCAGCGGACGATTGCTACTGGGACTGAGAGCGGCAGCCTCTACTTCCTCGACGATGTTTCCGCTCTATCCGCCTACTCCGCCTCCACCGATCTCCTTCAGTGGCATCTTCGCCTTGGCCATCCTCCTCCTCGGATTCTTCGACAGCTTCTGCCCCACTTACCTCCTACCAGTTCTCCGCTCAACTGTGATGCATGTCAGCTTGGCAAACATCATCGCTACACCTTCCCACCGAAGCAAGGTCGTGGCTCCTCTCATCCGTTTGATCTTATTCATTCTGATGTATGGGGTCCGGCTCCTACCCTCACTGTTGGTCGGGGCAGTTCCTATTTTGTCACTTTTATAGATGATTTTTCACGCTGTACCTGGGTGTATCTGTTAAAAGATCGCTCTGAACTCTTTTCTATTTGGCAATCATTTTACTTTATGATTCAGACTCAATTTGATATTTCTATTAAACTTTTACGTTCTGATAATGCCAAGGAATATTTGAATCATGAGTTCTCCGCTTTCTTTCGCCGACATGGCCTGCTTCATCAAACGACTTGTGTTTACACCTCCCAGCAGAATGGGGTGGCGGAGCGTAAAAACCGTCACCTGCTTGATGTTGCTCGTACTCTGATGACGCAGATGCACGTCCCTCGCTCCTACTGGGCTACGCTGTGCTCCTCTCCTGCTATCTCATCAATTGCCTTCCCTCCACGGTTCTCCACGGCCAGACTCCCTTCTCCATTCTCTACCCCCACAAGGAACCTTTTCCTCTCCCTCTCCGTGTCTTTGGCTGTACGGCCTTTGTTCACGCTCCCTCCGCTACCCGCGACAAGCTTTCCCCCCGTTCCACCAAGTGTGTCGTTTTGGGGTACTCTACCACTCAAAAAGGCTATTGCTGCTTTGACCCCCTTCTCCGCAAGCAGTTTGTCTCCGCGGATGTGACCTTTTTCGAGAATGCTTCCTATTTCTCTCCTACATCTTCTCTTCCTTCTGATATCTCCGTTCCTTTCGCACCTCTCGACGTTTTCCCACCTTCGTCTCCTCCTCCACCGACTCCTTCCCAGTCCGTCTCCCCACCCACCCCTCCACCCTCCTCTCCGCCGCCGTCTCTCTCTAGTCCCGGGCCAGCCTTCTCTGCCACGGACGCTCCGGTCGCTGATGCTCCCGTCGCTGACGCTCCCGTCGACCTGGATCTTCCCATTGCTCTTCGCAAAGGGGTGCGGGCGTGTACTCAACACCCGCTTGCGGCAGTTGTTTCCTATGATCGGCTTTCTCCTTCTCGCAGGTGTTTTGCCTTGGCTATCTCTGCTACTTCTACTCCACGCACCTACCAGGAGGCTCTTGCTCTCCCTCATTGGAAGTCTGCCATGGATGAGGAGATGGCTACTCTTACTGAACGGGCTACCTGGACCCTAGTTCCTCCTCCCGTGGGCACTGATGTCGTTGGCTGTCGCTGGGTCTTCGTTGTGAAGTTTCGCCCCGACGGCACTGTGGATCGCTACAAAGCCCGGCTGGTGGCCAAGGGCTTCACTCAGACTTACGGCATTGATTACTTTGATACCTTTTCTCCGTTGCTCGCCTTAGCACCATCCGGGTTCTCCTTTCTGTGGCTGTTAACCGGGATTGGGCTATTTCCCAGCTTGATGTGAAGAATGCCTTTCTCTATGGCGATCTTCAGGAGGACGTCTATATGGAGCAACCTCCTGGGTATGTTGCTCAGGGGGAGACACGTGTATGTCATTTGAAGAAGGCCATTTATGGCCTAAAGCAGAGCCCTCGGGCATGGTTCGACAAATTCAGTGGTATTGTGGCTACCATCGGCTTTCGAAGGAGTTCGGCCGATCACTCCTTATTCATTCGCAAAACGTCCTCGGGACTGGTGGTTTTGGCCGTATATGTGGATGATATTCTTCTTACTGGCGATGACCGAGATGGGGTGGACTTGACGAAGAAGCACCTCCGTCAGCACTTGGTCACGAAGGATATGGGCTCCCCGAAATACTTTTTGGGGATAGAAATCTCTCGGAAACTTGACTCGTTGGTTCTCTCCCAACGGAAGTATGCCCTTGATCTTCTACAAGAAGCAGGATTGACAGGTGCCAAACCGGCTCGGTTTCCCATGGCTGTTGGAGAAGACAAAACGTGGACGGATGACTCGCCTCTTCTATCTGATGTCACAAGGTACAGACGTTTGGTAGGCAAACTCATCTATCTCACGGTGACTAGACCCGACATCGCCTATGCTGTAGGCAAGGTCAGTCAGTTTATGCAAGCTCCCAGGGAGTGCCATCTTCATTCCGCCCTGAAGATTTTAGAGTATATCAAAGCAGCACCAGGCAAAGGGTTACTCTTTCAGAAGAATGGTCATCTGAGGGTTGAGGCCTACTCAGATTCAAGTTACGCGGATGATAAAAGCGATCGTAAATCCACATCAGGTTTCTGTACCTTTGTTGGAGGTAATCTCGTTAGTTGGAAGAGCAAGAAACAGTCTGTTGTCTCCAGATCCAGTGCAGAAGCCGAATACCGGAGTATTGAGTCAGCCACGTGTGAGTTAAAGTGGTTGCGGGCTCTCATGCTTGACCTGGGCGAGGTATATGACTGTCCTCTCCCTATGTTCTATGACAACAAGGCCGCTATATACATATCCAGAAATCCGGTCTTCCATGAGAGAACAAAGCATATAGAGGTTGACTGTCACTTCATTCGGGAAGAGATTTTGAAGAAACAGATTTGTACTCCATTTGTCACCTCTGACAAGGAATTGGCAGATATCTTCACCAAGCCGGTTTCTACTTCCTTCTTCCACATTTGTGACAAGCTGGGCATGATTGATATCTATGCTCCAGCTTGAGGGGGAGTGTTGAAGTATTAGACCGGGCGGCCTTGCGGTCTAGTCCAGCGGTTTGTTGTCCGAGCGGTCTGGCGGTCACACTCTGAAGCCTGGAGACCGGGCGGTCTATCGGTCTCCCATTGCGGCATGTTCTATCCTGCTGGAGTTGCCGAGCGGTTAACCCATCTGTCTAACCGCGCGGCCTGTGCGGTCTCCTTTATTCTAGCCGCTCAGTACTGTAAATGTTTAGTCCCACATTGTTTGTATTCTCTCTCTCATATCTCCTCCATTCTATATAAGGGAGGTCATACCTTTGTAAATGATATCTTTTTTGGATAATAAAATTTCAATTATTCAAAAGTCTATCCGTTTATTCTCTCTTTTTCGCTACTTTCCACAATCCCCTTTCTATTAAACACTGATCCAATTTTCAATTTGGAATCCAGTCCACACCAAGTTAAAGCTTCTCTGGTCTTAGAAGCAGTAACTTCATCTTCTTCCTTTGTCCTTGGGAGGTTTAATACCTTTCTCAAACTTTTTGGTAAGACCTTCACCTTTTCTCCATGAACCTTTGACTTGATCTTGAATCCAGATTCGTCTAGGGTAGCTCCATTTAGAAACTCTAGAACTTCTTTCTTCCAAATCTTCGTTGGCTCTGAAACAAGAAAATCTAACCCTGAGTTTGCGACTAGGGTTATCACATTCTTGATCTCCGGGTCTGCATCATCAAATGCATGCCACACCAGTTCATAGCCTTCGTTCACGTTCTCCTCGAGCTTTGGCGCCATTAGGGTTTGAAGAATTTGAACTGAGAGAAGAGAAGTGTCGACACACAAGTTTGGTCTCGAAACTTTGGTGAGTGTGTCGACAAACAATGGCGAAATCCTATTTATACCTTTGTAGGTTTGAAGATGAAAGAGCGGGTTAACTAACTTAAATTGTGTCGACATTGCTGAAAAGTGTCGACACAGACTTATAATGTCTCGACACCTATGTGTCGACATAGTATAATTGACAGAATATATGTGTTGACACTTGTTTATGTGTCGACACCACTTAGCTCGACACTTTGTCGAGACTTTACTTAGATAATTCAGAGTAAATTCTAAGTGTCGACACCACCTTGGTTGTGTCGACACTGACACTGTATGTGTTGACACTAATTTTCTGAAGTGTCGACACCAACTTCCTAGATGTATCGACACCTTTTCTCTGAAGTGTCGACAATAATTTTCTGTCTCGACACAGACAACGCTGTGTGTCGACACTATTTTACTTAGCCATTTCTATAAACTTATTCTAAGTTTATCATACCTAATTCAATTTTGAACCTATTGAATTTGGTTTCTTCTAGGGTCTTAGTATACATTTGAGCTAGTTGATTATCTGTATTAATATATTCAAGTGAAATATCTTCTTATTCTACATGTTCCCTTAGAAAAAGATATTTTATTTCAATGTGTTTAGTTCTACTATGGGAAACAGGATTATTTGCAATTGATATAGCACTTGTAGAATCACAAAACAGTGGTGTTCTACTTACTTGAATACCATAATCCTCAAGCTGATGTTGTATCCATAGAAGTTGAGCACAACAACTTCCTGCAGCCACATATTCTGATTCTGCTGTGGAGATAGCCACACTTGTTTGCTTCTTGCTACTCCAAGATATCAGTCTTCCACCTAGGAATTGATAGGTTCCAGTTGTACTTTTTCTGTCTTCTTTGCAGCCTGCAAAATATGCATTTGAATAACTTGTTAGTTCAAAGTCTCCATTTCTAGGGTACCAAAGGCCTAGATAAGGAGTGCCCTTTAGATATCTCAGTATCCTTTTGACTGCTTTCAAATGAGACTCTTTAGGGCATGCTTGGTACCTAGCACAAACACATGTAGCATACATGATATCTGGTCTACTTGCAGTCAAATATAGAAGGGAGCCAACTATCCCTCTATACAAAGTCTCATCTACAGGTTTCCCTGCATCATCTTTGCTAAGAGACATACTTGACCCCATAGGAGTCTTCATGGTACTGGATGAATCCATAACATACTTCCTTATTAGTTCTAGGGTGAACTTAGACTGGCATATGGATAAACCATTCTCAGTCTGTCTAACTTGGAGCCCCAAGAAGAACTTAAGTTCCTCCATACTGCTCATCTCAAATTTTCCTTGCATTAGTTTTGCAAACTTTCTGCAAAAACCATTTTCAATAAACCCAAATATTATGTCATCTACATATATTTGGACTAGTATGATCTTGCCTCTGGATTCCCTAAGGAATAGAGTCTTGTCTATTTTCCCCCTTGAGAATTTATTCTCAATGAGGAAAATAGACAGTGTTTCATACCAAGCCCTAGGGGCTTGTTTTAACCCATACAATGCCTTCCTAAGTCTATAGACATAATTAGGTTGAGTTGAATCAACAAAACCTGATGGCTATTCCACATAGACCTCTTCTTTCAGATTACCATTCAAAAAGGCCGACTTAACATCCATTTGATATACCTTAAAACCTTGATAGGTTGCATAGGCCAGAAACATTCTTATGGCTTCCAGTCTGGCTACTGGAGCAAAGGTTTGATCAAAGTCAATACCTTCTTCCTGCCTATATCCCTTAGCAACCAGTCTAGCTTTGTTCTTGATAATCACTCCATGTTCATCCATCTTGTTCCTAAAGATCCACTTGGTTCCAATTATGTTGTGGTCTTTTGGTTTAGGAACAAGCTCCCAGACTTTGCATCTCTTGAACTGATTTAGCTCTTCTTGCATTGCCTCAATCCAATGAGGGTCTAGGATGCCTTCTTCAAACTTCTTTGGCTCTACTTGGGATAGAAAACTGCAGTAGAGCACTGCATTCAGATTTCTGCTCCTTGTTTGTACCCCTTGTCATAGATAACCAATGATTTGATCTGCTGGATGATCTCTTAGATGTCTATTAGCTGGAGGAATCCTGGCTTCAGGTTGAACTCCTTCATCTTCTTCAACTTGCTGCACTCCTTGGTCTTCTTCTACATTAGGTACATGTAGTACTCCCCCTGGACAACAGCCACTATCATCTACAAGCTGACTTGCAGTAGGTCCTTCTTCAATAGTGAGCTTGTCCATCTTCTTAGTTATACCTGAGGGGCTGCAAACACTTCTAGACAACTCATGGTTAATAAGTCTAGCTTCATCAAATACTACATGTACAAACTCTTCTACAACTAGAGTAGACAGGTTGTAGACCCTATAAGCCTTACTATTGTTGTTGTACCCAACAAAGATCCCCTCTTGGGACTTGGCAGCAAACTTAGTCAAGTAAGACTTACCATTGTTAAGTATAAAGCACTTACAACCAAAGATCCTGAAATAGGATAGGTTTGATTTTCTGCCTTTCACAATCTCATAGGGGGTCTTGTTGTGGCTTTTTGTAATGGTAGCCCTATTAATTACATGGCATGCAGTATTAACTGCCTCAGCCCAGAAATATTCTGGTAGTGATGTATCACTTAATAGGGTTCTACCAGCCTCAATCAAGGTTATATTTTTCCTCTCAGCAATGCCATTTTGCTGAGGTGTTCTTGGTGAAGAAAACTCCTGAAATATCCCAAATTCTTCACATAGTTTTGTCATACTATCAGACTGGAATTCAGTACCATGGTCACTTCTTATTTTGACCACTGTACTGTCTAGTTCATTCTGAATTTGTTTGACAAATCTATAGAAGATACTAGGTGTTTCAGATTTTTGTCTAAGAAAGAACACCTAGGAAAACCTTGAGTAGTCATCTACAACCACAAAGGTATAGACCTTCCTACCTAGGTTGTGAACTGGCATAGGACCAAAGAGATCCATATGCAAGAGTTATAAACACCTCACAGCATCTTTGATTTCAATGCTATTAAAGCTGAATCTAGTCTGCTTGCCCTTTTGACAAGCTGAACATATCCCATCTTTAATACACTTAACTTGAGGACCATTCTTCACTAACTCTTTGCTATAGAGTTGGCCAATTATCTTGTAGTTGAGATGGGCTAGCCTCTTGTGCCATTTGACACAATGAGAGACTTTCTCATCAGCAACAAGACACACTGGAGAACCATTGGTCTCACACATAATGTCTAGGCAATAGACATTTCTTTTTCTATAACCTGTCAAAATGATCTCTTGATCATTTGACCTCCTGATATGACAACCATCCTTAACAAATGAGATGTCATATCCAAAATCACTTAATTGACTTATACTAATAAGGTTATGTTTCAAACCTTCAACATAAGCCACTTGAGTAATAGTAATATGGGAGCTAGAAATGTTACCAAAACCCTTGATGATTCCTTTTTCAGAACAACCAAAGGTGACTTTAGGATCATCCTTGATTGGTGTGAAGTCCTTTAGCAATCCCCTAGTTCCAGTCATGTGTCTGGAACATCCACTGTCCAAGTACCATATTGGGGCATGGCCACTTGGACTCACCTGCAAAACAGATTAGTTGACCTTAGAACCCAAAGATTTCTTGGGTCCTTGGTGCTGGTTAGTTTGCCTCTTAACAAAGCTACCTGCAGATCTTCCAACAGGTAGTTTGCTACTCACTTTGGCACTAGAATTGTGCTAACAGTCTATGGCATAATGGCCTACCTTGCCACAGCACCAACACTCAAACCTATTGTACCTTTGCTTAGGTACATCCCTAGCTGTTTTATCTACAGCTGGCTTGTTGAGAGCTGGGGCTTTGCCCTTAGACTTGGACTGAACAGTCCTAGCAGGTTTAGTAAATCCTAATCCAGTTTTACCTTTATGATGAACAAATTCATCAATTAAGGGTAGAACAGACTTAGGTTTAGAAAACCTAGCAACAATGTCTCTCTCCTTCTGAAGACTAATCTCCAGACTCTTGATTTGATCATTCTTGAATGTTATAGTCCCCATCTGAATAACAGTTATGTTCTTTAGTCTGGCTATTTCATTCAACTTTTGATCAATCAGTTTATCAAAATCAGTTGCAGCCACTTTGAGACTTGCAATCTCCTTAGCCTGACTCTTGGCCAAGGATTTGCTTTTCTTATATGCTTACAACAGAACTCTATATTCATCAATCAATTGATGAACATCCCCTTCATATTCAGATCCACTAGCATCACTTGATGCAGATGTAACTGAATCTGAACTAGTACTAGAAATTGAACTTAAAGAACAATTTTGTACCTTACTAGGTCCTGGCTGCTCTAGGATTTTGTCACCTTCAGTTAAGGCCATCAGTCTTTGCACTGATTGTCCTCTTGCTCATATATAGAGTTCATTATCTGGATGAACTCTTCTTCCTCTTCTTCAGCAAACAGTCCTATATATGCTTCTGCTTCTGACTCAGTTTCTGATGAAGATATGTCTGACAGGATTTTGTCTTTCTTGGCAACAAAAGACCTCTCCTTCTTGCCCTTGAATTGAGTCTTCTTCTTATCATTAGACTCTTTTCTTATCTCTGGACAGTCTGCAATAACACGTCCTTGTCTGTTACAGCAATAGCATGCAATTTTTGATAGAGTTGCTTTGCTAGACTTGGGCTTTCTCCTGTCTTTCTTTGATGACTTTTTGTTCTGATAATAGTCATCTTTACCCTGTGAAGTAGATGGTTTGTCCTCCACTGTTTCTTCTTTAAGAACTTCTGAAAGTGTCTTGTGAAAGTTGCAAAGTCCTCATCACTTTCACTGCTCTCAGAATTTCTACTTGTTGTTTCATCTGACTCAGTCTCTGTCACTTTTGGAGGTGGAGATGGAGACTTACTTTTGTATTTCTTGGTGTCTTCTGTTTTGAATACCACTGCTCTTTCTTTGTGCTCACTTCTTGTAGTCTTCTCCTCCTCCTTCCTTACCATCAACTGCATTTCATAGGACAGCAGTTTTCCAAACAAAGTTGGAGGGGGAATATCTGCTAACTTGGTCATTTCCCTAATGGCACAGATCTTGGTGTCTCAATCCTTTGTTAGAGACCTCAAGAACTTATCATTGAGCTCATAATTACTGAAATCTCTTCCATAGGACATTGGCTCATTCACAATCCTATAGAATTTCTTATAGCATTCTGTTATGCTATCAGTCCTACCTTGCCTGAAACTTTCATACTCTTGGTTTAGCAAAGACTTTCTGTCTTGCCTCACTTCTTCAGAACCCTCCATATACACTATTAAGGTATCCCACATCTCCTTAGATGTCTTACAGTGTATTAAATTCTGAAAGGTAGCATCATCTATGGCACTCACAATGATATTCTTAGCCCTCTTGTCCATTGTGGCAAGAATTATCTCATCTTTTGTCATTTGAGAGAAGTCCTTAGGTGTTCTCTGATTTGCATCCAGGACTGAAACCTTCATAGGCACATATGACCCTTTTTTAACTGTGATATATATTCTAGGGTCTGAGGCTTCCATAAATAGTCTCACCCTTTCCTTTCAGATGCCAAAAATTTCTTTTCTGCAAATGGGTAGCTTCATGGATCCAAGTTCCTTATGATTCTCTGTTGAACCCATGTTTCTTGATTTTCTTGATTTCACTTAATCTGCCAACAGGATCTACTCAGACAGTTATGTCCCTTTTTGAGTAACCTCCCTCTGATACCACTTGAAAGAAATTGTACCTAATCACCTAGAGGGGGGGGGGGTGAATAGGTGACTAAATCTTTTTAAAACTTTTTAGGCAGATTGCAGATTATATCACAGATTTATAACTAATTATACATAGCAGTCAATCAGCAATCACAGCAATCAATCAAGCACACAGTGAACACACAAATTTATAGTGGTTCCCCAAGGTTTGGGTACATCCACTTTCTCCCTTCGCCTATCTAGTAGTGTACTAGATTCAGCCAAACTCCTCCACTATCTCAGATCCTCAGATCTTACACTCAGAACCTCAACCAGGTTCCTACAGCTCAGGCCCAAGGCCCTACAACTCAGCTTCTTCATAAAGCCTACACTCAGCTTCTCCACAAAGCCTACACTCAGCCACAGCAGGCCTACACTCAGAGAATTAGATCTCCTACACTCAGGCATTCAGGCCCTACACTCAGCCTTTATAATTACAGGCTTACAACTCAGATCCCTAAGGATCCTACAAGATAAAATGAATACAAAATGTAAACCCTACAACTCAGAGAAAAGAGAGAAGAGTTGAGTGTTTCTTGATGAGTTCTTGGAAGAACTCTGCTGAGATCAACCTAACTTGGCTTTCTTCAAAGCTTCTTGAATGTAGAATACAATAAGATTGATTCTCTGCAGCTGATCTTCAATCACTGCAACTTAAGATTCAGAACTAGGTCTGAACCCTTCTTCACAGCTTGGTTCCAATGGTTGTCTTCTTGGATCGAGCTCTCTCTCTCCAACTACTTAGATCTTCACTTGATTCTTCAATGAATAGCTAGATCTTCTTTTCTTTTTCAATGACTTGATCTTCTGTTTCTCTTGTTGATTTATTATCCTTTTCTGTTGACAGTATAAGCCTATATATAGGCTTTCTTCATGGTGACCGGCTGGTCCGGTTCCTAACTGATTTCTGACAACTCTGACAGGTGCAGTAGACCGACTGGAATGGCAGCTGTCAAGTCATCCAGTCAGTTCTTGAAATTTCTGTAACTGTCTGAAAGTGTCGAGACAGTCTGTCTTTAAGTGTCGACACTTATAGACCAAGTGTCGACACAAGTTGACTAAGTGTCGACACTAGCCTTCAAGGTGTCGACACAACTCCTTGTGTTGTAGAATTCACTTCTCGACACAGCTTCTTCATCATGTGTCGGCACTGATAATGTGTGTCGACACAAGTCCTTGTTCTTCAGTACTTTGTTGAATTCTTGTAAGTGTCGACACAACTCCTTTGTGTCGACACATCTTCATGTGTTGAACTTGTTCAGTGTCGACACTTCTTCTTGGTGTCGACACATGCCTTCAGTGTTGATACTTGCTGAGTGTCGACACAGCTCCTTAGTGTCGACACATTCTTCTTGTGTTGAGTCTTTAGCTGAGTGTCGACACATCTCCTATTGTGTCGACACTTGTACTTAGAATTTTGTTGAACTTTGCTAAGTGTCGACACAGCTCCTTGTGTCGACACATTCTTCATATGTTGAGTCTTCTGCTGAGTGTCGACACATTCTTTCTTATGTCGACAATTTCTTCAAGTGCTGAGTCTTCTGTTGTGTGTCGACACATTCATCATGATGTCGACACTTGTACCTAGACTCTGCTGAAATTTGCTGAGTGTCGACACAGCTTCCAAGTGTCGACACTTTCTGATGTAGACACAGTTCCTCTAGGTGTCGACACTGCTTCAAGGTGTCGACACAGCTTCACTGAACTTTTCTTCATTGAGTGTCGACACAGCTCCTTGTGTCGACACTTTCTGTCTGGTGTCGACTCAGCATCTCTGGTGTCGACACAATTACTCCAAGTGTCGACACTGCTTGTCTGGGTGTCGACACAAGTCTTCTTAAGTGTCGACACTTTCCCTCTGGGTGTCGACACATGGACTTAAAATCATTACTGCTTTCCCTGCTAATACTTAACCTGCACAAGGCAACTCAAAAATACATCAAATACATTTTGATGTATATCATTGAGTAGGTTGTGGCTTCTTCAAATCAGGTACATTTAAACCAATGTACCCAACACCGGTGCAGTGGTTCCTTCCCTGTATGGATTGCCATCCTCTATCATCAAGCATCATCAAGTATCATATTTATCATTCTCTTCATCAATCTAGCAATCACATCACATCACAAATGCCGGTATCCACCAGACGCTCCGTGCACTCAGGGCACCTTCTTAGCGTACTAGGCATCCCAGTCGTACACCGTCGATCAGAGGTACCTCACTTGTTGGTTGGACGGCTCAAGCCCAGTCCACCAGTCTTGCCAGCTGGCGACATCCCGTCCATACCACTCAGAGGTACAACCTCCCCGACATCATAAATAACTTGAGCAGATTGACCCACCCTTGTGGTGTAGCAGGCTGTATTATTGTTGCTCCCCAGGCATACCACCAATCGACCCCTCACCTATTTCCTGATCGACCCACCATTATGGTGTAGCAAGTCGGGTTCTCGCTTCCCGGGTCATGCCACCAATCGATCCCTTCTAACCAGATCAACCCACCCTAGTGGTGTAACAGGCCTGGTTTATCTCGCACTCCCCAGGTGTGCTACCAATTGATCTAGCATCAACCAGGAGCTTAACAAAATCCTCCTCACATCCATCATTCACATTCATACATTCATCACAGCATAAATCTCTTTGGCATATCATCAAATCCACGGAGTCTTCTTCGGTTTACCCATCATCATCACCAATCCAGAATACCCGTCCAGATGGGCTTCACACAGCATGCCTATTCCGTACTCCACACTTCCGGCTCTAGATGCTGACTCAACAAAGGAATCACTTTCGAGATCGACCTCTTGGTGGAGGATTCCAAGCACATGTATAACAAAAGGACTTCGATGTCCAAGAAGGAGATCGTTACCCTCGAAGATCGTTTCGGTGCCATGAAGTAGCCGGATTGAAGTCACCACCTCGGCTCTGCCTTCACGAAACCGCTCTCGGATCTTCGCTCCGCACTCCACAACTCCTCCAGCAGCTGGCTTTACTTTCCTCCTTCCTTCCTTTACTCTCTCCTTCTCTTTCTCTCTCTTGACATGAGATGAAGAAGAAGAAGAAGGGCTTATAAACCTCAGATCTCGGCCAGAATCTACCTGGATAAAGCCTTACCCTTGGATCTAGGACAAAGAAAAGCAACGTCTAGAAAATACTGGATAAAATCATGTTTAGGTCGTGACACGCCCGTGTCACGGGACGTGTCCCCAAAGCGGTGCGCAAACCGTCTTATCCAAACATATGCACGCCAATATGACACGCCCATGTCAGCCTAGTCAAGCCCGTGATACAGGGCGTGTCACCCACTCGAGTCGTACGCGAGAGGACTTACTCGAGAGAAAACCAACTACTCGAGTACTCATATCTGACACGCCCGTATCCAGGGATGACACGCCCGTGTCACCCCCTCTTACTCGAGTACTCGTCGACCTACACGATAACTACTCGAGTATGAGCGGGACATGCCCTGTGACATGCCCGTGTCACAGGCCGTGTACCCTCTTTCTCGAGTAGTCGTCGACCTCAACTACTCGAGAGAAATTATCAAACTCTCGACATAGCGGGACACGCCCTGTGACATGCCCGTGTCACAGGCCGTGTACCCCCACTCGACGATCGACGCTCGACGATCGTCGAACCGAGGTGACATGCCCCACGTCACGCCCGTGTTACAGGGCGTGACCACCCAAACACTTCGTCGACCGAAAATTCGTCAAGCTCGCGCCTCACTACGCAACCCGAGCGGAACACACCCTGGGACACGCCCGTGTCCTAGGCCATGTCACCCATTTTTTGCCAATTTCAGATTTTGGGCGGTTACAACCCTCCCCTCCTTCAAGAAATTTCGTCCACGAAATTGCATAGAGGAATACAAACAACAACCAATTTGTTACAACATCAAAATCATAGGTTACAACGACCTTTGTTCTGTTCACTTGTGCACCTTCATCCATCAATTTAGCAAATGAACAAACATTTTATCCCTTCAAACAACAAATATCTATATCATAACATCAAGTATACACTAACATTACATTGTTTCACATAGAACTCATGATCAGATATATACAATACACATATTGTCCAAGTGATACAACTCACGATTCACTTTCGTTCAGCCTCCTTATTTTGCATTTCTCGCGAAAGAGCCAAATTAAACACTCGAGGCTGAATTTCGCAAATGGAACTCTGCGGCTCTTGCACTTCAAAATTATGTAATCGAGGCTGCATCTGGGATGCAGATGACTCGGCCACTGCTTTACCGTTTTGTTCATACGACGCAACTGTCTTTTGCTCACTTCCTGCGGGAACATTCCAACACACTCTCGCTATGTGCACTTGCTTTCCACACTTATAACAGATACGTGTATCAACACTTCCTTGCCCATAGGTCGCCCCCGAAGAAACCGACTACGGAGCTGAATCATCAGGCCTAAACCTTTTCTTCTCTCATCTTCTCAACTCCTGCTCCGACTGTGGCACTTTGAACTCTTGCTTCTCCAATGCCAGTTTCTTCTTTTCTTGTTCCCGCTTCAAATCCTTTTCTAGAGCACGGGCCATATCTACCAATGCTTGGAAGCCTTGGTTTACCAAACTAGGGAGTAATAATCTCAACTTATCCTGCAGTCCCTCATAAAAGAGATTCGTCTTTTGCGCTTCCTCCGCGAAGGTAGACCCCGCATATCGCCCCAGTTTGGTAAACTAGTGCAGGTACATATCAATATCCATAGCACCCTACACCAGATGCGTTCTCCATCGCAATCCGCTGCGACACCGGCAAATATTTGGCAAGAAATAATCAGGAGAATTCATCCATTGAAATCTCCGCTAAACCTCGACCTGCCAAATGATGCACTTCTATCTCATCCCACCACAATCTCGCATCTCCTTCCAGCAGAAAAGTGGCTAAGGTCACTTTTTGTTCTTCGGCCGTCCTGATTGTTGTCAGGATCCACTTCACTCGAGCCAACCAATCTTCCGCCTGCGTTGGGGAAATCGCCCCACCAAACGTAGGTGGATGAAACTCCATAAAGTTTTTCAATGACTTATCAATTGCTTGCGCCTCCACCACAACTGCAGCATGCGCACTAGGCATACTGGCACATCTACAGGCCATGTCTGTCCAGTAGGCTATTCCTATAACACCGCAAGCACTGCCTCTGTCACCACTCGTATTGTCTCCGCCGAAGGAGGCGTAGGCGCTTCAACGGGTGCTGCACTCTCATCAGACCACTGGGGCTCAGACTGCCCAGCTCCACTCCTCGCCACCTATAGTCAATGTACAAAACACCATTAATCATCCATGGCATAACGGGAATTATACATTGACTACACACACTTTTACCGTACGTACATGAAATACATTCCTAGTGGACATTCGTGAGTTCGATAATGTTCTCTCCCTCCCAAACAATCTCAACCTGGCTCTGATAACACTTTGTAATGCCCCTATTCGTCACATGGCATATAACGGTGGGTCTGGCCGGGGCCCCACGCCATATGTCACAGACAAGTAGTGGAATTACTTGTGGAAATCAAAATCTATTCGCATCCTTAACTCAATCCATACTAAAACAGCATTATTTTGTTAAAGAACTCAGCTAAATAATGTCCACTTCTATATAAACTCCACATTTATATAGCAACACCAGGAATGTATACAACACACACACACTGGCCTTAAGGCCTTACAAGTTTCTCTTTTCACACAATTACATTTTCGTACATCGGCACGCAGGCCGGCCACAGATGAAATCCAAACACACTTCTTCTCATGGCCTTCAAGGGCCCTTAGCAGCAGTCCATCAATTCCGCTCGTTTCATTTCAAGCAGCACTACCTGCAAATTTGCCATCCAAGCCAAAACAGAAAACAAGGTAACGGTCAATATTTGCTGACCCATTATAATGACCCTATCCCCTACCTGGGGTAGTGGTTCCTTTCCTCTATGCATTGCCATCCTCTATTATCAAGCATCATATGTATCATTCTCTTTATCAATCTAGCAATCACATCACATCACAAATGCCGGTATCCACTAGATGCTTCGTAGACTCAGGGTACCTTCTTGGCGTACCGGGCATCCCATTCGTACACTGCCGATCAGAGGTACTTAACTTGTTGGTTGGACGGCTCAAGCCTAGTCCACCAGTCTTGCCAGCTGGCGACATCCCGTCCATACCACTCAGAGGTACAACCTCCCCGGCATCACAAATAACTAGAGCAGATCGACCCACCCTTGTGGTGTAGCAGGCTGGGTTATCGTTGCTCCCCAGGCATAGCACCAATCGACCCCTCACCTATTTTCTGATTGACCCACCATTGTGGTGCAGCAAGTCAGGCGTGCGCTTCCCGTGTCATACCACCAATCAATCCCTTCTAACCAGATCAACCCACCATAGTGGTGTAACAGGCCTGGTTTATCTCGTGCTCCCTAGGCATGCTACCAATTGATCTCTCATCAACCAGGAGATTAACCAAAGCCTCGTCACATTCATCATTCACATTCATACATTCATCACAACATAAATCTCTTAGGCATATCATCAAATCTACGGAGTCTTCTCCGGTTTACCCATGGTCATCACCATTCCAAACTACCCATCCAGATGGGCTTCACTGCATGCCTATGTCGTACTCCACACTTCCGTCTCTAGATGCAGACTCAACAAAGTAATCACTTTCGAGATCCACCTCTTGGTGGAGGATTCCAAGCACATGCATAACAAAAGGACTTCGATGTCAAAGGAGATCGTTACCCTCGAAGATCATTTCGGTGCCATGATGTAGCCGCATGGAAGTCACCGCCTCGGCTCTGCCATCACGAAACCACTCTCGGATCTTCGGTCCGCACTCCGTAGCTCCTCCAGTAAGCTGGCTTTACTTTCCTCCTTCCTTCCTTTACTCTCTCCTTCTCTTTCTCTCTCTTGACATGAGATGAAGAAGAAGAAGAAGAATGGCTTATAAAACTCAGATCTCGGCCAGAATCTACCTGGATATAGCCTAACCCTTGGATCCAGGACAAAGAAAAGCAACGACCAGAAAATAATGGACAAAATCATGTTTCGGCCCTAACACGCCCTGTGACACGCCCGTGTCACAGGTCGTGTCCCCAAAGCGGTGCACAAACCGTTTTATCCAAACTTATCGACGCCAAGATGACACGCCCATGTCATGCCCGTGTCAGCCTAGTCACGCCCGTGACACAGGGCGTGTCACCCACTCGAGTCCTACTCGAGAGAAATCCAACTACTTGAGTACTCATATATGACACGCCCGTGTCCAGGGATGACACGCCCGTGTCACCCCCTCTTACTCGAGTACTCGTCGACCTACACGAGAACTACTCGAGTATGAGCGGGACACGGCCTATGACACGCCCGTGTCACAGGCCGTGTACCCTCTTTCTCGAGTAGTCATCGACCTCAACTACTCGAGAGAAATCCTCGAACTCTCGACACAGCGGGACACACCCTGTGACACGCCCGTGCACCCCCACTCGACGATCTACGCTCGACGATCGTCGAACTGAGGCAACACGCCCCACGTCACGCCCGTGTTACAGGGCGTGACCACCCAAACACTTCGTCGATCGAAAATTGGTCGAGCTCGCGCCTCACTACGCAACCCGAGCGGTACATGCCCGTATCCTAGGCCGTGTCACCCATTTTTTTACCAATTTCGGATTTTGGGCTATTACAACCCTCCCCTCCTTCAAGAAATTTCGTCCATGAAATTTCATAGAGGAATACAAACAACAACCAATTTGTTACAACATCAAAATCATAGGTTACAATGACCTTTGTTCTATACACTTGTGCACCTTCATCCATCAATTCAGCAAATGAACAAACATTTTATCCCTTCAAACAACATATATCTATACCATAACACCAAGTATACACCAACATTACATTGTTTCACATAGAACACATGATCAGATATATACAATACACATATTGTCCAAGTGATACAACTCACGATTCACTTTCGTTCAGCCTCCTTATTTTGCATTTCTCGCGAAAGAGCCAAATTAAACACTCGAGGCTGAATTTCGCCTATAGAACTCTGCGGCTCTTGCACTTCCAAATTATGTAATCGAGGCTGCATTCGGGATGCAGATTACTCGTCCACTGCTTTACCCTTTTCTTCATACGACGCACCTGTCTTTTGCTCACTTCCTACGGGAGCATTCCAACACACTCTCGCTATGTGCCCTTGCTTTCCGCACTTATAACAGATACGTGTATCAACACGTCCTTGCCCATAGGTCATCCCCAAAGAAACAGTCGACGGAGTTGAATCATTAGGCCTAACCCTAATCTTCTCTCGTCTTCTCAACTCCTGCTCCGACTGTGGCACTTTGAACTCTGGCTTCTCCACTGCCAGTTTCTTCTTTTCTTATGCCCGCTTCAAATCCTTTTCCAGGGCACGGGTCGTATCTACCAATGCTTGGAAGCCTTGGTTTACCGAACTAGGGAGTAATAATTTCAACTCATCCCGCAGTCCCTCATAAAAGCGATTCATCTTTAGCGCTTCCTCCGGGAAGGTAGACCCCGCATATCGCCCTAGTCTGGTAAACTCGTGCATGTACGTATCAATATCCATAGCACCCTGCACCAGACGTTGGAACTCGTTCTCCATCGCAATCCGCTGCGACACCGGCAAATATTTGGCAAGAAATAATCGGGAGAATTCATCCATTGAAATCTCCGCTAAACCTCGACCTGCCAAATGATGCGCTTCTATCTCATCCCACCACAATCTCGCATCTCCTTCCAGCAGAAAAGTGGCTAAGGTCACTTTCTGTTCTTCGCCCGTCCTGATTGCAGTCAGGATCCTCTTCACTCGTGCCAACCAATCTTCCGCCTGCGTTGGGGAAATCGCCCCACCAAACGTAGGTGGATGAAAATCCATAAAGCTTTTCAATGACTAATCGATTTCTTGCGCCTCCACCACAACTGTAGCATGCGCACCAGGCCGTAATGGCATGTCTGCAGGCCTTTCCTGTCCAGTAGGTTGTGCCTGTAACACCACAAGCAATGTTTCCGTCACCACCCTTATAGTCTCCGCCGAAGGAGGCGTAGGCGCTTCAACGGGTGCTTGTACTCTCATCAGACCGCTTGGGCTCAGACTGCCTGGCTCCACTCCTCGACACCTATAGTCAATGTACAAAATACCATTAATATTCCATGATATAACGGGAATTATACATTTACTACACACATATGTACCGTACGTACATGAAATACATTCCTAGTGGACATTCGTGAGTTGAATAATCTTCTCTCCCTCCCAAACAATCTCAACCTGGCTTTGATACCACTTTGTAACATCCCTATTTGTCATATGGCATATAACGGTGGGTCCGCCCGGGGCCCCATGCCATATGTCACAGACAAGTAGTGGAATTACTTGTGGAAATCAAAATCTATTTGCATCCTTAACTCAATCCATTCTAGAGCAGCATTATTCAATTAAAGAACTCCGCTCAAGGAATGTCCACTTCTATATAAACTCCAAATTTATATAGCAACACCAGGAATGTATACAACACATAGACACTGGCCTTAAGGCCTTACAAGTTTCTCTTTTCACACAATTACATTTTCGTACATCGGCACGCAGGCCGACCACACATGAAATCCAAACACACTTCTTCTCATGGCCTTCAAGGGCCTTTACCAGCAGTCCATCCGTTCCACTCATTTCATTTCGAGCAGTACTACCTACAAATTTGCCATCCAAGCCAAAATAGAAAACAAGGTAACGGTCAGCATTTGTTGACCCATTATAACGACCCTACCCCCTACTCGGGGCAGTGGTTCCTTTCCTGTATGCATTGCCATCCTCTATCATCAAGCATCATCAAGCATCATATGTATCATTCTATTTATCAATCTAGCAATCACATCACATCACAAATGCCGGTATCCACCAGATGCTCCATGCACTCAGGGCACCTTCTTGGCGTACCGGGCATCCCAGTCGTACACCGCCAATCAGAGGTACTTCACTTGTTGGTTGGACAGCTCAAGCCTAGTTCACCAGTCTTGCTAGCTGGTGACATCCCGTACATACCACTCAGAGGTACAACCTCCCCGGCATAACAAATAACTCGTGCAGATCGACCCACCCTTGTGGTGTAGCAGGCTGGGTTATCGTTGCTCCCCAGGCATACCACCAATTGACCCCTCACATATTTCCTGATCGACCCACCATTGTGGTGAAGCAAGTCGGGTGCTCGCTTCCCGGGTCATGCCACCAATCGATCCCTTCTAACCAGATCAACCCACCCTAGTGGTCTAACAGGACGGGTTTATCTCGCGCTCCCCAGGCATGCTACCAATTGATCTCTCATCAACCAGGAGCATAAGCAAAGCCTCCTCACATCCATCATTCACATCCATACATTCATCACAGCGTAAATCTCTTTGGCATATCATCCAATCCATGGAGTCTTCTCCGGTTTACCCATGATCATCACCAATCCAGACTACCCATTCAGATAGGCTTCACACAGCATGCCTATGCCGTACTCCACACTTCCGGCTCTAGATGCAGACTCAATAAAGGAATCACTTTCGAGATCCACCTCTTGGTGGAGGATTCCAAGCACATGCATAACAAAAGGACTTCGATGTCCAAGAAGGAGATCGTTACCCCCAAAGATCATTTCGGTGCCATGAAGTAGCCGGATGGAAGTCACCGCCTCGGCTCTACCTTCACGAAATCGCTCTCGGATCTTCGCTCCGCACTCCGCAGCTCCTCCAGCAGCTAGCTTTACTTTCCTCCTTCCTTCCTTTACTCTCCCCTTCTCATTCTCTCTCTTGACATGAGATGAAGAAGAAGAAGAAGGGCTTATAAACCTCAGATCTCGGCCAGAATCTACCTGGATTAAGCCTAACCCTTAGATCCAGGACAAAGAAAAGCAACGGCCCGAAAATACTGGACAAAATCATATTTTGGCCCGGACACGGCCTGTGACATGCCCGTGTCATAGGTCGTGTCCCCAAAGCGGTGCACAAACCGTCTTATCCAAACTTATCCACGCCAAGATGACACCCCATGTCACGCCTGTGTCAGCATAGTCACGCCCGTGTCACAGGGCGTGTCACCCACTCGAGTCCTACTCGAGAGGACTTACTGATGAGAAAAACAACTACTCGAGTACTCATATCTGACACGCCTGTATCTAGGGATGACACGCACGTGGCACCCCCTCATACTCGAGTACTCGTCGACCTACACGAGAACTACTCGAGTATGAGCGGGACACTCCCTGTGACACGCCTGTGTCACAGGCCGTGTACCCTCTTTCTCGAGTAGTCGTCGACCTCAAATACTCGAGAGAAATCGTCGAACTCTCGACAAATCGGGACATGCCCTATGAAACGGCCTTGTCACAGGCTGTGTACCCCCACTCGACGATCAACGCTCGACGATCGTCGAACCGAGGCGACACGCCGCACGTCACGACCGTGTTATAGGGCATGACCACCCAAACACTTCGTCGACCGAAAATTCTTCGAGCTCGCGCCTCACTACGCAACCCTAGCGGGACACGCCCGTGACCTAGGCCTTGTCACCCATTTTTTGCCAATTTCAGATTTTGGCCTATTACAACCCTCCCCTCCAAGAAATATCGTCCACGAAATTGCATAAGGGAATACAAACAGCAACCAATTTGTTACAACATCAAAATCATAGGTTACAATGACCTTTGTTCTGTTCACTTGTGCACCTTCATCCATCAATTCAGCAAATGAACAAACATTTTATCCCTTTAAACAACATATATCTATATCATAACACCAACTATACACCAACATTACATTGTTTCACATAGAACACATGATCAGATATATACAATACATATATTGTCCAAGTGATACAACTCACGATTCAATTTCGTTCAGCCTCCTTATTTTGCATTTCTCGGGAAATAGCCAAATTAAACACTCGAGGCTGAATTTCACCAATGGAACTCTGCGGCTCTTGCACTTCCAAATTATGTAATCGAGGTTGCGTTCAGGATGCAGATGACTCGGCCACTGCTTTACCCTTTTCTTCATACGACGCACCTGTCTTTTTCTCACTTCCTGCAGGAGCATTCCAACACACTCTCGCTATGTGCCCTTGCGTTCCACACTTATAACAGATACGTGTATCAACACGTCCTTGCCCATAGGTCGCCCCCGAAGAAACAGTCGACGGAGCTGAATCATCAGGCCTAAACCTTTTCTTCTCTCGTCTTCTCAACTCCTACTCTGACTGTGGCACTTTGAACTCTGGCTTCTCCACTGCTAGTTTCTTCTTTTCCTGTACCCGCTTCAAATCCTTTTCCAGGGCACGGGCCGTATCTACCAATGCTTGGAAGACTTGGTTTACCGAACTAGGGAGTAATAATCTCAACTCATCTCGCAGTCCCTCATAAAAGCGATTCGTCTTTCGCGCTTCCTCCGCGAAGGTCGGCCCCGCATATCGCCCTAGTCTGGTAAACTCGTGCAGGTACATATCAATATCCATAGCTGTTTTGTTTCTCTATGAGGATGACACAACGCTTGTGCACGCAGCGGAAAGGTAAAACATCAAGAAAACCCAAAAGAGATGGGATCGGGCCATGGTAGTTGAATCAAGAAGTTAACATAATAACTATGCAAAAATTACCTCGGTGGCGTTCAGTCACAACTCAACGGAGATGCTCCAAGTTTTGTATTCCTACTGGTGGCGAGTTCTACGTGGAATAATGTCCACGTCTCTGCAGAAATCCACACGAGCGGGAGAACACCAAATTTTCCGTCGCACGGAAGATCGGGAAGGAGAAAGACCGCACCTTGCTTTCCCACGGACTGCTAGGTCCGCGCCAGGGATTGCAACACCAGAGACGATCGCCGGAGAGAAGGAAGTCGACAGAGCGAGCACGGCGGCGGCGGAACACTTCCGTCGGCGGCGGGATTCGGGATCGGCGGAACGAACAGAACGGCGGAACACTTCCGTCGATTTCGATTCGATCAGAAAGAAGATCTGGTTTCCTGAAAACCCTAAGTGTCTATTTATACCAAAGGCATAAATAGACTTAGGAATATCGCTATCCGCAGACCACCCAGAAATTTAGGGTTCCAGAATCAGTGAGAATCAATCGGCGAGAATTGGCGACGATCGGCGAGAATCATCAACCAGATTCGGCGAGAATCAGTCGGCGAGTATCACCTAGGATCGGCGAGAATCAGAGTACAGTACTCGACGATTCTCGCCGAACGCAGGATGGACCATAATCGTCGTCCGTCGACCCGCGGTCGACAATACTCGACGATTCTCGTCGATCGTCGACCCGCGGTCGACGATACTCGACGATTCTCGTCGATCGTCGACCCGCGGTCGACGATACTCGACGATTCTCGTCGATCGTCGACCCGCGGTCGACCATACTCGACGATTCTCGTCGATCGTCGACCTTGGGTTGACGACACTCGTCGACCCGCGGTCGTCGACTCTTACCAATCCTTCAAGGCAACATTTGCCCAACCCTATTCAGGTCGGTGATTGGTAACCTTTACCAACACAGTCAATCATCCAACTTCTCCACATCTCTTATGTGCGACCCTGCAGGCTCATATTGCGTTGGCAGTGAGATTACATGTTTGACCACTTCTAGATCACCATGGTAACTCCAACAGACTCCCACTTGATCTTGAAAGTATCAAACCAAAAACCTCACAAACAATGAGCGGCATATAGCAATGTATCATTGCTCCCCAAGCAATAAGAGTTTATAACTCGTAAGCCTTTGTGACCAATGTATCAGCGTTGTCTTTGTCCCTTACATCCGGAAAGAACTAGAGGCATGGACCGTGTCACCCTCGTAATAGCTCAATCCAAGTTTCTTGATCCAGGACGGACTTCCAGAGAATGGTGAGTCCAATATCACATATTGACTCAACCAAGCATGACCATGCATTTCTCAGTCCAGTTCCATCAAGGGGCCCATGGATGCAACCCCTGTCATTCAGGAGGACAAATCCCATATCTGCTCACACACAAACACCCAAATGATTCGTAACATGCCCAACAACCACCCTTATCATCAACCTTTCTCAAGGAGGACTTTAGATGGCATCAAAGCACGCTCTTCCTCATTTGATGAATGCTGTGACTTCAGGTCAAAGGACCACAACACCATTGTCAATTGAGACCTACTCGTGACACGATTGGATGACAATCCACAGAGTAGTCTCAGGTTGGGTCTGTCCAGTACAACTTGTTCACTAACAAGTACCCACGTGATGACTTGATATCACAATATCATGACCTGTGAGAACTGGTCATCAGTCAACGCACGTGCTGGTCTTCATGTACCATCATCACCCTAAGCTTCTATGATGATACTCGACCAGGGACCTTTTAAGAATGAAGCTTCAAATAAATCATAGGCTCTCACATTCAAGTCACGTACTTGATGTCCCATGGAAGCAAACATTCTAAGGGTATCTATTA
Organism: Platanthera guangdongensis; assembly: GCA_039583875.1. Taxonomy (NCBI): domain Eukaryota; kingdom Viridiplantae; phylum Streptophyta; class Magnoliopsida; order Asparagales; family Orchidaceae; genus Platanthera; species Platanthera guangdongensis. The sequence continues at coordinate 114,432,947 of CM077154.1, forward strand.
TGTTAACATTTAACTATCATATAGAAAAAGCTCATAATAAAAGAACTTGCCATTAATTATAAGAGAAAAACTAGGTACAATGTTCATCATATGAACAAATAGCCAACAAAATACATGTTTACACGGAATCCACAAGATTCTCACTAGAGTTGATCATTTAGGTATCGTATACCCATCGATCTAGTATGACCATCATGCTTTCTCTGCGCGAGAGGCTTTGTCAGTGGATCCACAATATTCTCCTCAGTCGGCAATCTGCAAATGTTCACATCTCCTCGTTTGACAATCTCACGAATAAGATAAAACCGCCGAAGTATATGCTTGGAGCGCTGATGGGATCTAGGTTCCTTAGATTGTGCAATTGCACCATTGTTATCACAGTAGAGAACTACGGGACCAACAATGCTAGGAACTACATCAAGCTCGCCGATGAATTTCCTAATCCATACAGCCTCCTTCGCCGCATTAGCTGCGGCGATATACTCGGCCTCTGTTGTAGAATCAACAAATGTCTCTTGATTGGAACTCTTCCAGCTCACAGCTCCTACATTCAGGTAAAACACAAAACCTGTCTGAGACTTGGAGTCGTCTCTATCAGTTTGGAAGCTAGCATCTGTGTAACCACTTACAACGAGCTCTTCCTCTCCACCATACACCAAGAACACATCCTTAGTCCTTCTCAAGTACTTCAGGACATTCTTGACTGCAATCCAGTGACACTCACCGGGGTCTGACTGATACCTGCTAGTCATGCTCAAAGCAAAGGAGACGTCGGGTCAAGTACACAACATCGCGTACATGATTGATCCAATTGCCGAAGCATATGGAATCAACTTCATGCGGTCCTTATCTTCACAAGACTTTGGACACTGGTCCTTAGAGAGATTCACACCATGAGACATGGGCAAAAATCCTTTCTTGGACTCAAGCATGTTTAACCGCTTCAACACCTTTTCGATGTACGTACTCTGGGTCAAACCCAGCAACTTCTTCGATCTATCTCTATAGATCTTAATACCGAGTATGTAAGTCGCTTCACCCAAATCCTTCATTGAAAAGCAGTTCCCTAGGTTATTCTTAACAACTTTCAGGGTAAGAATGTCATTCCCAATCAACAGTATGTCATCTACATACAATATCAGGAAGACAACAATGCTCCCACTGATTCGCTTGTAAACACAAGGCTCATATTCATTCTTGATGAAACCAAACTCTTTGATTTTCTCATCAAAACGAAGATTCCAACTTCGAGAGGCCTGTTTCAGTCCATAGATGGACTTATTCAGCTTGCATATTTTAGTGGCTTCATCTGGGGATACAAAACCCTCGGGTTGTATCATATACACTTCCTCAAGGAGATTTCCATTAAGGAAAGCCATTTTGACATCCATCTGCCAGATCTCGTAGTCATAATACGCAACAACAGCAAGCAATATCCTTATGGACTTTACCATGGCAACATGGGAAAGGGTCTCATCATAGTCAATACCATGAATCTGCTTGAAACCCTTAGCCACCAGTCGCCCTTTGAATGTCTGTACATTCCCATCGATGTCGGTCTTCTTCTTGAAGACCCACTTGCACCCTATGGGTCGTACCCCTTCAGGTGGTTCCACCAAGTTCCAAACTTGGTTTGCATACATGGAGTCCATTTCGGATTTCATAGCCTCAAGCCATTTGTCGGAGTCCGGTCCATTCATAGCCTCTTGGAAGGTTGCTGGCTCATCATAATGATCCATAAGCAACACATTACCTATTTGAGACACGAGAAATCCATATCTCTCAGGCTCAAACCTCGGTCTACCAGATCTACGTAGGACTTGTGTTCCCTGAGCAGGTTCTCTAGCCACAACTTCTTGTAGTCCTGTCTCAGAATCCAATTCTGGTTTATTCATTACATGTGGTTCTTGAACTTCTTCAAGCTCTACCTTTTCAGTCTTTCTTGATAAGAACTCTTTCTCCAAGAAGACACCAGTCCTTGCGACAAACACTTTGCCCTCAGACGGTAGGTAAAAGTAATACCCTTTCGTTTCCTTAGGATATCCCACCAGATAACATTTATCCGATTTGGGTTCCAGCTTGTCAGGCATTTGACGTCTCACGTATGCCTCATAGCCCCAAATTTTAATGAACGACATACTAGGACGCTTCCCAGTCCATATCTCATATGGTGTCTTCAGAACCGTTTTCGTTGGAGCGCGATTCAATGTCATTGCAGCAGTCTCTAAAGCAAAACCCCAAAAGGAAACAGGCAAGTCTGCATGACTCATCATCGAACGTACCATGTCTAACAGTGCACGATTTCTCCTCTCAGACACACCATTATGTTGTGGTGTTATAGGTGGAGTGAGCTGTGATACAATACCACACTCTTTCAGATGATCACGGAACTCATGACTCGGGTATTCACCACCTCGATCAGATCGGAGTGCTTTAACCCTTTTACCCAACTGGTTTTCTACTTCATTCTTGAACTCTTTGAACTTTTCAAAGGTCTCAGATTTGCACTTCATAAGATACACATATCCGTATCTACTGAAATCATCAGTAAATGTAACAAAGTAGAAATACCCACCTCTAGCCATGGAACTCATGGGTCTGCATACATCACTATGTACAACACCCAAGAGATCCTCAGCCCTCTCAGTATAACCAGTGAAAGGAGCTTTAGTCATCTTGCCTAACAAACAAGATTCGCATCGCTCAAATGATTCATAATCAAATGAGTCCAAAAGTCCATCTCTATGGAGCTTGGATATGCGCTTCTCGTTGAAATGGCCCAAACGACAATGCCAGAGAAATGTAGGGTTCGAGTCATTTGTTCTTAGTCTTTTATTATTTTCTACATTATAGATCAGATGGTCCAAGTTCAAAACATAAAGACCATTAAACAATTAGGCTACAACATAACAAACATCATTCTTAAATATAGAACAACAGTTGTTCTTAATTATAAAAGAAAATCCAATCATGTCCAAACATGAAATAGAAATAATGTTTCTAGTTATGGCCGGAACAAAATAACAATTATCTAGTACTATTACAAGCCCACTGGGCAAAGAAAGACGGTAAACTCCTACGGCTACAGCAGCAACTCTTGCTCCATTGCCGACACGGAGGTCCACCTCCCCTTTACTCAGCAATCTTCTCCTTCCCAGTTCCTGCACATTTGTACAAATTTGAGAACCAAATCCGGTATCGAATACCCAAGATGAAGGAGCAGAAAGGTTTATCTCTATAACGTGAACATTTGAAGCGGAAGTCATACCTCCCTTCATTTTCTGCAGACCTTCAATGTACGAAGGACAGTTCCTCCTCCAATGACCAGCCTTGCCACAGTGGTGGCATTTACCTTCCTTCACCGTGCTTTTCTTTTTCATCAGTGCAGAAGACTTGGGCTCAAGGTATGACTTAGGTCCCACCTTCGTCTTCTTAGAGCCCTTGGCCTTGCCCTTGCCCTTATGCACCATTAGTATGGGGCTGGCAGGCTTGGCCTTCTTCATATTGATTTCGGCAGTTCTCAACATGCCTAGGAGTTCGGGTAGTGTCTTGTCTATTTCATTCATGTTGTAGTTCAAGACGAACTGCTCATAACTGTCTGACAACGATTGCAGGATCAGATCTGTGGCCAACTCTTGACCAAGAGGAAAACCCAGCCTTTCAAGGTTCTCTATATACCCAATCAACTTGAGTACGTGAGTCCCTACTGAGTCTCGAACTCCCATCTTGCACTGAAACAACGCTTTTGTGAAGTCGAACCTCTCTTGATGAGCCCGCCCTTGAAACATTTTCTTGAGATGCTCGTCAATCTCCTTGCACCCCATGCTCTCATGTTGCTTCTGAAGCTCAGAGTTCAAAGTGGCAAGCATAAGGCATTCGACATCTAAAGCATCATCAGTATACTTCTTATAAGTATCCTTCTCAGCACGGGAAGAGTTCCCGGTCGGCACCTCGGGGGCTTCTTCTTCCAAGACATAGAGCTTTCGCTCTTGCCTGAGAACAATTCTCAGGTTCCTATACCAGTCCATGTAATTTGTCCCACTGAGCTTATCCTTCTCAAGGATGGCTCTCAGAGACAAAGTGGAGTGTGAAACACTTGCCATGAAATTCTACAAGAATTTATGCATAATAAAATCAGTACCAAAATTTCAAATTCAATTTATTTTAATTTGGACTTCAATTAAAACACTCCCACAATTTTATTCGAAATGATAGCCCTCACTAACAATTCGAAGAGTTCATGCGAGCTACTCTCTTAGTGGACAAGATCCGTATTTCACCAACACAATGAGTCAGCTTTGGCTTTCCTCTCACGATGCGGTTATTTAGGTAGGCAACGCTTGCCAATTGCATCCTCATGCAATTCTTGTATGGTCGGTGAATAACTCATTACTCGCATCCATCATATGGTGCATGCCAACCCTATGCCTCTAGGCACTCAACCTTTGAGGTCACCTAGTTAAGCTGGACCCGATGTCGACAGTAGGATATCACAATTATCCGCTCGCACCCTTACCAAGATAGATTAATGCACCTTGCTTTGGCAAGCCCACACTTCATCGATCGAGGCAGGAAGAGTGTCATCAATCGGAAGGCATCCGAACACTTAATATTTAATGAAGGGATTTTAATTATAGGTTAAAAATTAACCATGATCAACATTTGATCAATGTGCACATCCAAGGAAATACAATATTTCTAAAACTACATGCATCCCTTATGTGCACAACATGACACCATCAACATTTGATAGAAGGAAGGGCTAAATCTGAACATCCGGAAACTTCCAAATCCTCAGATTTACATGCACTGGACAAAGGCAAAGACAACTCAACTTAAAGCAGTAGACAAGCTCATCTCTCTATGTTGGATTCAAATTCCAAAACAAAACCGAGGGATGGTTACTGCTAAGGAGACTACAATTTCTAACAATTAGAAATTCCCACGCAATCCCAGACGTTCTTGGCGGGGTACCAAGACTAAATCTGGACATTTAGAACACTTCTAAATCCCTAGGTTTACACGCACTGGAATAACAAAACTTCCAATACAACAATCATGGCCGAAACCTGCCTCTGATACCACTGTTTGGTTTCTCTATGAGGATGGCACAACGCTTGTGCACGCAGCGGAAAGGTAAAACATCAAGAAAACCCAAAAGAGATGGGATCGGGCCATGGTAGTTGAATCAACAAGTTAACATAATAACTATGCAAAAATTACCTCGGTGGCGTTGAGTCACAACTCAACGGAGATGCTCCAAGTTTTGTATTCCTGCTGGTGGCGAGTTCTACGTGGAATAATGTCCACGTCTCTGCAGAAATCCACACGAGCGTGAGAACACCGAATTTTCCGTCGCACGGAAGATCGGGAAGGAGAAAGACCACACCTTACTTTCCCACGGACTGCTTGGTCCGCGCCAGGGATTGCAACACCAGCGACGATCGCCGGAGAGAAGGAAGTCGACGGAGCGAGAACGGTGGCGGAACACTTCCGTCGGCGGCGGGATTCGGGATCGGCGGAACGAACAGAACGGTGGAACACTTCCGTCGATTTCGATTCGATCAGAAAGAAGATCTGGTTTCCCGAAAACCCTAAGTGTCTATTTATACCAAAGGCATAAATAGACTTAGGAATATCGCTATCCGCAGACCACCCAGAAATTTAGGGTTCCAGAATCGGTGAGAATCAATCGGCGAGAATTGGCGACGATCGGCGAGAATCATCAACCAGATTCGGCGAGAATCAGTCGGCGAGTATCACCTAGGATCGGCGAGAATCAGAGTACAGTACTCGACGATTCTCGCCGAATGCAGGATGGACCATACTCGTCGACCGTCGACCCGCAGTCGACGATACTCGACGATTCTCATCGATCGTCGACCCGCGGTCGACGATACTCGACAATTCTCGTCGATCGTCGACCCGCGGTCGACGATACTCGACGATTCTCGTCGATCGTCGGCCCGCGGTCGACGATACTCGACGATTCACGTCGATCGTCGACCCGCGGTCGACGATACTCGACGATTCTCGTCGATCGTCGACCCGCGGTCGACGATACTCGATGATTCTCGTCGATCGTCGACCTTGGGTTGACGACACTCGTCGACCCGCGGTCGTCGACTCTTACCAATCCTTCAAGGCAACATTTGCCCAACCCTATTCAGGTCGGTGATTGGTAACCTTTACTAACACAGTCAATCATCCAACTTCTCCACATCTCTTATGTGCGACCCTGCAGGCTCATATTGCGCTGGCAGTGAGATTACATGTTTGACCGCTTCTAGATCACCATGGTAACTCCAATAATAGCACCCTACACAAGGCGTTGGAACTCGTTCTCCATCACAATCCGCTGCGACACCGGCATATATTTGGTAAGAAATAATCGGGAGAATTCATCCTTTGAAATCTCTGCTAAACCTCGACCTGCCAAATGACGCACTTCTATCTCATCCCACCACAATCGCGCATCTCCTTCCAGCAGAAAAGTGGCTAAGGTCACTTTCTGTTCTTCGACCGTCCTGATTGCAGTCAGGATCCCCTTCACTCGAGCCAACCAATCTTCCTCCTACGTTGGGGAAATCACCCCACCAAACGTAGGTGGATGAAACTCCATAAAGCTTTTCAATGACTCATTGATTGCTTGCGCCTCCACCACAGCTGCAGCACGCGCACCAGGTCATACTGGCAAGTCTACATGCCTTGCATATCCATTAGACTGTTCTTGTAACACCGGAAGCACTATCTCCGTCACCACCCGTATAATCTCCGCCGAAGGAGGCGTAGGCGCTTCAATGGGTGCTGCACTCTCATCAGACCGCTGGGGCTCAGACTGCCTAGCTCCACTCCTCGCCACCTATAGTCAATGTACAAAACAACATTAATCATCCATGGCATAACAGGAATTATACATTGACTACACACACATGTACCGTACGTACATGAAATACATTCCTAGTCCACTTCTATATAAACTCCATATTTATATAACAACACCAGTAATGTATACAACACACACACTGGCATTAAAGCCTTTCTTTCCACATAATTACATTTTCATACATCGACACGCAGGCCGGCCACACATGAAATTCAAACACACTTCTTCTCATGGCCTTCAAGGGCCTTTAGCAGCAGTCCATCCATTCCGCTCATTTCATTTCAAGCAGCACTACATGCAAATTTGTCATCCAAGCCAAAACAGAAAATAAGGTAACGGTCAGCATTTGCTGACCCATTAAAATGACCCTACCCCGTACCCGGGGCAGTGGTTCCTTCCCTGTATGCATTGCCATCCTCTATCATCAAGCATCATCAAGCATCATCAAGCATCATATGTATCATTCTCTTTATCAATCTAGCAATCACATTACATCACAAACGCTGATATCCACCAGACGCTCCGTGCACTCACGACACCTTCTTGGCGTACCGGGCATCCCAGTCGTAAGCCGCCGATCAGAGGTACTTCACTTGTTGGTTGGACGGCTCAAGTCTAGTCCACCAGTCTTGCCAGTTGGCGACATCCCGTCCATACCACTCAGAGGTACAACCTCCCCGGCATCAAAAATAACTAGAGCAGATCGACCCACCCTTGTGGTGTAGCAGGCTGGGTTATCGTTGCTCCCCAGGCATACCACCAATCGACCCCTCACCTATTTCCTGATCGACCCACCATTGTGGTGCAGCAAGTCGGGTGCTCGCTTCCCGGGTCATGCCACCAATCGATCCCTTCTAACCAGATCAACCCACCCTAGTGGTGTAATAGGCCGGGTTTATCTCGCGCTCCCCAAGCGTGCTACCAATTGATCTCTCATCAACCAGGAGCTTAACCAAAGCCTCCTCACATCCATCATTCACATTCATACATTCATCACAGCATAAATCTCTTTGGCATATCATCAAATCCACGGAGTCTTCTCCGGTTTACCATGATCATCACCAATCCAGATTACCCGTCTAGATGGGCTTCACATAGCATACCTATGTCGTACTCCACACTTCCGGCTCTAGATACAGACTTAACAAAGGAATCACTTTCGAGATCCACCTCTAGGTGGAGGATTCCAAGCACATGCATAACAAAAAGATTTCGATGTCCAAGTAGGAGATCATTAACCTCGAAGATCGTTTCGGTGCCATGAAGTAGCCGGATGGAAGTCACCGCCTCGGCTCTACCTTCATGAAACCGCTGTCGGATCTTCGCTCCGCACTCCGCAGCACCTCCAAAACCTGGCTTTACTTTCCTCCTTCCTTCCTTTACTCTCTCCTTCTCTTTCTCTCTCTTGACATGAGATGAAGAAGAAGAAGGGCTTATAAACCTCAGATCTCGGCTAGAATCTACTTGGATAAAGCCTAACCCTTGGATCCAGGACAAAGAAAAGCAACGACCAGAAAATGCTGGGCAAAATCATGTTTCGGCCCTGACACGCCCTTTGACACGCCCGTGTCACAGGACGTGTCCCCAAACCGGTGCACAAACCGTCTTATCCAAACTTATCCATGTCAAGATGATACTCCCATATCACGCCCGTGTCAGCCTAGTCACGTCCATGACACAGTGCGTGTCACCCACTCGAGTCCTACTCGAGAGGACTTACTCAAGAGAAAAACAATTACTCGAGTACTCATATCTGACACGCCCGTGTCGAGGAATGACACGCCTGTGTCACCCCCTCTTACTCGAGTACTCGTCGAACTACACGAGAACTACTCGAGTATGAGCGGGACACGCCCTATGACACACTCGTGTCACAGGCCATGTACCATCTTTCTCGAGTAGTCGTCGACCTCAACTACTCGAGAGAAATCGTCAAACTCTTCAGACAGCGGGACACGCCCTGTGACACGCCCGTGTCACAGGCCGTGTACCCCCACTCGACGATCGACGATCGAAGATCGTCGAACCGAGGTGACACGCCCCATGTCACGCCCGTGTTAAAGGGAGTGACCACCCAAACACTTCGTCAACCGAATATTCATCGAGCTCGCGCCTCACTATGCAACCCGAGCGGGACACGCCCCTGTCCTAGGCCGTGTCACCCATTTTTTGCCAATTTCAGATTTTGGGCTATTACAACCCTCCTCTCCTTCAAGAAATTTCGTCCACGAAATTGCATTGAGGAATACAAACAGCAACCAATTTGTTACAACATCAAAATCATAGGTTACAACGACCTTTGTTCTGTTTACTTGTGCACCTTCATCAATTAATTCAGCAAATGAACAAACATTTTATCCCTTCAAACAACATATATCTATATCATAACACAAAGTATACACCAACATTACATTGTTTCACATAGAACACATGATAAGATATATACAATACACATATTGTCCAAGTGATACAACTCACGATTCACTTTCGTTCAGCCTCCTTATTTTGCATTTCTCGCAAAAGAGCCAAATTAAACACTCGAGGCTGAATTTCGCCAATGGAACTCTGCGGCTCTTGCACTTCCAAATTATGTAATCGAGGCTACGTCCGGGATGCAGATGACTCGGCCACTGCTTTACCCTTTTCTTCATACGACGCACCTGTCTTTTGCTCACTTCCTGCGGGAGCATTCCAAAACACTCTCGCTATGTGCCCTTGCTTTCCGCACTTATAACAGATACGTGTATCAACACGTCCTTGCTCATAGGTCGCCCCCGAAGAAACAGTCGATGGAGCTGAATCATTCTGCCTAAACCTTTTCTTCTCTCGTCTTCTCAACTCCTGCTCCGACTGTGGCACTTTGAACTCTGGCTTCTCCACTGCCAGTTTCATCTTTTTCTTGTACCCGCTTCAAATCCTTTTCCAGGGCACGGGCCGTATCTACCAATGCTTGGAAGCCTTGGTTTACTGAACTAGGGAGTAATAATCTCAACTCATCCCGCAGTCCCTCATAAAAGCGATTCGTCTTTCGCGTTTCCTCCGCAAAGGTAGACCCCGTATATCGCCATAGTATGGTAAACTCGTGCAGGTACGTATCAATATCCATCACACCCTGTCCCAGATGTTGGAACTCGTTCTCCATCGCAATCCGCTGTGACACCGGCAAATATTTGGCAAGAAATTATCGGGAGAATTCATCCATTGAAATCTCCGCTAAACCTCAACCTGCCAAATGATGCATTTCTATCTCATCCCACCACAATCTCGCATCTCCTTCCAGCAAAAAAGTGGCTGAGGTCAATTTCTATTCTTCGTCCGTCCTGATAGCAATCAGGATCCTCTTCACTCGAGCCAACCAATCTTCTGCCTGCGTTGGGGAAATCGCCCCACCAAACGTTGGTGGATAAAACTCCATAAAGCTTTTCAATGACTCATCGATTGCTTACGCCTCCACCACAACTACAGCACGCACACCAGGCCGTACTGGCACGTATACAAGCCTTGCCTGTCCAGTAGGCTGTGCCTATAACACCGCAAGCAATGTCTCCGTCACCACCCATATAGTCTCCGCCGAAGGAGGTGTAGGCGCTTCAACGGGTGCTATACTCTCATCAGACCTCTAGGGCTCAGACTGCCCAGCTCCTCTCCTCTCCACCTATAGTCAATGTACAGAACACCATTAATCATCCATGGCGTAACGGGAATTATACATTGACTACACACACATGTACTGTACATACATGAAATACATTCCTAGTGGACATTCGTGAGTTCCATAATGTTCTCTCCCTCCCAAACAATCTCAACCTGGCTCTGATACCACTTTGTAACGCCCCTATTCATCACATGGCATATAACGGTGGGTCCGGCTGTGGCCCCACGCCATATGTCACAGACAAGTTGTGGAATTACTTGTGGAAATCAAAATCTATTCGCATCCATAACTCAATCCATTCTAGCGCAGTATTATTCAGTTAAAGAACTCAGCTCAAACAATGTCCACTTCTATATAAACTCCACATTTATATAGCAACACCAGGAAAGTTTACAACACACACTGGCCTTAAGGCCTTATAAGTCTATCTTTTCACACAATTATATTTTCGTATATCGGCACGCAGGCCAGCCACACATGAAATCCAAACACTCTTTTTCTCATGGCCTTCAAGGGCCTTTAGCAGAAGTCCATCCATTCGGCTCATTTCATTTCAAGCAACATTACCTACAAATTTGCAATCCAAGCCAAAATAGAGAACAAGCTAACGGTCAGCATTTGCTGACCCATTATAATGACCTTACCCCCTACCCGGGGCAGTGGTTCCTTCCCTGTATGCATTGCCATCCTCTATAATCAAGCATCATCAAGAATCATATGTATCATTCTTTTTATCAATCTAGCAATCACATCACAAACACCAATATCCACCAGACGCTTCGTGCACTCAGGGCACCTTCTTAGCATACCGGGCATCCCAGGCATACACCGCCGATCAGAGGTGCTTCATTTGTTGGTTGGACGGCTCAAACCTAGTCCACCAGTCTTGCCAGCGGGAAACATCCCATCCATGCCAATCAGAGGTACAACCTCCCTGGCGTCACAAATAACTAGATCAGATCGACCCACCCTTGTGGTGTAGCAGGCTGGGTTATCATTGCTCCCCAGGCATACCACCAATCGACCCCTCACCTATTTCCTGATCGACCCACCATTGTCGTGCAGCAAGTCGGGTGCTCACTTCCCGGGTCATGCAACCAATCGATCCCTTCTAATGAGATCAACCCACCCTAGTGGTGTAAAAGGCCGGGTTTATCTCGCGCTCCCCAGGCGTACTACCAATTGATCTATCATCAACCACGAGCTTAACCAAAGCCTCCTCACATCCATCATTCACATTCATACATTCATCACAGCATAAATATCTTTGGCATATCATCAAATCCACGGAGTCTTCTCCGGTTTACCCATGATCATCACCAATCCAGACTACCCGTCTAGATGGGCTTCACACAACATGCCTATGTCGTACTCCACACTTCCGGCTCTAGATGCAGACTCAACAAAGGAATCACTTTCGAGATCCACCTCTTGGTGGAGGATTCCAAGCACAAGCATAACAAAAGGACTTCGATGTCCAAGAAGGAGATCGTTACCCTCGAAGATCGTTTTGGTGCCATGAAGTATTCAGATGGAAGTCACCGCCTCGGCTCTGTCTTCACGAAACCGCTCTCAGATCTTCGCTCCGCACTCTGCAGCTCCTCCAGCAGCTGGCTTTACTTTCCTCCTTCCTTCCTTTACTCTCTCCTTCTCTTTCTCTCTCTTATCTGAGATGAAGAAGAAGAAGGTCTTATAAACCTCAGATCCCGGCCAGAATCTACCTAGATAAAGCCTAACCCTTAGATCCAGGACAAAGAAAAGCAGCGGCTAGAAAATACTGAACAAAATCATGTTTCGACCCTGACACGCCCTGTGGCACGCCCGTGTCACAGGCCGTGTCCCCAAAGCGGTGCACAAACCTTCTTATCCAAACTTATCCATGCCAAGATGGCACGCCCATGTAACGCCCCTGTCAGCCTAGTCACACCCGTGACACAGGGCGTGTCACCAACTCGAGTCCTACTCGAGAGGACTTACTCGAGAGAAAACCAACTACTCGAGTACTCATATCTAACACGCCCGTGTCCAGGATGACATGCCCATGTCACCCCCTCTTACTCGATTACTCATCGACCTACACGAGAACTACTCGAATATGAGCGGGACACTCCCTGTGACACGCCCGTGTCACAGGTCGTGTACACTCTTTCTCGAGTAGTCGTCGACCTCAACTACTTGAGAGAAATCGTCGAACTCTCGACACAGCGGGACATGCCCTGTGACACGCCCGTGTCACGGGCCGTGTACCCCCACTCGACGATCGACGCTCGACGATCGTCGAACCGAGGTGACATGCCCCACGTCACGCCCGTGTTACAGGGTGTGACCACCGAAACACTTGGTCGACCGAAAATTCATCGAGCTCGCGCCTCACTACGCAACCCGAGCGGGACACGCCCGTTTCCTAGGCCGTGTCACCCATTTTTTTGCCAATTTCAGATTTTGGGCAGTTACAACACTCCTCTCCTTCAAGAAATTTCGTCCACGAAATTGCATAGAGGAATACAAACAACAACCAATTTGTCACAACATTAAAATCATAGGTTACAACGACCTTTGTTCTGTTCACTTGTGCACCTTCATCCATCAATTCAGCAAATGAACAAACATTTTATCCCTTCAAACAACATATATCTATATCATAACATCAAGGATACACCAACATTACATTGTTTCACATAGAACACATGATCGGATATATACAATACACATATTCTCCAAGTGATACAACTCACGATTCACTTTCGTTCAACCTCCTTATTTTGCATTTCTCGCGAAAGAGCCAAATTAAACACTCGAAGCTGAATTTCGCCAATGGAACTCTGCGGCTCTTGCACTTCCAAATTATGTAATCGAGGATACGTCCGGGATGCAGATGACTCGGCCACCGCTTTACCCTTTTCTTCATACGACACACCTGTCTTTTGCTCACTTCCTGCGGGATCATTCCAACACGCTCTCGCTATGTGCCCTTGCTTTCCGCACTTATAATAGATACGTATATCAACACGTCCTTGCCAATAGGTCGCCCCCGAAGGAACACTCGACGGAGCTGAATCATCAGGCCTAAACCTTTTCTTCTCTCGTCTTCTCAACTCTTGCTCCGACTGTGGAACTTTGAACTTTGGCTTCTCCACTGTCAGTTTCTTCTTTTCTTGTACCCGCTTCAAATCCTTTTCCAGGGCACGGGCCGTATCTACCAATGCTTGGAAGCCTTGGTTTACCAAACTGGGGAGTAATAATCTCAACTCATCCCGCAGTACCTCATAAAAGCGATTCGTCTTTCGTACTTCCTCCGCGAAGGTAGACCCCGCATATCGCCTCAGTCTGGTAAACTCATGCAGGTACGTATCAATATCCATAGCACCCCGCACCAGATGTTGGAACTCATTCTCCATCGCAATCCGCTGCGACACCGGCAAATATTTGGCAAGAAATAATCGGGAGAATTCATCCATTGAAATCTTCGCTAAACCTCGACCGGCCAAATGATGCACTTCTATCTCATCCCACCACAATCTCGCATCTCCTTCCAGCAGAAAAGTGTCTAAGGTCACTTTCTGTTCTTCGGCCGTCCTGAATGCAGTCGGGATCCTCTTCACTCGAGCCAACCAATCTTCCGCCTACGTTGGGGAAATCGCCCCACCAAACGTAGGTGGATGAAACTCCACAAAGCTTTTCAATGACTCATCGATTTCTTGCGCCTCCACAACAACTGCAGCACGCGCACCAGGCCGTACTGGCACGTCTACAGGCCTTGCCTGTCCAGTAGGCTGTGCCTGTAACACCGCAAGCACTGTCTCCGTCACCACCCGTATAGTCTCCGCCGAAGGAGGCATAAGCGCTTCAACAGGTGTTGCACTCTCATCAGACCACTGGGGCCCAGACTACCCAGCTCCACTCCTCGCCACCTATAGTCAATGTACAAAACATAATTAATTATCCATGACATAACGGGAATTATACATTGACTACACACACATGTACCGTACGTACATGAAATACATTTCTAGTGGAAATTCTTGAGTTCAATAATGTTCTCTCCCTCCGAAACTATCTCAACCTGGCTCTGATACCACTTTGTAACGCCCCTATTCGTCACATGACATATAACGGTGGGTCCGGCTGGGGCCCCACGCCGTATGTCACAGACAAGTAGTGGAATTACTTGTGGAAATCAAAATCTATTCGCATCCTTAACTCAATCCATTCTAGTGCAACATTATTCAGTTAAAGAACTCAGCTTAAAGAATGTCCACTTCTATAGCAACACCACGAATGTATACAACACACGCAAACTGGCCTTAAGGCCTTACAAGTTTCTCTTTTCGCATAATTACATTTTCGTACATCGGCACGCAGGCCGGCCACACATGAAATCCAAACACACTTCTTCTCATGTCCTTCAAGGGCCTTTAGCAGCAGTCCATCCATTCCGCTCATTTCAGTTCAAGCAGCACTACATGCAAATTTGTCATCTAAGTCAAAACAAAAAATAAGGTAACGTTCAGCATTTGCTGACCCATTATAACGACCCTACCCCCTACTCGGGGCAGTAGTTCCTTTCCTGTATGTATTGCCATCCTCTATCATCAAGCATCATCAAGCATCATATGTATCATTCTCTTTATCAATCTAGCAATCACATCATATCACAAACACCGGTATCCACCAGACGCTCCATGCACTCAGGGCACCTTCTTAGCGTACCGGGCATCCTGTAGAGTCAGAGTTTGAGCTAACTGGATACTCAGATGCTGACTATGCTGGATGTAGAGTGGATAGGAAAAGTACCTCTGGAACTTGCCAGTTCCTTGGTATGAGACTTGTCTCCTGGTTTTGTAAAAAGCAGACATCTGTGTCTACATCAACTGCAGAAGCAGAATACATGGCTGCTGCTAGTTGCTGTTCACAAATGCTATGGATACAAAACCAACTCTTAGACTATGGTGTCAACTTAAATAATTCAACTCTATTTTGTGATAATACTAGTGATATTGCTATAGCACAGAATCCAGTTCATCATTCGAGGACTAAACATATTGAAATAAGACATCATTTCATTAGAGATAATGTAGACAAAAAGAAAATTAACTTAATCCATATTCCTACTGATTTATAGAGAGCAGACATTTTTACCAAGCCATTGGATGAGAAAACCCATCAGTTCTTTATAAATCAACTGGGCATGATTAATGGAGAAGAGTTAACCTAGTTTATGTCTGCATTCGACGAATTTTCCAGAGTTCGTCGAACGGAGTTCGATGAATTAGGGAAAGTTTGAGAGATTCTCGTCGAACGGAGATCGACGAATTCTCTGTGTGGAAACAATTTTCGTCGATCGGAGATCAATGAACTTTGCTTCATAAGACATTTCGTCGAACGGAGTTCGACAAACTGTTTTCGATTCTTCTGGATGAGATCGACGAATTATCTGTCTATAATTTATTTCGTCGAGCTCAGTTCGAAGAATTTCTCTTTTTCGTGGAACGGAGTTTGTCGATTCATATTCTGAAAATCTTATATCTAGGTTTTCTTCGACCTCCGTCCGACGCTTTCATTTCCTTTGCTATTGATCGTCGTTTCTCTCTGTGTCTTTCCTGCAGGTCATCAATGGCGATTCCAGCAAGCACGTTAGCAGCGATGAAGTTTGATACTGGATTCGATATGGACTTCGACTCTTTTCAACATTCAGACCCCATCTTTTTGTACATCTTGGAACTACTGGAAGAACTTAATTTAAAGGACTTCATGACCAGGCGCATTAAACTACATGAAACAGAAATAAGAGAATGGGTATATACATCTGCTGTTTCTGAAGAAGATGTTTTGACCGGCAATATAGGGAGTACTGCTGTTTCATTTTCTCCCGCGGTTCTTTCTGAAATATTCAGTTTAGTAAACGGATAAGATAACATGGAAATGGATTTTGAGGAATACAATGATATGTTGAAGCTAATGGGTTTTTCAGGTAGCAACCCTAACAAGTTGTTGAAAAAGCAACTGTCCGCCGCCAACCAATTTCTGGCAGACATTGCGGGAAAAATACTGATGGCCAAGCACTCTGCTCATGACTATATTACCCGTCAGCAATTTCTAATAATGTGTGCAGTAGTGAATAAGAGACATGTTGATTTGAGTAAGATTTTCTTTGAATTGATCAAGAAGAAGAATAGCAAGAAGGAAGTCTGCTTTGGCAGAATTTTGGGAATATTTCTCAAGAGAAGGCTGCTGAAGTAATGGTCTCCCCGACCATCTTCATAAACGCCAGCAAGCGCCTCACTTGCGCTCTGTTTGGCAGGTGGGAGAGGACTATCTCCAAACCGTCAAAGGGTTCTTCCTCTTCCATCCAAATTTCTGAGAGCACAAGGGCTGTAAAGGCCGCTCCCCACCCTGCTGAAGAGGTCTCTCCATCTCAACCATCTCTTCCAACACCTCTTCCTCCTAAACAGCCTCTACATGTGCCTACCGCTCCTCCATCTCCACCACTTGACATTACCAACATTCCATCTCCACATTCATTTTCTCCTCTGCCAGCACATCAACAACCCACTCCTCCAGCTTCCCCTCATGAGACAATAATTTCTACACCTCCACAGTCTCCTCTTCCCCCACACCTCTCCACCATTCCATCTTACGACATACCATCAGACACAATCATGCAAGATGCCCCCACTCCATCTGTTATTCCTCCTCCCATTCCATCCTCTTCCCCTTCCCCATTTGATCCATCTTCCATCATCTCATTGCTCACTCCTCTCATAAAATCTCTCATCCAAGAGGTCATTACACCTCTTGTGAACTCCATCAATTCCTTATCTGCCCAAATCTCTCTTCTATCTGCGTCCCCTCTTCATCTAGGGGCCTGGCTCCAGGTTCTCCTGAACCCAGGTAGGGGGAGATGCTCAGTGATGAAGTTGCAGCAGATGTAGATACAGCAGCAGTAGCAGTCACAACAGTAGTTCTCTCTCCAGCAGATGCAGATTCAGATGAGGATACAATAATTTTGACAGATTTTGATTCTGAGATTCTTGAGTTAATTCAATTTATGGATACTGACATTGATTTGGATGAGTCAGTTGCACAAATAACACCTGTTGGTGATTTCTATTTAAATCCCACAGTGAATTTGCTTGTTTTGTTGAGTAATTTTGATACTGTATATATGCAATCTCTTCCAGCTGATTTTACTAAGCCAAGTTTGGCTATTGTACCTTAGACATCTCCAGCTAATCCAGCAGTTTCTAAGCAACACTGTGACATTTTTGCTCTCTCAGCTTCTAGCCCAGAGGTCATTCCAGAAGATACTTCAGTGCCAGTTTCAGCACCAGATTTTGTTATGGATGACTCTACAATGCCTACTTTAGATGAGCCTATTCAGGCTGACATTGAAGAAGAGAATAAGGCAGTAGCTGATAGCTCTGTCTCTTTTGTTTCTGATTCTTGTACAGTTACTTCTTCTCTTGTTGCTGAAACCCCTATTACTAAACCTGCTGCCCCTCCTCCAGTAAAGGTTGTTGTTTCTAATAAAGCTTTAAAAGCTTTGGATGCATTGTATGATAATCCTCAGGATTCAGATTCTGATGATGATGATGATGATTCTGATGAAGATGCAGCTAGTAAGAAAAAGAGATTGTTGGCAAAGAAGAGAAAGGTTGCTCCTCCTCCAGCTCCAAAGCCTAATCCCAATGCTGACACTCCTTATAATATTCTGCACAATGTTGATCCCTATAAGGGTATGCCAGCATGGATGTGGTTATCCAATAATCAATAGAAGGATAGAAAGATAAGCAGGAGATACTCCCCTCCACCAGTGCATAGATACAGGAAGGATCCTCCTCCTCCAGCAGCTGGTGCTGTTGGGTACATTGGTCAAATGTACCTGATTTGAAGAAGCCTCACCTAACTCAATGATATACATCATAATGTATTTGATGTTTGTTTGAGTTACTTGTGCAGGTTAGGTATTCACTGGACTGAAGCTAAAAGTTTCTAAGTCCATGTGTCGACACCCAGAGGGAAAGTGTCGACACTTGAGAAAGCTTGTGTCGACACCCAGACAAGCAGTGTCGACACTTGGAGTAATTGTGTCGACACCTGAGAAGAAGAGTCGACACCAGACAGAAAGTGTCGACACTTGGAGCTGTGTCGACACTCAGTGAAGAAGAATGCAGAAAAGCTGTGTCGACACTTAGCAGAAGTATCGACACCTAGAAGAGCTGAGTCTACATCAGAAAGTGTCGACACTTGGAGTTGTGTCGACACTCAGCAAAATTCTACAGAGACTAAGGACAAGTGTCGACACTCAACACAATGTGTCGACACTCAATCAGCAGAGTCAACATATGAAGTATGTGTCGACACTCAGCACAATGTGTCGACACACACTCAAAGGAGTCAACACTTGAAGTATGTGTCGACACTCAGCACAATGTGTCGACACACAACCAGAAGAGTCAACACTTGAAGAAAGTGTCGACACCCAGCACAATGTGTCGACACTCAGTTGAAGACTCTACACTTGAAGAAAGTGTCGACACAAGGAGCTGTGTCGACACTTAGCAAAGAACAGAAAAGTTTACAAAATATTCTAAGTACAAGTGTCGACACTAAGGGAATGTGTCGACACTCAGCTGAAGAATCTATATTGAAGAAGTTGTGTCGACACCAAGAAGGAGTGTCGACACTTGACAGTTTCAACACATGAAGATGTGTCGACACAAAGGAGATGTATCGACACTTAGAAGAATTCAACAAGTTACAGAAGATCAAGTACTTGTGTCGACACTTAATTTCAGTGTCGACACTTGCAGAAGAATCTGTGTCGAGACATACAAGGAGTTGTGTCGACACCTTGTAGACTTGTGTCGACACTTACACAGCATGTGTCGACACTTGGTCTATAAGTGTCGACACTTAAGAACAGAAAAGTCTCGACACTATCTGACAGTTAGAGAATTTCAAGAAGTGACTGGTTGACATGACAGCTGCCGATCCAGCCGGTCTACAGCAACTGTCAGGGAAGTCAGAAGTCTGTTATGAACCGGACCAGCCGGTTACCATGAAGAAGGCCTATAAATAGGCACAGACTGTTTACAGAAAGCAAGTTGATAAGGTGTTAATAAGAAGTTGTTGAAGCTATAGATCAGATTATTCAAGTAATCAGAAAAGTGGTACACAGAGTATCAACACAAGAAGATCTGGCAGTCCAACTGCAGATCTAAGAAGTTGGAGAGAGAGAGATCCAATCAAGAATTCAGTCTTTGGAACTAAGGCTAAGAAGAATGATTCAGAATCATCTGGATCTCAAGAAGCAGAGGTCAAGGATCAACTGCAGAGGATTCAGACTAATTCAGTTCTACTCAAGAAGCTTTGAAGGAAGCTAAGTCAGTTTGGATCTAGCTGAGTTCTTCCAAGAACTCTTCAAGAAACTCTCAACTCCTCTCTTATTTTCTGAGTTGTAGAGTTAGTTATTGTAATTCAATTTTAACTTGTAGGATCCATTGGGTCTGAGTGAATTGTAAGCCTATATTATAATGGCTGAGGGTAGGGCTTGGTTGCCTGAGTGTAGGAGTTGAAGAACTCTGAGTGTAGGCCTTAATTGGCTGAGTGTAGGCCTTGATTGGCTGAGTGTAGGCCTGGGTGGCTGAGTGTAGGCCTTGGTGGCTGAGTGTAAGGCTTTGGGCCTGAGGTATAGAAACCTAGTTGGGTTCTGAGATAGTGGAGAAGTTTGGCCGAATCTAGTACACTGCTAGATAGGCGAAGGGGGAAAGTGGATGTACCCAAAGATTGGGGAACCACTATAAATTTGTATGTATACTGTGCTGTGCTGTGCTGTGGATTAGCAGTTTATATTTTGTTATTGCTGTTAGCTGTAGAAATCTGTGAGATAACTGTTTTGCTGCCAACAAAGTTTTAAAAAAGGTTTAGGTCACCTATTCGCCCCCCCCCCCTCTAGGTGTTTAGGTACCATATCTTTCAAGTGGTATCAGAGGCAGGTTCCTCAAAAAGGACTAACTGTTTGAGGAGATCCAGTTTGGCAGATTCAGTGTAAGTCAGAACACAGTTTCAAGAAAATCAAGAAACATGGGTTCTTCAGAGAATCACAAGGAATTGGGTTCAATGAAACTGCCCATATGCAGAAAAGAGATCTTTGGGATCTGGAAAGAAAGGGTTAGGCTATTTATGGAGGCCTCTGACCCTAGAATCTACATCACAGTCAAAGAGGGGCCATATGTGCCCATGAAGGTTTCAGTTTTGGATGCTACACAGAGAACTCCAAAGGATTTCTCTGAGATGACTAAGGATGAAATTGTCCTAGCCACTATGGACAAGAGGGCACAAAACATTATAGTAAGTGCCATTGATGATGCCACTTTTCAGAACTTAATTCACTGTAAAACAGCAAAAGAGATGTGTGATACTCTCATTGTCTATATGGAAGGTTCTGAAGAAGTTAGGCAAGATAGGAAGTCCTTGCTTAATCAAGAGTATGAGAGCTTTAGGCAAGGAAGAGGAGATAGCATCACTGAATGCTACAAGAAGTTCTATAGAATTGTTAATGAACTCATGTCCTGTGGAAGAGAGTTCACTAACTATGAATTGAATGATAAGTTCTTAAGGTCCCTAACCAAAGATTGGGACACCAAGATCTGTGCCATCAGAGAAATGGCAAAGTTGGGAGAAATTCCTCCTCCCACACTGTTTGGCAAGTTGTTGTCTTATGAGATGCAGCTGTCAGTGAGAAAAGAGGAGGAAAAATCAACAAGGACTGAGCACAGGGAAAGGACTGTTGCCTTCAAGTCAGAAGTACCTAGAAAGGGCAGGACTAAGTCATCAACTCCTCCTCCAGAGGTAGTTGAATCAGAATTTGATGAGTCTGTTAGCACAAAGTCTACAAGCAGTGAAAGTGATGAAGACTTTGCTGCATTCACCAGACATTTTCAGAAATTCCTGAAGAAGAAACAGTGGAGGTCCAGACCTTCATTTTCCAAAGGGAAAGAAGTCCAGTATCAGGAGAAGAAGCCTTCAAAGAAGGACAAGAAAAAGATAAAGACTAGCAAGGCAACTGGGTCCAAGATAGTGTGTTACTGCTGCAATAGACAGGGTCATGTTATTGCAGATTGTCCTGAGAGAAGAAAAGAATCCAGTGACAAAAAGAAGACTCACTTCAAAGGAAAGAAGGAGAAGTCCTTTGTTGCAAAGAATGAGAAGACTCTTTCAGACATTTCTTCTTCAGACACTGAGACAGATGCTGAAGCCTACATAGGGCTATTTGCTGAAGAAGAAGAAGAGTTTATGCAGATCATGGAATCAATCTATGAACAAGAAGAGTGTCAGTGCCAAGGACTGATGGCATTGACTGAAAGTACCAAAATCCTGGAGCAGCCAGGACCTAGTCAGGTACAAAGTCCAACTCAAAGTTCAGATTCTAGTTCTAGTTCAGAGTCAGTTTCATCTTCATCAAGTGATGGAAGTGTTTCTGAATCTGAGGGAGATATTCATCAGCTCTTAGATGAATATAAAGAACTGTTGCAAGCCTATAAGAAAAGCAAGACCCTAGCCAAAAGTCAGGCAAAGGAGATTACTGATCTCAAGGCAGCTGCAACAGATTTTGAGAAGAAATTTGATCAAAAGCTCAATGAGGTAGCCAGGCTGAAACACATTACTGTGATTCAGATGGGAACTCACCTATAAAAATGATCAAATTAAGAGACTGGAGATCAATCTTCAGAAGGAAAGAGAGCTAGTTTGTAAGACCCATTTTTTTTTCTTTCTCGACACCGGGGTCTTAGGCCCAGAACCGCCATTCTGCGGTGACTCCTTCACGCCTTGAAGCGGCATCACCACAAAACGCCGTTTCTGCCGGCCAATTCGATCGCAGCATAGTAACAAAATTAGAGTAATATCATGCGCAGCAAAACTCTAAGTAAAAGTCCACAGAAATATCACATCAAGTAAAATATCTCCATGATGGGAGAGTCCACAAAACCAAGCACTGTAAATAAGGGCTTATGCCTGATACATCAATTCCTCACCACAAGATCTCTCATGAGGAAATAAAATAAAAACTACTAGAGTAAGGGCCTCACGGTCCCAGCTGTCTGAACTCCTGTGCTAGACTGCCCTATCTCCAAGCGTGTCAACCTCTGGGGCTGCTCCTCCAATCTGGGCTCTGCGATCCCCTAAATGATGTGTTTCGAAAACCGTTAGTCTAAAAGACTAAGTCCTATCATCCGCCACCCCTTCCCCCGTGGCTCCTAGGCACCGAGCGGAGAGGAAGAAAGGGAGGACTTGAAAGTGGAGAGTATATCAAATGCAGGTGACGGTGGACCTAAAACTAGCAATTTATATAGTAACTAATCATATTTGTAAACAAGTAAAGTAAAGTGACCTTAACTTATATGAGTACATATAAGCAAGGGGTCTTTTGCAAGGCTCTCATCGTATAAAGAGTCCCATACCAATTTATACGTTGGGGTGTCGGTTATTAACAGCAATATATATATGTAAAGAAAATTAACCTTAATTTATAAACTTGCCCACACAAGCTTATAGACCAAGGGGTCGTTTTGCAGGGCCTAATGTATAAGTGTCCCATACCACTTGTATTTTAGGTGTCAAAGGTTAAATGAATCGCTTATGCTATGACATGCAAGTGGGTATGATGGATCAAGCAAGTGCAACACACACACCCGACTCTGTGCACACAGACCTTTAGTTCCCCCTTTCTGGAGCCTCACCTCCCAGGATACCTCCGTAGTGGCAGACGGAAGCGGTGGGTTGGGCCTCACCCACCTCTAAACCAGTATAGCACTACTGGTCAGACCTATCGTACGCCTCAACGCTGGTGCACAAGCGGACTCCTGCGTACTCTTGCCGGCTGGCGCACCGGACTTCTGTTGGCGAAGTGCTATCACAACACTTGTCGAGTCAACGTATTGGTGTCTGTGCTAAGATCCTCCAATACCGAAGACCCACCACCTTAATATCATTCCTTTTATGCACATGCAAATTTACGTACCGACACCGAGTCGAAGCTCACCGGCCATCCTGCCCTCTTACCACAACGACCGAGCCTACTGCTTGATCATCTAGCCAAAACTACTTCCCGTAACCTCGGGGTGTGTGAGAGTGAAACCCTAGTTATTCTAGTTACTCTTGAAGTTTCATTACTCCTATGAGTTGCGTTAGCCCAGGACTGCCCAAGGTATTCCCCGTGAAGGGCTCTCGAAGGCACTAGGAACTACGATGGGATTACGCCCAAAGCTCCCTTTCGCAAGGCACTTATTATTATTGGTTACTACACAAATCTCTCAATCCCTTAGGGTTATAATTGAATCCTAACCCAAGTGTATATGACTCCTTCTTTTCAACGAGGATGAGTGATCCTTTGTCGATCCCGAACCCCACACAACTCTAACCAACCTCCACTACTCATCTACACTTCTGATGACAAACCTAAATCACCTACCAGACTAATGCCCCATTATTCCAACTTCCTAAACTCATTGTGCACTTTAATTTGATTTCTGTTGTTTTTACTAATTGCAGACCACCCTAAGCTAATATGATGTACTCAATAGGTGATACTCTAAATTCTCCTCCAATAACTCTACAAATTTTACCAGAGGTCTATTATGATAAATATAGTCTAAATTCAGAAAATTATATTTTTCCCAATTAATCTACTATTTATTGAATTTTTCCTCAACAACTAGGCCATAGTCAATTTGAACATGAACCATAAGATTTGCTCAGGTAATGGCCTCCTAAAATTTTTATCCACTAAATAACAGAGAAATATTATTGGTTGCCAATTTTCATAATTTTCCATATAGTTCTTGACCTCTAAAAGATTTATTAAAAATAATTCCCAAGATCAAATATAATGAAGGAAGTGAAACAAATATGTCTCCAATAATTATGTAAAAATTACTAGGGCTTCATAAGGAACTAGAAACATCATGATGAAGAAATTAGAATTTTTCAGACCATCTAAATGTCATTATTAAATTTACCAAGCTCCATAGAATTAAATAATTAAAGAAGCAACTACTAAATATCATTCTTCAAAAATTACATAAATATTTACAGAGATGGGTACCATTATTACAAGCCCATTTGCTAAGTTTCATCAGATTTAATCAAGTATATTTATCTCCAAAAAGTCCTAAGTGGAAATTGTAAAACATGACTTTGTGAATAAAGTACCAAAAATATTCATCCAAAATTTATTATAAAATTTCCAGAGATGTATATACCCTAAACAACTACCCATTCAAAAACTCATCCCTTTTCAGAAGGTTTTGGTATTAGATCTTATGATTTCAAAGCTAGTGCCCTAAACTAGGGTTATAGATTTAAGGGGTTTAAAGTCTTCCAAATGCCCTAAAATTTTAACCACAGGACCATAGTAACCCTATGGACATCTGTCCCAAGTTTCAAGCCCATCCAAGGTCTTTTGACCCCAAATTCCTCAAAACCCTAGAAATTTACCCTAAAGGGCCTACCCTAAAATTCTAGGGCTACCCTAGTCCAAACCACTCCAAACTTCATAAGTGAGTGTAAAAAGTCAAAGTATATCAGTGGCCAAAATTTCAGCCTCTGATGAGGGAATTTGGCCACTCAACCATCAAATAGTGGTTTTTGACCAAAATACCCTTATAGGGTCATATATAGGGTGGGTAAATTACCTATCCTAAACATCTCCAAATGAGCTAAAGTTTTAACCCTATACCTATCATGACATCTAAGACCACCCACCAAAATTTGGGGGAGTTTTAAATTAATTAGGTCACATAATTAAATTAATCATGATTTATTAAATTTTTCTAAAAACTATAGAAAAATGTTCTCCAAAAATTCTAAATTTTTGACAAGTTCTAGATATGACTAAGACCTTCTCACTGCCCAAAGTTCAACTTGTTTGGACAAGGAATGAAGTGTAAGGGCACCAAACATAATTTCTATTTAGGTCTAGGTATAGGTCCTACCAAAAAGGGTACCCTGGTCTAACCAGTGGCCCAAAATGGTCCAAACAATTTTTGCTACAAACTAGACACCCTAAGCTACAATTTTCATGTTGGGCAGATTTCCATTCAGGGTCTCTAAGTATTTTTAAAAATTAAATACATTAAATACATCAAATGTGACAGAAATGAAATAATATTCATTTAAATCCTAAAGTATCTGATTGATGCCGCGCGAATCTTGGCGCAGATCAACGGCGCGGGGTTATCGTCCCCGATGAGCCAAAGGCCAGGATTGCTTCTTCCTGTGCCGACTTCAAACGTCTGCCGCCGGCCACCCAGTCCCTTCCCCGGCCGGCCACCGCCACCATCACCTCCGTTGAGGTGGTGGCTATCGCCAGACGGCGGCACAGCCGCCGGAGGGGCGGATTCCGGCGATCCAACCAAGAAATTTCTCGGCCGAAAGCCATGAATTTTCTGAATTGGATCGGGCTCAATTGTGCCCGAACCTCGGCCCTAATGAAACCTAAGATCTGCCCATGAGAAAAGAGGAGGAGGAGGACCTTGTTGGCGGCCTGGAGACGAGCGGATCTGCGGGTTGACATGGTGGTGGCGCCGCCGATCGGATTTCTGCAATCTCCCAGTAAACTCGCCAGATTTCTTCAGTTAAGGATTGGGAAATTCTCCTCCAAGCTCACTGGTGGTGTTTAAATCATCAGAGGGGGAGAAGAATGGAAGAAACTGCCATGGCCATCATGGCCATTAAAGGCTTGTTTCGGCCATGATAGTGGAGGCTGTAACTGCCCCTTGACAGCCAGGAAAATGGCTGGAAACTCCTCCCCTTCACTGGAGGAGATGAATGCTGCCATCAATGGGGACCATTGGCCTTCCCTTGGCCAATCTCCTCCTTCAACTCTCTTTCCCCTTTTCTCTCTCCTCCATTAGTGTGGGATGAAGCTTTCTCTCTCTTTCCTAGTCACCAAAACTGACCATGCTGACTCCCCAGCCTATTGGCAGCCCTTTCCACCCATAATATTTCATTATGTTGTGGTTAACTTAAAAGGAAAAAGGGGTTGAGCTTGGGTTGACTCATTTAGGCTAATTTGACCTAACACTAGAATAGAGTTGACCTTGGTCAACATGACCATTTGAGTTGATCCCAATGGGTCCTTGGTGACCTATTGGACTCCCTTAAGGTCTAGGAAGACTTGAGTAAGGTTGGTTGGGCATCTTGGGGGTCACATGCCCCTTGGTAAGGGCACTTTGATCATTTTAGGGCCAGAGTTGACTTGGGTCAACAAAACCATTCGGGTTGACCCCATTGGGTCCTTGGTGACCCATTGGCCTCCCCTAAGGTCTAGGAAGGGTTATGTAGGGTTACCCTGCACTTTGGAGGTCACATACCCTTAGTAAGGGTACTTTGACCAGATTAGGAGCTTGAGTTGACTTGGGTCAACCTGGCCTCTAGGGCTGACCCCAATGTGTCCTTAGTGACCCATTGACCTCACTTTAGGGTTAGGAGGGCATAGGTGGGGTCCTCTAGGCTAGGAGTAGGTCAATTGACCCTAAGTAGGCTAGTTTGACCCATTTAGGGCTAGGGTTGACCTTGGTCAATTGAGCCTCTTTGTTTGACCCCAATGGGTCCTTATGGCTCTAATGGGCCTCCCAAGGTATTAGGGGTGTTGTGGTAGGGTCTTGGGGTCAAGGTGTAGCCCATGGTCATCCTAAACCATGGTTCAGAGTTCTACTATTTGCAGACCATGGTGATCCCCCACCTTTCTGTCCCCTATCTCTTGACTCATTACTGGCTTCCTAGGGTTTGTCATGACCTAGTCATGGCCAAAACCACTCTTAGGGGTCTAGTTGGAAATGGGATGTTACAAATCCCAATAAACAAAACAAAGATTTCGTCCCCGAAATCAAAGTTGAGTCTACGGGACTTACTACCGAAGAAAAGAACCTTGTAACATCCCAGCATGGCGGCTTGTTTGCTAAAATTGGTTTAAAGGGAAACCTAGATCTATGTCCATTTCGCCCAATCGGCAGACCAAGATCCCAATAAACAAGGATAAGCCCCCAATAAACAAAAGATAAGCCTCTATCTGCCTAGAGCAGCCCTTAGTAAATTAAAGCAGGAGAATAAATTAACATCTTGAGGGGTCTGAGAGGTATACCTGACTGAATAGCTCTGGATATTTCTGTTGCATCAGATCCTGCGGCTCCCAAGTATGCTCCTCTTGGCCGTGGTTCCTCCACAGAACCTTGACTAAGGGAATCTTTTTGCGCCGCAGGATCCGTACCCCTTTATCATCGATCCGCACGGCTCCAAGTGAACAGATCGGTCCGAAGCTACCGGCCCTTCGGTGGTCGTAATCCGCTGCTCCGGGCGTAGTAGAGCCCTTCTCAGCGAGGATATGTGGAAAACATCATGCAGAGCTGCCAGCTCTGGTGCCAACTCCAGCCTGTAAGCCAGGACCCCTATCCGCTCCAGGATCCTGTAATGGCCCATGTATCTGGGGCTGAGCTTCTTCCTTCGGCCACGCATCCGAGAAACTCCATGCATAGGCCGGATCTTCAAAAACACACGGTCCCCGACCTGAAATTCCACCTGACGATGGCGGGCGTCATAATACTTGGCCTGCCTGCTCTGTGCCTCTAACATCCTGTCCCTGATCAACCTCACCTGAGCCTCGGTGTCTTCAACAAAATCCGATCCCAAAGCCTTCGGGTCCTCGTCCTGAATCCAAGAGAGTGGGGTTCTACATTTCCGTCCATATAGAGCCTCGTAGGGGGCCATGCCTATGCTGGCCTGATGACTGTTGTTGTACGAGAATTCCACCATCGGTAACATCTTTTCCCAAGGCTCTCCTCGGTCTAGGATGCATAGACGTAGCAGGTCTTCCAGTGTCCGGTTTGTGCGCTCTGTCTGCCCATCCGTCTGAGGGTGGAAGGCGGTGCTAAAAGTCAGTCGAGTGCCCAAGTATGCCTGAACCGACCGTCATTCCCTGGATGTAAACCGACCGTCCCGATCTGACACGATCGTCCTGGGTACTCCATGATAGCGGATGTACTGCTCCACAAACTTCCGAACCAGAACCCCCACTGAATCGTCCTTCCTGACTGGTATAAATCTAGCCACCTTCGTCAATCGATCTACGATGACCCATATCGAATCATTTCCCGTTCGTGATCGGGGGAGACCATGAATAAAATCCATCGCAATATCCTCAAGCTTCCATTCTGGCACTGGAAGAGGTTGCAACAATCCCGCGGGGTTTCTGCATTCCGCCTTCACCAACTGGCAGGCTTCGCAATGGGTCACGAAGTGTGTAATATCCCTCTTCATTCCTGGCCAGAACATCATCCTCTTCAGATCGGCCATCATCTTGGTGATCCCCGGGTGTATCGAATACCTACTGCAATGTGCTTCCGCCATGATATCCTCCCGGATCTGACCTCCTGCGGGTATATAGATCCTTCCTCTGAAGTACAATAGCCCATCCTTCAAGGTATAATCCCCCGTCGAACCCTCCTCCAAGGTTCGAAATATCGGTTCCGTCCGAGGGTCTGTCTTCTGCCCTTCCCTGATGCGGTCCCGGATATTCATCAATAGCGATCATCGACGCCAGATACTCCATGTATAATTCTAGATCGTCCTCGGATACTAGGGATATCTGCATGTCCCTGAAAGACCGGACCAGCTCCATAGACATAAGCTGAGGTCCCTTCCCTGAAGCATCTCCTCTCCGGCTCAACGCATCCGCCACCACGTTCGCCTTCCCGGGGTGGTAGTGCATAGTATACTCATAATCTGTCAGGAACTCCACCCAACGCCTTTGTCTGATGTTGAGGTCTTTTTGCGTGTCCACGTATCTCAGGTTCTGGTGGTCGGAGAAGATGTCGCAATGAACCCCGTACAGATAGTGCCGCCAAATCTTCAAGGCGAAGATTACCGCGCCCATCTCCAGATCGTGGACCGGGTAATTTTTCTCGTGAATCTTCAACTGTCGAGAGGCATAAGCTATCACATGCCCGTTCTGCATCAGAACGACACCCATCCCTTGGTAGGAGGCGTCGGTATACACCTGGAATCCCTCCCTTCCTGACGGAATAGCGAGGATGGGAGCCGAAGTGAGCCGACTCTTCAGCTCCACGAAGGCTGCCTCGCACTGTGGTGTCCAAATAAAAGGGGATTCCTTCTTCGTCAGAGTCGTAAGAGGGAGCGCGATCCGGGAGAATCCCTCTACAAACTTCCGGTAGTACCCGGCAAGTCCCAAGAAGCTCCGTACATCTGTCGCCGTCTTCAATGGTGGCCAATCCTGAACGGCCCGAATCTTGGCCGGGTCTACCGCCAACCCAGCCCCACTGACGATATGGCCCAAGAAGGCCACCTCCTTTAGCCAAAACTGGCATTTGCTGAATTTTGCGTACAGCTGATGCTCCCGTAACCTCTCCAATGTCAAGGTCAGGTGTCGTGCGTGCTCCCCTTCCGTCTTTGAGTAGACAAGGATGTCGTCAATAAAGATGATGACGAATACGTCCAAATATTCCTTGAACACCCTGTTCATAAGGCTCGTAAATGCTGATGGTGCATTCGTGAGCCCGAACGGCATCACTGTGAACTCGAACAGTCCGTATCGGCTACTGAAAGCGGTCTTCGGAATGTCCTCTTCTCGGATCCGCAGCTGATAATAGCCTGACCTTAAGTCAAGTTTCGAGAAGAAATGTGCTCCCTCCAGCTGGTCGAACAACTCATCGATTCGTGGGAGTGGGTAGGTATTCCGAACCGTGAGTCTATTCAGCGCTCGATAGTCTATGCACAGGCGGAGACTTCCGTCCTTCTTCTTGACAAACAGCACCGGGGCTCCCCACGGTGAAGAACTTGGCCGGACGAACCCTGCCTCTACAAGTTCCTGCAGCTGACTCCGGAACTCCGCCAACTCCTTCGGGGCCATCCGGTAAGGGGCCCTAGATGCCGGCCTGGCTCCGGGCACTAACTCTATCTGAAAATCCTGCTCTCGACACGGAGGTAGTCCTGGCAATTTCTCTGGGAAGACGTCGACGAAGTCCCGCACCACTGGGATGTCTGTCATGGCCCCCTTGGCCTCCTCTATCTCAAACAGAATCTGGTAAACCTCCTCCCCCTGTAGATGGGCCTTAACGGCCTGTACTGAAGATAAAAGCACACAAGAGGCGGATCTTATACCTTCGATGACAATAAACGAGTCTCCATGCCTCACTGTGATCTTCTTCGCTTGGCAATCAATCTGGGCATGGTTCCAGTGCAACCATGTCATGCCCAGGATCAACTCGAAGATTGGCATTCTAAGAATCGTTGCCGCCACTTCGAATGGCTTCCCGCCAATCTCCGCCTCCATGTTGCAGTGGGCAGAGGTGAATAGTTCCGATCCATCAGGTAAACGCACCCTCCTCGTCAGGCCTGTGAACCGTTCTACGCCTTCTAGCCCTTCCACGAAAGCCTCTGATACGAACGAGTGCGAAGCACCCGTGTCGAACAATGTGTAGGCGGTTTTGCCGCTGACGAAGACTATACCTGGATCGGTTAAACGTCTTAGGATTCTGTAACTAGTTTCTTCCTATTTAATCATTTTTTTTTTGAGAAGTTCTAGAAATTTACAGCAGAGATAATGGAATTTTTATTTAAATAATTTAAAAAAAACTCTTGTCATACCTGTTATGACTTGCTCCGGGTTTCGAGGCTGTGCCAGATCCAAGGCATACGCCTGCTCCCTTTCCGGTCTACGATTGCCACCTGGGTATCCACGTCCTCGGCCACGACCCCGGCCTCCGAAGTATGGCGCTGGTGGGGCAGCTTGTGGTGCTGGTAGGGCAGCCTGTGGTGCTGGTGGGGGTGCCCTGCCCATGGGACAGTTCCTCCTAATGTGCCCCACCTGGTGACAATCGAAGCACACTGGCGGTTGATACGCCATTCCCCCGGGTCTCTGTTCGTCCCGCCTCTGAACTGGTGGTGGAGCCATCAACACTGGTCTTCCTATCTCCTGTCTCGCCTCCTGATGAGGCTGGTCTTCTACCCTTCTTCCATCTGTGATGCGGCCCCGCCGCTGATCATTTCGGGCTCCCCGGCTCTGGTCTTCATTTGGCCGCTTCCGGCCCCGAGTAGTAAGCCAATCCGCCTCGATTCTTTTCGCCATCTCCAAAATCCGGGAGATGGGCCCGTCAGATACAAATAGTAAGGTCTCCCTCAGCTCCTCCCGCAGGCCCTTGTAGAACCTTTTCATATACCCAGCTTCGTCCAACTGATATGAGTCTGCAAACCGGGCTAAATGATCAAACTCTCAGTGGTACTCCACCACCGTCTTGCTCCCTTGCCTCAACTGCAAAAACCTGTCCTCCAGCTCATCTCTGGCTGATTGCGGAACAAAGTGCTCCAATAGAGCGCCCTTGAATTCCTCCCAAGCTATCTCCGCAGCCGTCCTGTCAGCAAAAATCGTATCCAGGGAAGTCTTCCACCACCTCTTAGCATGAGATTCCAAGCAAGACACGACCAAGGGCACCCTTTCCTCCCACGGGCACTTGATTCCAGTCAACATCTCGTACATGATATCTAGCCACTCCTCTGTCCGGACGGCAGACTCAGTCCCACAGTAGGATGGGGGAGCGAGTCCTCGAAAGATACTCAGCCAGTTGACGCTCGGGTTTGGCTGCGGAGCCAGAACCTGTTGAGCCCTGAAAGCATCCAAAATGGCTGTCAACGTCTGTCCCACCTCCGACTGTAGGAAAGGAGTAGGGACCGGGGGAGGTGGTGCAACGTCCGGAGTCCGCTGGGCCCCGCCTTGTGGTGTGGGCTGAGCTGGAGGCTGCGAAACAAACTATATTAGTGGGTAATCAGCTCAATTATATGCAAAGTGGACTATTTTACAAGTGATTCCTCCTTAGGGTCTCACCACTGCTTCCGCTGCTAGTTTGTCCGCAAACTAAGCTCGCGCGGGGGTGGACCAGGGGTTGTGGACTGTTACTTGTCGATCGAGGTTTCCTCTGATACCACTTGTATTTTAGGTGTCAAAGGTTAAATGAATCGCTTATGCTATGACATGCAAGTGGGTATGATGGATCAAGCAAGTGCAACACACACACCCGACTCTGTGCACACAGACCTTTAGTTCCCCCTTTCTAGAGCCTCACCTCCCAGGATACCTCCGTAGTGGCAGACGGAAGCGGTGGGTTGGGCCTCGCCCACCTCTAAACCAGTATAGCACTACTGGTCAGACCTATCGTACGCCTCAACGCTGGTGCACAAGCGGACTCCTGCGTACTCTTGCCGGCTGGCACACCGGACTTCTGTTGGCGAAGTGCTATCACAACACTTGCCGAGTCAACGTATTGGTGTCTGTGCTAAGATCCTCCAATACCGAAGACCCACCACCTTAATATCATTCCTTTTATGCACATGCAAATTTACGTACCGACACCGAGTCGAAGCTCACCGGCCATCCTGCCCTCTTACCACAACGACCGAGCCTACTGCTTGATCATCTAGCCAAAACTACTTCCCGTAACCTCGGGGTGTGTGAGAGTGAAACCCTAGTTATTCTAGTTACTCTTGAAGTTTCATTACTCCTATGAGTTGCGTTAGCCCAGGACTGCCCAAGGTATTCCCCGTGAAGGGCTCTCGAAGGCACTAAGAACTACGATGGGATTACGCCCAAAGCTCCCTTTCGCAAGGCACTTATTATTATTGGTTACTACACAAATCTCTCAATCCCTTAGGGTTATAATTGAATCCTAACCCAAGTGTATATGACTCCTTCTTTTCAACGAGGATGAGTGATCCTTTGTCGATCCCGAACCCCACACAACTCTAACCAACCTCCACTACTCATCTACACTTCTGATGACAAACCTAAATCACCTACCAGACTAATGCCCCATTATTCCAACTTCCTAAACTCATTGTGCACTTTAATTTGATTTCTGCTGTTTTTACTAATTGCAGACCACCCTAAGCTAATATGATGTACTCAATAGGTGATACTCTAAATTCTCCTCCAATAACTCTACAAATTTTACCAGAGGTCTATTATGATAAATATAGTCTAAATTCAGAAAATTATATTTTTCCCAATTAATCTACTATTTATTGAATTTTCCTCAACAACTAGGCCATAGTCAATTTGAACATGAACCATACGATTTGCTCAGGTAATGGCCTCCTAAAATTTTTATCCACTACATAACAGAGAAATATTATTGGTTGCCAATTTTCATAATTTTCCATATAGTTCTTGACCTCTAAAAGATTTATTAAAAATAATTCCCAAGATCAAATATAATGAAGGAAGTGCCACAAATATGTCTCCAATAATTATGTAAAAATTACTAGGGCTTCATAAGGAACTAGAAACATCATGATGAAGAAATTAGAATTTTTCAGACCATCTAAATGTCATTATTAAATTTACCAAGCTCCATAGAATTAAATAATTAAAGAAGCAACTACTAAATATCATTCTTCAAAAATTTCATAAATATTTACAGAGATGGGTACCATTATTACAAGCCCATTTGCTAAGTTTCATCAGATTTAATCAAGTATATTTATCTCCAAAAATTCCTAAGTGGATATTGTAAAACATGACTTTGTGAATAAAGTACCAAAAATATTCATCCAAAATTTATTATAAAATTTCCAGAGATGTATATACCCTAAACAACTACCCATTCAAAAAATCAGCCCTTTTCAGAAGGTTTTGTTATTAGATCTTATGATTTCAAAGCTAGTGCCCTAAACTAGGGTTATAGATTTAAGGGGTTTAAAGTCTTCCAAATTCCCTAAAATTTTAACCACAGGACCATAGTAACCCTATGGACATCTGTCCCAAGTTTCAAGCCCATCCAAGGTCTTTTGACCCCACATTCCTCAAACCCTAGAAATTTACCCTAAAGGGCCTACCCTAAAATTCTAGGGCTACCCTAGTCCAAACCACTCCAAACTTCATAAGTGAGTGTAAAAAGTCAAAGTATATCAGTGGCCAAAATTTCAGCCTCTGATGAGGGAATTTGGCCACTCAACCATCAAATAGTGGTTTTTGACCAAAATACCCTAATAGGGTCATATATAGGGTGGGTAAATTACCTATCCTAAACATATCCAAATGAGCTAAAGTTTTAACCCTATACCTATCATGACATCTAAGACCACCCACCAAAATTTGGGGGAGTTTTAAATTAATTAGGTCACATAATTAAATTAATCATGATTTATTAAATTTTTCTAAAAACTATAGAAAACTTTTCTCCAAAAATTCTAAATTTTGGACAGGTTCTAGATATGACTAAGACCTTCTCACTGCCCAAATTTCAACTTGTTTGGACAAGGAATGAAGTGTGGGCACCAAAAATAATTTCTGTTTAGGTCTAGGTATAGGTCCTACCAAAAAGGGTACCCTGGTCTAACCAGTGGCCCAAAAGGGTCCAAACAATTTTTGCTACAAACTAGACACCCTAAGCTACAATTTTCATGTTGGGCAGATTTCCATTCAGGGTCTCTAAGTATTTTAAAAATTAAATACATAAAATACATCAAATATGACAGAAATGAAATAATATTCATTTAAATCCTAAAGTATCTGATTGATGCCGCGCGAATCTTGGCGCAGATCAACGGCGCGGGGTTATCGTCCCCGATGAGCCAACGGCCAGGATTGCTTCTTCCTGTGCCGACTTCAAATGTCTGCCGCCGGCCACCCAGTCCCTTCCCCGGCCGGCCACCGCCACCATCACCTCCGTTGAGGTGGTGGCTATCGCCAGACGGCGGCACAGCCGCCGGAGGGGCGGATTCCGGCGATCCAACCAAGAAATTTCTCGGCCGAAAGCCATGAATTTTCTGAATTGGATCGGGCTCAATTGTGCCCGAACCTCGGACCTAATGAAACCTAAGATCTGCCCATGAGAAAAGAGGAGGAGGAGGACCTTGTTGGCGGCCTGGAGACGAGCGGATCTGCGGGTTGACATGGTGGTGGCGCCGCCGATCGGATTTCTGCAATCTCCCAGTAAACTCGCCGGATTTCTTCAGTTAAGGATTGGGAAATTCTCCTCCAAGCTCACTGGTGGTGTTTAAATCATCAGAGGGGGAGAAGAATGGAAGAAACTGCCATGGCCATCATGGCCATTAAAGGCTTGTTTCGGCCATGATGGTGGAGGCTGTAACTGCCCCTTGACAGCCAGGAAAACGGCTGGAAACTCCTCCCCTTCACTGGAGGAGATGAATGCTGCCATCAATGGGGACCATTGGCCTTCCCTTGGCCAATCTCCTCCTTCAACTCTCTTTCCCCTTTTCTCTCTCCTCCATTAGTGTGGGATGAAGCTTTCTCTCTCTTTCCTAGTCACCAAAACTGACCATGCTGACTCCCCAGCCTATTGGCAGCCCTTTCCACCCATAATATTTCATTATGTTGTGGTTAACTTAAAAGGAAAAAGGGGTTGAGCTTGGGTTGACTCATTTAGGCTAATTTGACCTAACACTAGAATAGAGTTGACCTTGGTCAACATGACCATTTGAGTTGACCCCAATGGGTCCTTGGTGACCTATTGGACTCCCTTAAGGTCTAGGAAGACTTGAGTAAGGTTGGTTGGGCATCTTGGGGGTCACATGCCCCTTGGTAAGGGCACTTTGATCATTTTAGGGCCAGAGTTGACTTGGGTCAACAAAACCATTCGGGTTGACCCCATTGGGTCCTTGGTGACCCATTGGCCTCCCCTAAGGTCTAGGAAGGGTTATGTAGGGTTACCCTGCACTTTGGAGGTCACATACCCTTAGTAAGGGTACTTTGACCAGATTAGGAGCTTGAGTTGACTTGGGTCAACCTGGCCTCTAGGGCTGACCCCAATGTGTCCTTAGTGACCCATTGACCTCACTTTAGGGTTAGGAGGGCATAGGTGGGGTCCTCTAGGCTAGGAGTAGGTCAATTGACCCTAAGTAGGCTAGTTTGACCCATTTAGGGCTAGGGTTGACCTTGGTCAATTGAGCCTCTTTGTTTGACCCCAATGGGTCCTTATGGCTCTAATGGGCCTCCCAAGGTATTAGGGGTGTTGTGGTAGGGTCTTGGGGTCAAGGTGTAGCCCATGGTCATCCTAAACCATGGTTCAGAGTTCTACTATTTGCAGACCATGGTGATCCCCCACCTTTCTGTCCCTATCTCTTGACTCATTACTGGCTTCCTAGGGTTTGTCATGACCTAGTCATGGCCAAAACCACTCTTAGGGGTCTAGTTGGAAATGGGATGTTACAGTTGCTAGGTTTTCAAAACCTAAATCAGTGCTACCCTTGATTGATGAATTTGTTCATCATAAAGGAAAGGCTGGATCGGGTTTTATTAAACCAGCTAGGACTGTTCAGGATCAGTCCAAGTCCAAGGGCAAAGCCCCAACATTCAATAAGCCTGTTGTAGTCAAGACAGCCAAGTCTGTACCTAAGCAAAGGTACAACAAGTTTGAATGCTGGTGCTGTGGCAAAGTTGGCCACTTTGCCTTGAACTGTTGGCACAATGCAAGTGCCAATGGGAGTAGCAAGCTACCTGGTGGAAAGCTAGTAGGTAGCTATGTCATGTTGCAAACTAACAATCACCAAGGACCCAAGTTTACTTTGGGTTCTAAGGTTCATTAATTTGTTTTGCAGGTGAATCCAAGTGGCCATACTCCAACAAGGTACTTGGATAGTGGATGTTCCAGACATATGACAGGAACAAGGGGACTACTGAAGGACTACATTCCAATCAAAAATGGTCCTAAAGTGACCTTTGGTGGTTCTGAAAAAGGAATCATCAAAGGGTTTGGTAACATTTCTTCAAACCTTGTTACCATTACTCAAGTGGCTTATGTTAAAGGGTTGAAACACAACCTTATAAGTATAAGTCAGTTAAGTGATGTAGGGTATGACATCTCATTTGTTAAAAATGGTTGTCATATCAAGAGGTCAAGTGATCAAGAGATCATTTTGACAGGATATAGAAAGAGGAATGTCTACTGTCTAGACATCATGATTGAGAACAATGGTTCTCCTATTTGTCTTGTAGCTGATGAGACAGTCTCTCATTGTGTCAAGTGGCACAAGAGGCTAGCTCATCTTAACTACAAGACTATTAGCAAACTCTTTAGCAAAGAGTTAGTGAGGAATGGTCCTCAAGTTAAGTGTGTTAAAGATGGCATTTGCTCAGCTTGTCAAAAGGGCAAGCAGACCAAATCCACCTTTAAAAGCATTGAGAACAAAGATGCTGTGAGGTGCTTATACCTCTTGCATATGGATCTCTTTGGTCCAATGCCAGTTCACAGCTTAGGTAGGAAGGTCTATACCTTTGTAGTTGTTGATGACTACTCAAGGTTTTCCTGGGTGTTCTTCTTAAGGCAGAAATCTGAAACTCCTAGTGTCTTCTACAGCTTTGTCAAGCAAATTCAGAATGAACTAAATAGTACTGTGGTCAAAATTAGAAGTGACCATGGTACTGAGTTTCAATCTGAAAGCATGACAAAACTATGTGAAGACTTTGGGATATTTCAAGAATTCTCTTCACCTAGAACACCTCAGCAAAATTGCATTGCTGAGAGGAAGAATAGAACCTTGATAGAGGCTGGTAGAACCCTACTTAGTGATACATCACTGCCTGAGTATTTCTGGGCTGAAGCAGTTAACACTGCATGCCATGTTATAAATAGGGCTACCATCACTAAAAGGCTAAACAAGACCCCCTATGAAGTTGTGAAAGGCAGGAAACCAAACTTATCCTATTTCAGGATCTTTGGTTGCAAATGCTTCATACTTAACAATGGGAAGTCTTACATAACTAAGTTTGCTGCCAAGTCCCAAGAAGGAATTTTTGTTGGGTACAGCAACAATAGTAAGGCTTATAGAGTATACAACTTGACTACACAAGTTATAGAGGAGTCTGTGCATGTAGTTTTTGATGAGACAAAACTTATTAACAATAAGTTGTCTAGTAGTGTGTGCATCCCCACAGGTCTTACTAAGAAGATGGACAAGCTAACCATAGAAGATGTACCTGCTGCAAGACAGCAAGTAGAAGAAGATGGCTTATGTCCAGGGGGAGAACTACATGTACCAGGAGCTGAAGAAGTACAAGGAACTCAGCTTGATGAAGATGCTGAAGAAGTTCAACCAGAAGTAAGGATGCCTCCAGCCAACAGGCATCTAAGAGATCATCCAGTAGAGCTGATTATTGGAGATCCAAGACAAGGTGTTCAGACAAGGAGCAGAAATCAGAATGCTGTAGTATATTCAAGTTTTCTGTCTCAAATAGAACCAAAGAAATTTGAAGAAGCTATACAAGATCCACAGTGGACTGAAGCAATGCAGGAAGAGCTTAATCAGTTCAAAAGGTGCAAGGTTTGGGACCTAGTTCCTAAACCTAAAGATCACAATGTGATAGGAACAAAGTGGATCTACAGGAATAAGTTAGATGAACAAGGAGTCATCATTAAGAATAAAGCAAGATTGGTTGCTAAAGGTTATAGGCAAGAAGAAGGTATTGATTTTGATCAAACCTTTGCTCCAGTAGCCAGACTGGAATCCATAAGGATGTTCTTGGCCTATGCAACCTATCAAGGATTCAAGGTATACCAAATGGATGTGAAGTCAGCATTCCTAAATGGTAATCTAAAGGAAGAAGTATATGTGGAGCAGCCTTCAGGTTTTGTTGATCCTACTCTTCCACATCATGTCTATAGACTTAGGAAAGCATTGTATGGGTTAAAGCAAGCTCCTAGAGCTTGGTATGAAACCCTATCTAGTTTCCTCATTGAGAACAAGTTCACAAGGGGAAAATAGATAAGACTCTATTCCTTAGGGAATCTAGAGGCAAAGTCATACTAGTCCAAATATATGTAGATGACATTATATTTGGGTCTACTGAAAGCAGCCTTTGCAAAAAGTTTGCAAAGCTTATGCAAAGTCAATTTGAGATGAGTAGTATGGGAGAACTAAAGTTTTTCTTGGGTCTCCAAGTTAAACAGACTGAAAGTGGCTTGTCCATATGTCAGTCAAAGTTCACCCTAGAACTCATAAGGAAATATGGTATGGATTCATCCAGTACCATGAAGACTCCTATGGGGTCAAGTATGTCTCTTAGCAAGGATGATGCAGGGAAACCTGTAGATGAAACCTTGTATAGAGGGATAGTTGGCTCCCTTTTATACTTGACTGCTAGTAGACCTGACATCATGTATGCTACATGTGTTTGTGCCAGGTATCAAGCCTGCCCTAAAGAGTCTCATTTGACTGCAGTCAAAAGGATTTTGAGATATCTAAAGGGCACACCTTATCTAGGCCTCTGGTACCCTAGGAATGGAGATTTTGATCTAACAGGCAATTCAGATGCAGACTTTGCAGGATGCAAAGAAGATAGAAAGAGCACTACTGGATCCTGTCAATTCCTAGGTGGAAGACTCATTTCATGGAGTAGTAAGAAGCAAACCAGTGTGGCTATCTCCACAGCTGAGTCAGAATATGTAGCTGCAGGAAGTTGCTGTGCTCAACTTCTATGGATTCAACATCAGCTAGAAGACTATGGATTTCAGGTAAGTAGAACTCCACTTTTCTGTGATTCTACAAGTGCTATTTCAATAGCTAATAATCCTGTATCACATAGTAGAACTAAACATATTGAGATTAAATATCACTTTCTTAGGGAGCATGTAAAAAGAAATGATATTGCACTTGAATATGTTAAAACTGATAATCAGATAGCTGATATGTTTACTAAGCCCTTAGAAGAAGCTAAGTTCAATAGGTTCAAAATTGAACTAGGTATGATAAACTTAGACTAAGTTTACAGAACTAAAAATTGGCTAAGTAAAAAGGTGTCGACACATAGACAAGTCTATGTCGACACAAAATAGTAAGTGTCGACACTTCAGGAAAATGGTGTCGACACATCTAGGAAGTTGGTGTCGACACTTCAGAATGTTAGTGTCGACACATGTCAAGTTGGTGTCGACACATCCAATGAGGTGTCGACACTTAAGTTTTACTCAGAATTTTTCTAAGTAACGTCTCGACTACATGTCGAGTAGTGAGGTGTCGACACATAACCAAGTGTCGACACATAAAATCTGTTGACTAAACTTGTGTCGACACATGAGTGTCGAGACATTATAAGTCAGTGTCGACACTTATTGCCAGTGTCGACACATCTTTAGTAATCCATCCCGCCTGTTCGTCTTCAAACCAGAAAGGTATAAATAGGATTCTGTCTTTGTTTGTCGACACGCTTTCAGAGTTTCGAGACCAAACTTCTGTGTCGACATTTCTCTCTTCTAAAGACTAATTCTACAAACCCTAATGGCTCCCAAGCTCGAGGAGAACGTCAATGAAGGCTATGAGCTGGTTCGTGGCGCGTTCGACGATGGCGATCAAGAAATCAAATCGGTGGTAACCCTAGTCACCGATTCTGGATTGGAGTACTTGGTTTCAGAACCAACCAAAATATGGAAGAAGGAAGTTCTTGAATTCCTTACTGAAGCTTCTGTAGATGACTCAGGTTACAGAATCAAATCAAGAGTGCATGGAACCAAGGTCAAGATTTCACCCAAAACCCTAAGAAAGGTACTCCAGCTACCTAAGACCCAAGAAGAAGAGGAAGTGACTACATCTAAGACCAGAGAAGCACTTACCTGGTGTGGTCTAGATCCTAAGCTGAAGATAGGATCTGTATTCAACAGGAAAGGAATGAATAACCAAGGAAAATTCCTGTCTGAAATTGTGGGGAAGGTTATACTCAGCAAGACTGGAGGGCATGACAGGGTGTCAGCCTCCATGTTCAGTGTTATGACCAGAATTATCTTCAACCTAAAAACAGACTGGTCA
Organism: Platanthera guangdongensis; assembly: GCA_039583875.1. Lineage (NCBI taxonomy): Eukaryota > Viridiplantae > Streptophyta > Magnoliopsida > Asparagales > Orchidaceae > Platanthera > Platanthera guangdongensis. The sequence goes on from CM077154.1 coordinate 114,474,316, forward strand.
ATGGTTGTGTATGAGAAAATTAAGGAGAGTCTGAAGAAGCCCAATCTGGGCAGAATACTAAGTCTCTACCTGGCTGGTACAATACCAGAGGTAATGAGCAATGCTGCTGGTAGCAAAATCAATCACATGAGAAGGATGGATCAAAGGATATTTTCCAGGTGGGAAAGAGTACTATCTAAGGAAATACCTACCCCAGAGAAGCAAGTTCCTAAGAAAGATTCACCTCCAAAGAAGAAGAGGAAGATAGCTCCTGTGACACAGGAGTCCTCCAGCAGTTCAGGTAGTGAAGAACAAGTTGTTTTCACTCCTGATAGTCAAGAGGATGTGGCTGCAGAGAAGTCTCCTGCTCCTCTAGTGACAGCTGAAATCCAGGGGGAGCTGCCTACAGCTAGCCCCATGCATAAGGATCCAAGCCAGGGGGAGCCTCCAGCTGTAGAAATACCCTCTACACTGGAGAGTGAGCAAGCTACAATCATTATCCAAGAGGTACTTTCTGACCTCAATACTTTAGATTTTTCTGTAATAGATTCTGATTTGTCTGATGTCCATCAGCAAACTCAGCAAGCAAATCAAGAACCAGATGTTGTTCTCCAAGACATATCAGTAGTACAAGAAGTAGTTCCTGATAAAGTAGTTGATGAACCCAATACTTCTCCTGCACATTCACCAGTTGAATTTACCATGGAAGACCTATTTCTAAACTTGGATCAAGAGGACTTTGACATGGATAAAGTTGCTGCTGCTGAAGAGAAGGGTGCTGCTGCTGAGGGGGAGCAACTGCAAGTTCAGGAAGAGCCTGGAAGGCAAGCCAGTGAGAAAGCACTAGATGTGCAAGCTGACAAACCATCAAGCCCTAAGGACAGGGTTGATATAGCCAGTACTTCAGATTCTGAGGCAGATGAGGCTGAACAAGCTAAAAAGAAGAAACTCTATGTCTTCAAGAGGAGAAGTCAGAGTTACAAGAAAGCCTTGCAATCAATAGCCCCACAGCCTATAGTTCAACAAGCTCCAACTGTTGACTATAGTGCTCTACTGATAGCACTGCAAATCAAGATGGATGAACAAAGGAAAGCAATAGAAGCTTATGTGGATGAAGGGCACAAGTCCCTACAGCTTGACTTAGCTCAAGATATAAAGTCAATAAGGTTTGAGATGAGCCTGAATAAGAAGGAAATGAATGAATGCTTCCACAAGGGTGGAAATGCAGTGGTGTTCCTGGCTAAACACCAAGAACAGATAAAAGAAAAGGTAGATGATATAGCATTGAAGCAGGGCTATGTGCTAGAAAATCAAATCAGGATGAATGATAATCTGACAGCTTCTCACAATGCTCTAATCACTGAATTGAAGAATAAGCCCGCTGAATCTTCAACATCTGCTGCTGCAAAGGCTGAATTTGATAAAGCTTTTCAAGATGAAATTGCTGCTGTCAAGACTGCAATCAAGGATTCACAGAAGGTCATTTCTGAACAGCTTACAAAGCTTAGACCTTATTTTAAGGATGGAATCAGGTACTTGGACAGCCAAATCAGGTTCCAGAAAGATGATGTAAGAGATCATGTTGCACAAGAAGTCATAAAGGGGGAGAGGGTGTTAGTCAAAGCTAGCTCTGATCATGCCAAATGGATATCTAACTCCATCAGAGCTACACTGGGCTATCCTCCCCTGTGTGATGATGATAATGTTGCTGAATCAGGAATTCAAAGTGCATATCTTGGAGGTGAGCAACAGGAAGTAGCTCAGGTGATCTATCCACCTCCAGATTTTGACATGGTTCATGCAGAAGTCAGCACAATGTATAGTCCAACTACTGGAAAGTCTAATGTTGTTCTGGAAAAGGTTGTTCAACCTGTTACAGCAGCTATGCAAGAGGCATTGGACAAGGAAGAAGAGACAAGGCTGTTAAAGAAGAAGTTTAGGGAACTAGCTGAGCAGAAGCCAGATTTTGAACAGTGGAGCCCTACTTCTAGAAACATCATTCTCACAGCCTGGAAAGCAGCCAAGGACAATGCTCATGAAAGGAACAAATGGTTCTCAGAAGCAGAATGGAGGAAGCATGAGATTAGGCAGGAAGCCATTGTCCAGCATAGAAGGAAGGCTAAGTTAGGAAAGCTACCTCCTACAGCTGTGGAGCCTAGCAAGTACTTTCCTAAGCCCTATCATTACTTTGAGAGACAAAAGATCAAGGCTGATAAGCAAGATCTCAAAGGAAAGAAGACAGCTGATGCTGAGCCTGCTGCTGCTGCTGCTGTAAAGGCCAAAGTACAAGCTGGGAAAGGAATAGTTATAAAAGAAACTAATCAGAACTAGACTAAGATTAGACTAAGAAACATTGTTGTAATCTTTTACATATGAAATATTTTTGTAAAGCAATGAGAATGTATTAAAACAATGTTAGAATAATTTTTGATAAATATATCTTATGATTGTTCAGAAGCATGTGTCTATTTCTTGTTTGTTCTGCAATGTTTAATGAGTATACATGTGTGCTTTATTACATGTTTAAGTTTACCCTATTGACATATACCTGCTTTACATCATTCTCTAATTTTTAATTATGAGTGGTGTATATCATTGACTAAGGGTTATGACTTCTCCAAATAGGGGGAGATTGTTGGGTACATTGGTCAAATGTACCTGATTTGAAGAAGCCTCACCTAACTCAATGATATACATCATAATGTATTTGATGTTTGTTTGAGTTACTTGTGCAGGTTAGGTATTCACTGGACTGAAGCTAAAAGTTTCTAAGTCCATGTGTCGACACCCAGAGGGAAAGTGTCGACACTTGAGAAAGCTTGTGTCGACACCCAGACAAGCAGTGTCGACACTTGGAGTAATTGTGTCGACACCTGAGAAGAAGAGTCGACACCAGACAGAAAGTGTCGACACTTGGAGCTGTGTCGACACTCAGTGAAGAAGAATGCAGAAAAGCTGTGTCGACACTTAGCAGAAGTATCGACACCTAGAAGAGCTGAGTCTACATCAGAAAGTGTCGACACTTGGAGTTGTTTCGACACTCAGCAAAATTCTGCAGAGACTAAGGACAAGTGTCGACACTCAACACAATGTGTCGACACTCAATCAGCAGAGTCAACATATGAAGTATGTGTCGACACTCAGCACAATGTGTCGACACACACTCAAAGGAGTCAACACTTGAAGTATGTGTCGACACTCAGCACAATGTGTCGACACACAACCAGAAGAGTCAACACTTGAAGAAAGTGTCGACACCCAGCACAATGTGTCGACACTCAGTTGAAGACTCTACACTTGAAGAAAGTGTCGACACAAGAGCTGTGTCGACACTTAGCAAAGAACAGAAAAGTTTACAAAATATTCTAAGTACAAGTGTCGACACTAAGGGAATGTGTCGACACTCAGCTGAAGAATCTATATTGAAGAAGTTGTGTCGACACCAAGAAGGAGTGTCGACACTTGACAGTTTCAACACATGAAGATGTGTCGACACAAAGGAGATGTGTCGACACTTAGAAGAATTCAACAAGTTACAGAAGATCAAGTACTTGTGTCGACACTTAATTTCAGTGTCGACACTTGCAGAAGAATCTGTGTCGAGACATACAAGGAGTTGTGTCGACACCTTGTAGACTTGTGTCGACACTTACACAGCATGTGTCGACACTTGGTCTATAAGTGTCGACACTTAAGAACAGAAAAGTCTCGACACTATCTGACAGTTAGAGAATTTCAAGAAGTGACTGGTTGACATGACAGCTGCCGATCCAGCCGGTCTACAGCAACTGTCAGGGAAGTCAGAAGTCTGTTATGAACCGGACCAGCCGGTTACCATGAAGAAGGCCTATAAATAGGCACAGACTGTTTACAGAAAGCAAGTTGATAATGTGTTAATAAGAAGTTGTTGAAGCTATAGATCGGATTATTCAAGTAATCAGAAAAGTGGTACACAGAGTATCAACACAAGAAGATCTGGCAGTCCAACTGCAGATCTAAGAAGTTGGAGAGAGAGAGCTCCAATCAAGAATTCAGTCTTTGGAACTAAGGCTGAGAAGAAGGATTCAGAATCATCTGGATCTCAAGAAGCAAAGGTCAAGGATCAACTGCAGAGGATTCAGACTAATTCAGTTCTACTCAAGAAGCTTTGAAGGAAGCTAAGTCAGTTTGGATCTAGCTGAGTTCTTCCAAGAACTCTTCAAGAAACTCTCAACTCCTCTCTTATTTTCTGAGTTGTAGAGTTAGTTATTGTAATTCAATTTTAACTTGTAGGATCCATTGGGTCTGAGTGAATTGTAAGCCTATATTATAAAGGCTGAGGGTAGGGCTTGGTTGCCTGAGTGTAGGAGTTGAAAAACTCTGAGTGTAGGCCTTAATTGGCTGAGTGTAGGCCTTGATTGGCTGAGTGTAGGCCTAGGTGGCTGAGTGTAGGCCTTGGTGGCTGAGTGTAAGGCTTTGGGCCTGAGGTATAGGAACCTAGTTGGGTTCTGAGATAGTGGAGAAGTTTGGCCGAATCTAGTACACTGCTAGATAGGCGAAGGGGGAAAGTGGATGTACCCAAAGATTGGGGAACCACTATAAATTTGTATGTCTGCTGTGCTGTGCTGTGCTGTGGATTAGCAGTTTATATTTTGTTATTGCTGTTAGCTGTAGAAATCTGTGAGATAACTGTTTTGCTGCCAACAAAGTTTTAAAAAAGGTTTAGGTCACCTATTCACCCCCCCCCCCTCTAGGTGTTTAGGTACCATATCTTTCAGGTGCCAGTGGCTCTAGCTCCCAGAGATCTTCCCCAATGCAAACTTATCAGAGACAGTCAGGGAGATCTTCTGGAAGCAGCCAGCATAGGCCATCCTCCTCAGGAAGTTAAAGTAAGCAGCAGCAGCAGCAACAAAGTTCTGAAGTTCAAAAAGCTGAAAGTCCAAAAAGACATCTCTCTCCTTCAATTCCTTTTGAAGATCCAGAAACTGCTAATACTACAAGAATGGCTAGGTACCAAGAACTGATTGGTCTATCATTGATAAATAAAGCCAAAGCAGAAGGAAAAGATATCTCTGGTCTTTCAACAATGTCAAAGTATAGAAAAGAAGAGCTAAAAAGGTTTGACAAAGGCAACAAACTGTTTAATGTTGATGACTATATGAAACTCCATCCAGAAGCAGTTGTCCCTAGAGCAACTTCATTGAATATTATTGGGGCAGCAGACATGACTATGACAATAGCTCAAGCTCGAGATCCAAAGAGAGAAATCATTTTCAAGAAGACAGGAGAGCAGACATCTGAAGACAAACCTCAGCAGAAGAAGCCAAAAAAGTAATTCTCTTGTTGTTTCAATTTCTGTCTATTTTTGTTTTTCAAACTATGCTATCTGTTAAACAAAGCTGTGTATATATATATATCTGTTGCATGTGTTATAATTCTCTGTCAAATATATCTCTTTTCTTGCTTTGTTTTTCTGTTTTGAGTCTCTGTTAGTGACCTCACCCAAATAGGGGGAGATTGTTGGATCTCTAGTTGATTTGGGCTAGATTCACTGACTTAGGATGTGACCAATCATGTATAGTCAGGGTCAAGTTGTGTCCTAGAGTCTAGGTCAAGTCCTTAGGCTCAACTCTAGGTGGACCAGCTTTCAACAAGACCATCAGAGACTCCAGTCGAACAAGTTTTCAAGACTAAGTAAAGTGAGTTCGACGTTCGTCGAACTCAGCTCGACGAAAGGAGCTCTGTGCTCGACGATCGTGAGGCAATTCTTAGTACTGAGCTCGACGATCTGTGTTCTCTATTCGACGAAGACTCAGTTTCTACATCAAGCCAAAGTCAGGAGAACTTCAGATTTTTCTAAGTCCAGCTTCAAGCTTCGGTCGACGAATTATATTCTGAGGTCGACGAACTTGGACCTCAAGTTGTAAATTTCTCAGGTCGACGAAGTCAGCTTCTCAGGTCGACGAATGTTGTACTCTACTCGATGATTTCTGGACTCAGAGAATTTGTGTCGACACATAGGTTTTGTGACTACACCAGAAAATTTGTGTCGACACCAGCTTATGTCGACACCAGAGGATTTGTGTTGATACCAGGATATCAGTCGACACCAGCTTATGTCGACACCAGAGGACTTATGTCGACACCAAGATCAACCTGTCGACACCAACTTATGTCGACACATCATTTCAGCAGATGCAGAGTATTTCGGCTAAGTCCAGAACTTTTCTCAACTCGACGAATTTGATTCTCAGCTCAACGAATGAAGACTGTCTGTTTGATGAATGAAGATTGTCTGGTCGATGAACTCTCTCAAGCTCAGCTCGACGAACACAAGTGCAGCTCGACGAATTGTATTCTCCGCTCGACAAATGCAGACTAGGTTTTCTTCAAGTTTCCCGTCCCGTTTCTTGGCGCGGATTCCTGAACATTTAATGCCAGATCATCTCGGAATGTTACCGTTAGAACGTTCATTAACTATGGACGATTACATGCCGTTTTTCCATGGGACAGTTAGAGAAATTATTGATTGTCACTTCTTTGCAAAGCCTACTGCAGTTACTGCTCGACATTCAAAAGTTTGAATGTTCCTCAGTCAGTAAGACTAACACAGAAAGAGAAAAGAATCAAGCAGTGATAGAGTAATAGAATCACAGTACAACAAGCAATACACACAATCAGACAGACACTCTGAGGTTACAGAAAAGAACAAACATTCTCAAATCAAAAATTCTTGACTGCAATCAGCCTTGACCAGGAAATATTTTCAAGAAGAAGAAGAAGAAGAACAATCAAATTCAATCAAGAGTCTTCTTCTCTCTATTCTCAGGACAACTTCAAAGGACAACAAAGTTCTATCTGTCAGAAGAAGTTCCTGAAGCATTTCTGGTTCAGACATTATAGGTCATTGAAGACCTATCACCCTAAAGCAGTGCTCCAGCATTCCTGACTAATTCAAGATCTCAGGGGGAGCAAGACCGGCTACATTCAATCCACAAGTCTTCTCTCTAACTGTTGATAGAGAAGTCAGTATCACCTTCTTTCCAATTCCTGTACAGGGTTTTAAATCCCATCAAAATTATTCTGATTGCAAGTCTCCTTCCAAAAGACTTGAGGTTTGGTTTTTGAGCACCTTATCAAAAGCTCATTGGTGCCCGGGACACCGGATCAACTCATCCTGTAGTGTATTCCTACCTAGGGTGGTAGAAGAGTGGATGTACCCAGATTGATTGGGGAACCACTATAGATCCTTGTGTCATCTGGTTGCTCTTTTCTTTTGTTTTCTGGCTGTGCTCTATGATAGCTCTGTGTTGTTATATGATTAGATATTTGCTTTATTTTATTTGCTTCCCTGTTCACTTAGGAATACAACAAAAGTTGTAAAAAAGTTTTTAGTGAGCATCATACTCTATTCACCCCCCCCCCTCTAGAGTATATCAGATCTAACCTGCACTTTCAGGCACGCAGACTGGCCACACATGAAATCCAAACACACTTCTTCTCATGGCCTTCAAGGGCCTTTAGCAGCAGTCCATCCATTCTGCTCATTTCATTTCAAGCAGCACTACCTGCAAATTTGCCATCCAAGCGAAAACAAAAAACAAGGTAACGGTCAGCATTTGCTGTGTAAGACCCCGCCTCCCAAATCCCAAAACATAGCACGAAAGAGGGTCTTATGCCCGGAACATTCGTCTTCCGGTAGCATTAGCACACGGGCTAACCTGTACCACAAGACGCCTATTTCGCCGGCTACCATAATATCAACACATCATGCCAACCCAACCATAAAATATAAAAAGAGAATTCAAAATCCACATTAAGCATTTAGTCCAAAAACATCAATAATGGAGAAGCTAAAACATGCTTCAACAATATATCAGAGTACAGCTAAATATTGCCCAAACGGGCTACATCAAAGTTTCAACTACTAACATCGGTAACCGACGGCATCGACGGCACCGTCCCTTCAGGCCTTGTCGTCCTGGCCTGGCTGTGCTGCTGCAACATCCGATGCTGCTCTACCTGCGGGGTGGCCTCCTAAAAAGGAAGACGTAGAAACCTTTAGTCGAAACGACTAAGTGGTTTCTCATCCACTCCACCGACGACTCCACGGCACTGGGTGGAGAAAGAGAACAAGAGTACAATATATAAATAATATAAAAGGGTACAAGCAGGTGACAAGGTACATGAGTATCAATGTATAAGCTAGCAGTCCTACAAGAGCTATCAATGAATAACGTAACAATTCTACAAGTGCTAGACTACATCAAGTGTAAGGAACTACAACAGGAAAGTAACTTAACTTATAAGGATTCCCATACAAACTTTTAAGTTAAGGGTCGTTTTGTACAAATTAACTCATCGTATAAGAATGCCCATACAAACTTATACGATGATAATCTTGTTGTGCAATGTTATGATATGCCATGTAAGCTATGCAATAACTCACCCATGCACACCCATGCAACCTCTATGTCCACATAAACCTTTAGTTCCCACTTTTCGAGCAGGTAGCTAACCTCTCAGGCATTAGCCGCCGTGGCCAGGAGGTGACAGTAGAACGGGCACTTCTACTACTAGGCGGGCCTCCACACTGCTTCACCTAGGCCTCCGTACGCCTCAACGCTAAGAACACAACAGCGGAGCCCATGCATATTATGGTCCAGCGGGAGCCTCGGGTAGATGTACACCGAGGACCAAGCCCCGAACTGACCTTGTGTGACTCGGAAGGAGCCTCGGAGTGAGCACGAGGACCAAGCCCAACCGTTCACCTGACACAGAAGGAGCCCCGGGATGTGAACACCGAGGACCGACCCTAACCGCCTAAAGTCTAACTGTCGACTCCCGTCGGTGTGACGACTGGCGAACCTGTAGACCTGTCACACTATCCTTAACCCAGGATTACAACACCGCGTGTCGTCTCACACCGCATGCAAATTCCACATCATCGTGGCATGGAAGGAGCCTCGGGAAAAAAAGGCACGAGGACCAAGCCCAACCATCCACTGACACGGAAGGAGCCCCGGGACGTGAATACCGAGGACCAAGCCCAACCGTCCGTTTTTCTCATCTCAAGCTATCCAAGCTTGCGACGGTCACACCGCACTCTCATCCTTTCACAATACTACCCGTAGGGAGACGACGCTCTAAGTATTGGACTACTAAACTCATTTCATTAATCAATCATACCTATGGCCATAGTTTATCTCTTCTACATGACATCCCAAATGATGACAACACAATATAACATGATACGCCTATGAAGATCTATCAATCTTTCCAAGTGATAATTAACATATTACAATCATGTGCGCATAAATAACAATCTACCAATTTCTATCAAAACAATTTGTTTAGGTGAGCTTTCTTCGCAATTTGATTATATGTAATATGATTAATTAGCTTCACCAATCATGCAACTAAAATGATTAATCATAAAAGAGTTCATCCAAGCAAAGTATCATGCAATATTAAATCCACCGAATCCAAATCCATGACATATGACACCCAGAATATTAAGTACAGATTAAATCTGGATAGCAAATTCAACCGGAGATTCCCGAGAATACGGGAATCCGGTGAAGACGTGTAACCCCTCGATGGAAAGGTCTTTTCAAGGGTTACAACCTTCCTATTCAGCCAACAACCCAGATCTGAAGGTATCCTATTTGCATTTGGCTACAAGGTCCGCTGCGCACATAACACAATTTCTGCATGCAGGATTTATCGGATGTCATTTTCGTTCATACTTTCCCGTGGCTACAAACTTCGCCTGAATTCGTGCAGCAATTCATTGGAAAGGTAGTTTCAAGGGCTTCGACTTTAGTGTTTAGCCGAAAGCCAAGATCTAGTCATATCACACTTAGAAATGGCCACGAAGTTCGCTGCGCACAGAATACAGATTCTGCACGTATCTTAAGGCGGAATGAACGGCATCGGTTCATCTTCCTCCTCAAGGCGATCTTCCCAAATCATTCCAGAATACCTCCTCCCTTATTCAACCTCAAGAGGCCAATACCCTTCACGAAACCATGCCCTATCATCACATAGAAGAAGGGAGTGGTTGAAGAGATCTAAAACCTAGGACACAAGTCCTAGCATGGCCTATCCTAGGAAAACTCCTCCTCTCCATCAAGACTCTCTTGAGTCGATGTCTTGCCTAGGAAAATAACTATAGATCTAGCACCAAGGGAGAGGGTATGAAACTCACATCATCCCCAGCGGTTCTATTTCCGGCCATAGACCTTGTGATTCTTCGCGGCGGCCTCCTCTCCTTTACGGCGATGGCGGAACTCCTTCCTAGATTTTCCTCCAGTAAACCCTCCTTCTCCACAGGATTTCTCTCAGAAAATATGGCTGGAAAGAAGAGTGAAACGGCTAGGGTTTTCCCATTCTATATATATAACAAGTGACACAGGTAGGGACACGGCCGTGTCCTTACCCGTGTCCTACTCCACCGAAGCGTTACGACAGTTTTCAGTGTCGGTTCAACACTCGAAACGGGTAGGAACATGCCCGTGTCCCGACCCATGTCCACATGACACGACCGTGTTAATAGTCGTGTCCTTGGTCGTGTCCTTCTCTGGATACATCTTGACGAACTAAACTTGACACAATAGAACACGGGTAGGGACATGCCCGTGTCTCTACACGTGTCATACAATTCGTCGATCTCGACACGTTGTTCGTCGATCTCGACATGCTTCGTCGAGTCCAACTCGGTGCACACGACTAGGGACACTCCCGTGTCTCTACCCGTGTCGTACCTTCGTTGATCTCGACATAGTTCGTCGAGTTCATCTCGACTCGACGCACACGGTCTCGACACAATGCCACACAGGTAGGGACACGCCTGTGTCCCAACCTGTGTCAATTCACACGGGTAGTGACACGCCCGTGTCACTGCCCGTGTCCTTCGCTGGACACACACTCGAGTCGTTGTCTCGAGAGACGGCTTACACACACAGGTAGGGACACGCCCGTGTCACTAGCCGTGTCCTTCTCTATACCGATTTCTCCACTCCTCGACAAGTGCAGTCCAATTCCCTGCACTTCCCAGGACTCGAGTCAACCCTCCTGACTCAAAAACACACACGTGGGGCCTAGTGTGATTCAGGACGTTACAAATCCTATAAACAAAATAAATGATTTCGTCCCCGAAATTAGGCTTAGGCTGTGGGGAGAAAAGCATAACAGGAAATTTAACACATGGCGTTGTATAAAATTACCTTGAGCAAACAACTCCGGGTAGCATTGCTGCATCAAATCCATTGGCTCCCATGTGTACTCCTCCTTCCTATGGTTGGACCATAGTACCTTCACCAAGGGAACACTTTTACGGCGCAATGTCCTTGTCTTGTTGTCAATAATCCGCACCAGCTCTAGTCGCACAGACCTATCTGTCGCCACTGCACCATTAGTAGTGGGAATATATTGGTCGGGCCGCAACAGTGCTTTTCGAAGCGACGACACATGGAACATGTCATGGAGGTTCTCCAGCTCTGGCGGTAACTCCAACCGATAGGCCAACGGGCCAATCCTTTCCAAAATAGTATAAGGCCCAACATACCTCGTGCTGAGCTTTTTCACTCCACGAACCCGCGACACTCCATGCATTGGCCAGATCTTCAAAAACACCTTATCTCCCACTTGAAACTCCACCATCCGGTGCTTTGCATTATAATACTTCGCTTGCCGACTTTGAGCCTCCAACATGCGATCCCGTATCAATCTGACTGCTACGTCTGTATTATCTATATATTCATTTCCCAATACCTTCGGATCTTCATCCTGCACCCAAGACAAGGGAGTCCTGCACCTTCTTCTATAAAGGGCTTCATGGGGCGCCATACCGATGCTCGCTTGATGGCTATTATTGTAGGAGAATTCCACCAGTGGTATGAGTCTTTCCCACAGTTCTTCTCTATCCAGCACACACAACCTCAATAAATCCTCCAGTGTTTTGATGGTCCGCTCAGACTGCCCGTCCGTCTGAGGGTGAAATGCAGTACTGAAGGTTAGGCGCAAGCCCAAATATGCATGTACCGCCTTCCACTCCTTAGAAGTAAACCGACCATCCCGATTCGATACAATTGTCTTGGGCACGCCATGATACAGTACGAATTGCTCCACAAAAAGGCGTACCAAAACGTCCACGTGTGCTTCCTTTTTCATGGGAATGAACCAGGCTACTTTTGTCAGCCGATCAATAATAACTCACACTGAATCTTTCCCGGAGCATGAGCGAGGTAGCCCATGGACAAAGTCCATGGATATATCCTTGAACTTCCATTCGGGGATGGGCAATGACTGCAACAAACCACCGGGACTTCTACATTCAGCCTTCACTCTTTGACAGGCTCCATAATGAGTAACACAGTACCGGACATCCTTCTTCATTCCAGGCCAACACATGGTCTTCTGCAAACCGACGTACATCTTAGCAATACCCGGGTGCACTGAATATTGAGAGTTATGTGCCTCTCTCAAGATATCCTCCCGGATTTTACCACCCTTGGGAATGTAAAGCCGGCCGCGAAAGTAAACGAGGCCGTCTTTGAGTGTATACTCGTCAGTAGTTTCTTCTTCAATTGATTTAATTGCCGCGGCCAAGGCCGCATCCATTCCTTGCTCCACACGAATCCGGTCCCGGATGTCAAAACTATGCTCATGCTTGCCAAATACTCCGCATACTCTGTCGAAGGAGCCTTGAATACCATGTAATATCCATATCTTCAATCATCCGAGCCAATTCCATACTCATCAACCGAAACTATGGGCTAGAGCCTGTCACCTTTCTACTCAATGCATCAGCTACAGAGTTCACTTTCCCAGGGTGGTAGTTCATGGTGAACTCATAGTCGCATAAAAATTCCAACCACCGCCGTTGTCTTAGGTTCAACTCCTTCTGAGTGTGGTCATATTTCAGGTTTTTATGATCTGAGAATATCTTGCAGTGGAAGCCGTATAGATAGTGCCTCCAAACCTTCAATGCGAACACCACTGCTCCCAACTCTAAATCATGCACCGGGTAGTTGACCTCATGTTTCTTCAACTGTCTTGATGCGTAAGCGATCACATGCCCATGCTGCATCAATACCGCTCCCATCCCTTGATATGACGCGTCCGTGTAAATTTGAAATCCTTCCTTCCCAGACGGAAGTGCAAGGATGGGGGTGGAGGTAAGCCTATACTTCAACTCTTGAAATGCTGCTTCACACTGAGGTGTCCACTCAAATGGCACACATTTCTTCATCAAGTAGGTAAGAGGAAGGGCAATCTTGGAGAATCCTTTTACGAACTTGCGGTAGTACCCAGCAAGTCCAAGAAAGCTCCGTACATCGGCCGCCGATTTCAACGGCGACCATTCCTTCACGGTACGCACCTTGGTCGGCTCCACCGCTAGTCCAGCTCCACTGATTACATGGCCTAAGAAGGCAACCTCTTTGAGCCAAAATTCGCATTTGCTGAACTTGGCGAATAAGGCGTGCTCCTTTAATTTCTTCAGAACCAAGGCTAGGTGCTCGGTATGCTCCTCCTTAGTATTTGAGTAAACCAGTATATCGTCGATGAAGACAATGACGAAGACGTCCAAATAGGGCTCGAATACCTTGTTCATCAGGCTCATGAAAGCCGAAGGGGCATTTGTGAGCCCAAACGGCATTACCGTGAACTCATACAACCCATATCTTGAAATGAAGTCCGTCTTCTAGATGTCCTCCTCCTGGATCCTCAACTGATAGTAACCCGAGCGCAAGTACAGCTTAGAAAACCAATGCGCTCCCACAAGTTGATCGAACAACTCGTCGATCCGAGGTAGCGGGTAAGTATTTAACACCGTCAGCCGGTTGAGTTCCCGATAGTCTATACACAAGCGCAGGGTTCCATCTTTCTTCTTCGCAAACAATACAGGGGCTCCCCAGGGTGACGAACTAGGGCGAACGAACCCTGACTCCACCAATTCTTGCAATTGAACTCTAAACTCCGCGAGTTCCTTCGGGGCCATTCGGTAAGGGGCCTTGGTTATAGGCCTGACACCCGGTACTAGATTAATCCGAAAATCGACTTCTCTATGAGGGGGTAATCCTGGTAGTTTCTCTGGAAACACCTTGGGGACGTCCCGCAGTACCAGAACATCTTTTATCTCCAATGCTACCTCCTTCAACTCAAATAAGATCATGAAGACCTCATCCCCTTTCATGTGGGCCTTTACAGTCTGAACTGAAGATAAGAGCATACGGGGTGCGAAATAAATACCTTGGAAAATAACGTCGGTGTCCCCATGTCTCAAATAGATCTTCTTCTCCACGCAGTCGATCCTTGCGAAGTGACAATTCAACAACGCCATGCCCAAAATGATGTCGAACTCTGGCATCTTTAGGACTGTGGCAGGCGTATCGAAGGCCCTTCCTTCAATAAATATGACAAACTCGCACTTGGCGGTAGTGATCATCTCCGAGCCGTCCGGAAGGCGCACTCATCGGGCTATTCCAGTAAAGTATTGTATGCCCTCCACACCTTTAATGAAATCTTCGGACACAAAAGAGTGTGAGGCACCGGTATCGAACAGCGCATAGGCCATCTTCCCACCGATTACCACGGTGCCTAAGTACCAATAACCAAACTCAACCACTAAGTATCTAGTATGTCTTTAACAGTTTAAAATTAAACAACGAAATTGAGAAGGTTAACTGCACATACCAGCTATAACCTTCTGGGGATTCCGCTCTTGCGCCATGTCCAGCGCATACACCTGATCCCGGACCGGGCCGGGGTTTCCTCTTGGCAGTCCTCATCCTCGACCACGTATATATCCCCGTCCTCGTGGGGCTGCTGGAGGGAGAGCAGGAGGGAGAGCAGGAGGGAGAGCGGGAGGGACGTTCCCATATAGCTGCGGGCAATAGCGTCTAATGTGGCCCGGTTGATTGCATTCAAAACACACCAACCCACGATGCTCCTCAGGTTCCGGAATTGCTGTTGTTGTGGTGGTGGAGGCAACGCAGGTGGTTGCGGAACCGGATGCTTCACCCTATAGTTTCGGTGGACACGCCCTCCACCTCTTTGATATCCTGTTCCTCCTCTGAAGTCCCGCCTCCTTCTATTTCTTGGGCCGGCTTCCATCACTTCCTCCGCAGGCTTATTACTACATCCCAGCTGACCCGCCTCCAATCTTTTCGCCATATCAATGATCTCCGCCAAGCTACCATCCGCTATAAACAAAATGGACTGCCTTAGGGGATCCCGCATCCCTTTGTAAAAGCGCTTGGCATAACCTCTGTCATCCAACTCATAAGAGTCTGCAAACCAAGCGAGATGCTGGAATTCCCTCTAGTATTCCGTATCCGACTTTGATCCATGCTTTAGTAGAAGAAACCTCTGCTCAAGCTCATCCCAGTCCGATGTAGGGATAAAGTGCTCCAAGAAAACACCCGAGAATTCACTCCAACTTATCTCTGTGTAGACCCAGCCTTGGAAGGTAGAGCCCATGAGGGACTTCCACCACCTCTTCACATGTAAGTCCAAGACGGACACTGCCAATGTCACTGTCATGTTGGCCGGGCAACGGATACCAGCCAACAAATCTTGTACTGTGTCTAGCCATTCCTCTGTACATACGGCTGACTCCGTCCAAAGATAAACGGGAGGGGAGAGAGCCCAGAAGGTGCTCAGCCAGTTGGAGCTCGGGGCCTGTTGCTGCACCGGGGTCTGTTGCGCCTTAAAAGCATCAAGAATGGCGGTGAGCGTCTGCCCCAACTCAGACTGTTAGAACTGAGTGGGTATGGGAGGGGTAGGAGTACCCCCATCGGCTCAACATGTAGTGGAACCTACATGTACACGACAATTTGTGGTCAGGTTGGCTAAACTTAAGGTCAAAGTTGGATAAACTTAATGTGAACTACATATGGGCACACCACTGCTTCCGCTAAGTCAGTTTGTTTGCAAACTGACTAACCGAATGGGGGTGGTTCCATTGTTGAATGACTTCTTTAGTTGAGGATCGTGGCAAACTGATACCATTTGTAAGACCCCCCCTCCCGGATCCCAAAACACGGCATGAAAGAGGGCCTGATACCCGGAACAGCCGCCTTGCAGTAGCATTAGCACACAGGCTAACCTGTACCACAAGAGGCCTATTCCGCCGGCTACCATAATATCAACACATCATGCCAACCCGACCATAAAATATAAAAAGAGAAGTCAAAATCCACATTAAGCATTTAGTCCAAAAACTTCAATAATGGAGAAGCTAAAACATGCCTCTACAATATATCAGAGTACAACTAAATATTTCTCAAACGGGCTACATCAAAGTTTCAACTACTAACATCGGTAACCGATGACATCGACGGCACCGTCCCTTTAGGCCCTGTCGTCCTGGCCTGGCTATGCTGCTGCAACGTCCGCTGCTGCTCTACCTGCGGGGTGGCCTCCTAAAAAGGAAGACGTAGCAACCGTTAGTCGAAATGACTAAGTGCTTTCTCATCCGCTCCCCTGGCGACTCCTCGGCACTGGGCGGAGAAAGACAACAAGAGTACAATATATAAATAATATAAAAGGGTACAAGCAGGTGACAAGGTACATGAGTATTAATGTATAAACTAGCAGTCCTACAAGAGCTATCAATGAATAAACTAATAATTCTACAAGTGCTAGAATACATCAAGTGTAAGGAACTGCGGCAGGAAAGTAACTTAACTTATAAGGATGCCCATACAAACTTATAAGTTAAGGGTCGTTTTGCACAAAGTAACTCATCGTATAAGAATGCCCATACAAACTTATACGATGAGGATCTTGTTGTGCAATGTTATGATATGCCATGTATGCTATGCAATGACTCACCCATGCACACCAATACAACCGCTATGTCGACAAAGTCCTTTAGTTCCCACGTTTCGAGCAGGTAGCTAACCTCTCAGGCATCAGCCGCCGTGGCCAGGTGGTGACAGTAGAACGGGCACTTCTACTACTAGGCGGGCCTCCATACTGCTTCACCTAGGCCTCCGTACGCCTCAACGCTAAGAACACAACAGCGGAGCCCATGCGTACAATGGTCCAGCGGGAGCCTCGGGATGATGTACACCGAGGACCAAGCCCCGAACTGACCTTGTGTGACCCGGAAGGAGCCTCGGAGTGAGCACGAGGACCAATCCCAACCATTCACCTGCCACGGAAGGAGGCGCGGGACGTGAACACCGAGGACCAAGCCCAACCGCCCAAAGTCTAACTGTAGACTCCCATTGGTGTGACGACTGGCGAGCCCGTAGACATGCCACACTATCCTTAGCACAGGATTACGACACCGCATGTCGACTCACACCGCATGCAAACTCCACATCATCGTAGCATGGAGGAGCCTCGGGAAAAAAGGCACGAGGACCAAGCCCAACCATCCACCAGGCACGGAAGGATCCCCGGGATCTGAACACCGACGACCAAGCCCAACCGTCCATTTGTCTCATCTCAAGCTTTCCAAGCTTGTGACGGTCACACCGCACTTTCATCCTTTCACAATACTACCCGTAGGGAGACGACGCTCTATGTATTGGACTACTAAACTAATTCCATTAACCAATCATACCCATGGCCATAGTTTAACTCTTCTACATGACATCCTAAAAGATGACAACACAATATAACATGATACGGCTATGGCGATCTATCAATCTTTCCAAGTGATAATTAACATATTACAATCATATGCGCATAAATAACAATCTACCAATTTCTATCAAAACAATTTGTTTAGGTGAGCTTGCTTCGGAATTTGATTATATGTAATATGATTAATTAGCTTCACCAATCATGCAACTAAAATGATTAATCATAAAAGAGTTCATCCAAGTCAAGTATCTTGCAATATTAAATCCACCGAATCCAAATCCATGATACATGACACCCAGAATTTTAAGTATAGATTAAATCTAAACAGCAACTTCAACCAGAGATTCCCGAGACTATGAGAATCTGGTGAAGACGTGTAACCCTTCGATCGAAAGGTCTTTTCAAGGGTTACAACTTTCATATTCAGCCCACAACCCAGATCTGAAGGTATCCTATGTGAATTTGGCTACAAGGTACGCTGCGCACAGAACACAATTTCAGCATGCAGGATTTATCGGATGTCATTTTCATTCAGAATTTCCTGTGGCTACAAACTTCACCTGAAGTCGTGCAGCCATTCGTTGGAAAGGTATTTTCAAGGGATTCGACTTTCTTGTTTTGCCGAAAGCACAGATCTGGCCATATCACACTTAAAAATGGCCATGAAGTTCGCTGCGCGCAGAATACAGATTCTGTACGCGTCTTAAGGAGGAATGAACGGCATCGGTTCATCTTCCTCCTCAAGGAGATCTTCCCAAATCATTCCAGAAAACCTCCTCGATTATTCAACCTCAAGAGGTCAATACCCTTCACGAAATCATCCCCTATCATCACACAGAAGAAGGGAGTGGTTGAAGAGATCTAAAACCTAGGACACAAGTCCTAGCATGGCCTTTCCTAGGAAAACTCCTCTCCATCAAGACTCTCTTGAGTAGATGTCTCGCCTAGGAAAATAACTATAGATCTAGCACCAAGGGAGAGGGTAGGAAACTCACATCATCTCCAGCGGTTCTATTTCCGTCCATAGACCTTGCGATTCTTCGCAGCGGCATCCTCTCCTTTACGGCGATGGCGGAACTCCTTCCTAGATTTTCCTCCAGTAAACCCTCCTTCTCCACAGGATTTCTCTCAGAAAATATGGTTGGGAAGAAGAATGAAACGGCTTGGGTTTTTACCATTCTATATATATAACAAGTGACATGGGTAGGGACACGGCCATGTCCTTACCCGTGTCCTGCTCCACCGAAGCGTTATGACAGTTTTCAGTGTCGGTTCAACACTCGACACGGGTAGGAACACGCCCGTGTCCCGACCCGTGTCCACATGACATGGCCGTGTTCATAGCCGTGTCCTTGGTCATGTCCTTCTCTGGATGCATCTCGACGAACTCAACTTGACACAACAGAACACGGGTAGGGACACGCCCGTGTCTCTACCCGTGTCATACAATTCGTCGATCTGGACACGTAGTTCGTAGATCTCGACATGATTCGTCGAGTCCAACTCGGCGCACATGGGTTGGGACACGCTCGTGTCTCTACCCGTGTCGTACCTTCATCGATCTCGATAAAGTTCGTCGAGTTCATCTCGACTCGACGCACACGGTCTCAACACAATGTCACGCGGGTAGGGATACGCCCGTATCCCGACCTGTGTCAATTCACACGGGTAGTGACACGCCCATGTCACTACCCGTGTCCTTCTCTAGACACACACTCGAGTCGTTGTCTTGAGAGATGACTTACACACACAGGTAGGGACACGCCCGTGTCACTACCCGTGTCCTTCTCTATATCGATTTCTCCACTCCTCCATAAGTACAGTCCAATTCCCTGCACTTCCCAGGACTCGAGTCAACCCTCCTGACTCAAAAACACACACGGGGGGCCTAGAGCGACTCGGGACGTTACATGCTGACCCATTATAACGACCCTACCCCCTACCCAGTGCAGTGGTTCCTTCCCTGTATGTATTGCGATCCTCTATCACAAAGCATCATCAAGCATCATATGTATCATTCTCTTTATCAATCTTGCAATCACATCACATCACAAACGCCGGTATCCACCAGACGCTCCGTGCACTCAGGGCACATTCTTGGCGTACCGGGCATCCCAGTCGTACACTGCCGATCATAGGTACTTCACTTGTTGGTTGGACGGCTCAAGCCTAGTCAACCAGTCTTGCCAGCTGGAGAAATCCCATCCATACCACACAGAGGTACAACCTCCCCGGCATCACAAATAACTAGGGCAGATCGACCCACTCTTGTGGTGTAGCAGGCTGGGTTATCGTAGCTCCCCAGGCATACCACCAAACGACCCCTCACCTATTTCCTGATCGACCCACCATTATGGTGCATCAAGTCGGTGCTCGCTTCTCGTGTCATGCCACCAATCGATCCCTTCTAACCAGATCAACCCACCCTAGTGGTGTAACAGGCCGGGTTTATCTCGCGCTCCCCAGGCGTGCTACCAATTGATCTCTCACTAAGAGCTTAACCAAAGCCTCCTCACATCCATCATTCAGATTCATACATTCATCACAGCATAAATCTCTTTGGTATATCATCAAATCCACGGATTCTTCTCCGGTTTACCCATGATCATCACCAATCCAGACTGCCCGTCCAGATGGGCTTGACACAGCATGCCTATGTCGTACTCCACACTTCCGGCTCTAGATGCAGACTCAACAAAAGAATCACTTTCGTGATCCACCTCTTGGTGGAGGATTCCAAGCACATGCATAACAAAAGGACTTCGATGTCCAAGAATGAGATCGTTACCCTCGAAGATCATTTTGGTGCCATGAAGTAGCCAGATGGAAGTCAACGCCTCGGCTCTGCCTTCACGAAACCGCTCTCGGATCTTCGCTCCGCACTCCGCAGCTCCTCCAGCAGCTGGTTTTACTTTCCTCCTTCCTTCCTTTACTCTCTCCTTCGCTTTCTCTCTCTTGACATGAGATGAAGAAGAAGAAGAAGAAGGGCTTATAAAGCTCAGATCTCGGCCAGAATCTACCTGAATAAAGCCTAACCCTTGGATCCAGGACAAAGAAAAGCAACGGCCAGAAAATACAGGACAAAATCATGTTTCGGCCCTGACACGCCCTGTGACACGCCCGTATCACAGGCCGTGTCCACAAAGCGGTGCACAAACTGACTTATCCAAACTTATCCACTCCAAGATGACACGCCCATGTCACGCCCGTGTCAGCCTAGTCACGCCAGTGACACAGGTCGTGTCACCTATTCGAGTCCTACTCGAGAGGACTTACTCGAGATAAAACCAACTACTCGAGTACTCATATCAGACATGCCCGTGTCCAGGGATGACACGCCCGTGTCACCCCCTCTTACTCGAGTACTCGTCGACCTACACGAGAACTACTCGAGTATGATCGGGACACGCCCTATGACACGCCCGTGTCACAGGTCATGTACCCTCTTTCTCGAGTAGTCGTCGACCTCAACTACTCGAGAGAAATCGTCGAACTCTTGACACAGCGGGACACGCCCTGTGACACGCCCGTGTCACAGGCCGTGTACCCCCACTCGACAATCGAAGCTCGACGATCGTCGAACCGAGGCGACACGCCCCACGTCACGCCCGTATTATAGGGCGTGACTACCCAAACACTTCGTCGACCAAAAATTCGTCGAGCTCGCGCCTCTCTATGTAACCCGAGCGGGACACGCCCGTGTCCTAGGCCGTGTCACCCATTTTTTGCCAATTAAAGATTTTGGGCTGTTACATAAGGCCATACTCTCATAGTGCTGCAACACTCCTACAACTCAGTACCCTTCCAGGTACCTACCTCACTGCCCTTCTAGGCACCTACAGCTCAGCCTCCTCCAAGGCCTATAACTTAGTGACACCCTTGTCACCTACAGCTCAGTGACTCAACAGTCACCCACCTCAGGCACAAGTCCCTACTACTCAGGCTGGGAGGACAGCCCTACTCTCAAATCCACACTTGGATCCTACGTCAGTACCCAAATACGACACCTACCTCAATGACTAATTAGTCACCTGCAACTCAGGCATAAAAGGCCCTATAGCTCAGATTCAGACAACCTGAATCCTATAGGAATTTAATCAAGAAGTTTAAATAAATTCAAAACACTAACTCAGAGATAAATCTCTGAGTCCACCTTGCTGGTCTGAGCAGATATCAGTCCAGCCCTGTTGTTGCAGAAGGAATTAGTCTTCTTTTACAACTAACTGCTTCTTTGCTGCACTAACGAACATCTATCTGCTGTTGAAGGCTAATGACCCTTCATACAACAATCTCCTTACTGACTAGATGAATCAGCTACCTTGTTCTGTAAAGAACAAACTTGCTGAACTGGAAGAGCTTCAGCTATCTTTCTCTGCATGTTGGCTTGCACTACTGGACTTTGCTTTCAAGATTGTTGGAGAAGATGAAGTCCAGCCGCATCTATTTTCCGTTTTTTCTTCGAAACACTAATCCCCTTTTCTCTCTGTTGTTTATATCTATTGATTTGAATCAATGACATAATTTGAGTGTAGGCCCAGCCAAGGATGGTCAGTGCCACTTCCCTTAGAAGAGGACAAATAGTAGCTTCCGTCGCTATTATAACTTTCCCACAATTAGATGAACTATTTTGACTTTGTTGACTTCTGGTGACGTCAGCATTGGTCATTCAGTGCTGTTGTAGGTTTCCCGCAACGACATGAAATACTTTGACTTGTTGACTTTTGGTGACGTCAACAGTGGTCATCACTTTCTAAACTTAGAAAAATTCTAGAACACATTAAGAGTTGAGTTATGTTAAGTCACTCAACACCTGCTGACTTAGCTCTTCGTTAGAAGCATTGAGTGAAGCTGCTTCACTCAATGCTTCTGGACTTAGACAATTTACATTGGGATTATCTCAACAATTCTTTCTCAACTGTCTCAGCGGGTTCTTCTTCACAGCTGAGACTATCTCCTGTCTCAGCGGTTTCTTTTTAATTGTCTCAATGTTTTCTTCTTCATTAGAAGCGTTGAGTGAACCTGCTTCACTTAACGCTTCGGGACTTAGAGAATTTCTGTTGGCTTTATCTCAGGGGTTATGCTGAGACATTCTTCTCAGCTGTCTCAGCAGTCCCAATGTTTTTGCCTTAGTAAAATTATCTGACTTCCAGCATACTCTCTTTGTTCACCTATCCAATCAAGGACAATCGACATGCAGGAACTTAAGCACGCATCAAATATATTAGTCCCCTTAGCATGAGTGGTGATGCCTCTTCAAATCCTGAGGAACATTGTAGGGCCCAATTCCTAACAGTAGTAGCATAC
This sequence comes from Platanthera guangdongensis, assembly GCA_039583875.1. NCBI lineage: Eukaryota > Viridiplantae > Streptophyta > Magnoliopsida > Asparagales > Orchidaceae > Platanthera > Platanthera guangdongensis. The sequence continues at coordinate 114,497,182 of CM077154.1, forward strand.
GCTCTGAGCCGGAGAGCCACCACATCAGGAGCAGAGCCTCAGCTGATGGATATGGAGCTAGTGTAGATGTTGGAAGAGATGCAGATATCCCTGGTATATGAGGATTAAATAGATCTTTACGAGGAGTACCTGACATCAATGAGCACCACTAACAACATCCGGGATCGCATCAGGGATGGACAGAGGTTGGATGTGAGGATGAAGTGGATATTCAGGGCCTTGGAAGAAGGTACGACAGTAGATTACTCTTTGAGAGATGGACTGCTATTCTTCAGAGGCATAGTTTACATAACTGCAGGAGGCCAAATTCGGGAAGATATCATGACAGATGCACACTGCAACATATATTCAGTGCACCCGGGGATCGTGAAGATGGCAGCGGATCTTAGGCGAGGATGATAGTGGCTTAGTCTTTATGACTAATGTTCAGTGGACCAAACATTTCAGGGACTCCGGATGGGTGACAGGGAGCAGTAGCAGGAGATGCAGCACCAGTGGAGTACGGTGCACCTAGAGGTGGGCCAGTCTAGTAAGGGAGCACCAACCTCCTGCTCCATGAGTGTTAGCTTTATTTAGCTTCCATGAGAGGATTGTAGTGATTATTTGATGTAACCGGCATAAGCCTGTTTATATTCCTACTTACTCATCTATTTCAGTACATTATTATCATGTGGACATTGCTGTGATTTCTATTTCATCATATATGTGATATGTGGACTTGAACTTATCTGTTCTATCTGTATACTTCTCTTCCTTCAGTGATCTTCAAGACTTGCAGGATCGGCGTTTTGTCGTGGCGACCTTCACAAGTGTCGGTGTCACAACAAAACGACATTTCCGGGCATAAGACCCCAGAAGCGTAGCAAAAAAAGTGGGTCTTACATATTCATACTCATCATCCTCCTCTGAGTCACTGTCTGAATGTGACAGAGGGGGTGTGTTACCTATCCTGACATCAGGAAAGTCTTCAGCTTCATCTGCAATTGCATCTAGCAGCCCAATGAGGGCTTCTTTTTATTCATCAGGCTTAGATGAAGATGACTCAGTATAGCTCTTCTCCTTCTTTGCAATGAACTTGTCCTTCTTGACCTTGTACTGGTGCTGCTTCGTCTTACCATCCTCCTTTCTCTTGACTGGTCAGTCAACTATTACATGCCTATGTTTGTTGCAACAGTAGCAAATAACTTTACATGAAACATGTTTACTATTCTTAGAATTATACATGCCTACCTTAGAGTGCTTCTTATCTACCTTGTTTTAATCCTCCTTGTGATGAGAGGAGGAGGAAGGTCTACTCCTCCTCTGATTTCTCCTCATCAATTTCTAAGCTGCATGGAGAAGGCAGCAAAGTCTTCATCTAACAAGCTACTGTCAGATGAGCATGGCCCTGTGCTGTCTAAAATCAGCAGGCCTCCTTGGAGGAGAGGGTCTCCTCTCCTTGCACCTCTTAGTGTTGTCTACTCTGAGGGCCAAAGACTTTTCATTAGCCTGGGATTTGCTGATGGTATCCTCCTCTTTCCTAATAGCCAGCTGCATCTCATAAGAGAACAACATTCCAAACAGAATATGGGGAGGAGTATCAGCTAGCTTGACCACCTCTCTAATAACACAAATCTTAATGTCCCAGTCTCTCGTGACAGACCTTAGGAACTTATCATTAAGCTCATAATGACTGAAGACCATCCCATAGGTCTTTAGCTCATTCACAATTCTGAAAATCTCTCATAGCATCCAGCTATGTTCTCTCCCTTGGACTACCTGAAAGCCTCATAATCTCTGATGAGGGCACAAAGCATAATTGTTGGTGTCATAAATGATTCTACATTTCGTAACCTGGTTCACTACCAGACCTCCAAGGAGATTTAGGACAAATATGACCTCATCTTTGGTCATTTCAGAATATATCTTTGGTGTTTGGACTTTTATATCCAGAGCCGAGACCTCCGTAGGGATGAAAGGTCCCTCTTTGACTATGACAAAGTTCCTTGGGTCTGATGCTTCCATGAAGAGTCTGACCCTCTCCTTCTAGATTCCAAAGCCTTCCTTCCTGTAGATAGGAAGCTTCATGGAACCCAGCTCCTTAAGGTTCTCTCCTGAACCGATAAGTATACTTGTTTCAGCTACCCTTCGAGATCTGCACTGATAGTTAAGTCCTTCTTGAGCAGCCTCACTCTGATACCACTTGAAAGTCTTTAATTCCAAGGTAGCTAAACACTTATGGGGGAGATGAATAGGTTTTTTTAGTCCTTTATGAATTTCCCTCCACTTAGTGAATTATGATATAGTTTTTTATGCTTTTAAAACAATCACACAGACGACACAGTAATTCTATAGTGTTTCCCCAAATTATGGATACGTTCACTTTCCCTCACACCTTTCTAACAGTGTGTTAGACAAGGCTCTTCTCCAAAACTCGGCTCCTTAGAGCTTACAACACAGATCCTGCAGGATCTCTCAGTCTCCTCGAAGACCTACAACTCAGGCACAAAGCCCTACATCATAGCAAGCTTGCTCCTACAACTCAGTGATCACAGGATCACCTAACTTATACTTGAACCCAAGTCATACAGCTCAGGCTATGAAGGTTAGCCCTACCTCAGATCCAAAACTATATCCTACCTCAGACCCAAAGGTATTACACTCAGAGAGAATGACTCTCCTACCATAGACAAATTGCCTTACCTCGGGCACACAGGCCCTACAACTCAAATCCACATCTGAATCCTACCTCAGGAACACAGGCCCTACACTCAACCTTTATAAATCAGGCTTACAACTTAGATCCAAAAGGATCCTACAAAAATGGAGTCGGTTTTGTTGGTGTTGATTTGACACCAAAGAAATTACTCTGTATCTTCTTCCTGAGTTGAGATAAACTTAGCCCTACCTTCTTCTCAGCAACAAGATAACTGATCTTTAATAAGCTGCTGCTTGTGCTGGAAGTGTCTCAGAAATAAGGTCTTTGGACTTGTTGTTGCTTTGCTCTTCAATCTGCTAACTTTGACTGTAGCATTTTGAAGGTACTGCTTAGTCTTCTTTCTCAGAAGGCTTTTCTGATCTTGTCGTAGCTGGTGAATATTACTACAACTAACTCACTGGATATTTTATTTCAACTGGTTTAACTTCCAGCTTAAAGCTCGACAACATTGGCGAGGAGGAAGACAAAGCCCAGCCGCTACTTTTCAAAATGAGTAAACCCTAAAAGTTAAGTTCGCAGCTCTCGATCTTGCCCCTTTTATCTTCCGTCGATTAACAACTCCTTAAAGCAGTGGGGACCACCTGTAGTTTTTTTGCTACAACTTACTTTGACGAAAGTAGATGCACAATAGGCCTCCAACACCATTTGTCGTTATCTGTAGCCTTCCCACAATGAATTTGAACTATGTTGTCTTTTGTTGACTTTTGCTGACGTCAGTATCTGTGGACTTAGCCAAATTCTCATATTCAATCCATGTGTTGAGTGCATTGAGTGAATGGACTTCACTCAACGAATTTGGACTTAGCCAATTTCTCTACACCATCAGGCGTTGAGTGAACTGGCTTCATTCAATGAATTTGGACTTAGCCAAATTCTCGTTTACTATCAGGCATTGAGTGTGTGGAGTGAACCTTCATCACTCAACACTTTTGGACTTAGCCAAATTCTCTGACTACCTGCCTTCATGTTGAAGTGTTGAGTGAACTGGCTTCACTCAATGCATCTGAACTTAGCCGCATCTTTCTACATCTGCTAGGCATTGAGAGCATTGAGTGAGCCTTCATCACTCAATGCTTTTGTCCTTAGCCACTTCTCTGAAGTCTGCTAGTTTGCAGAGGCATTGAGTATGTTGAGTGAGCTATTCTCACTCAACACTTCTGGACTTAGACCGATTTTTCTGTCTATCACTTCTTAAGCTTTAACATCACATGATGCTTTCTTCTCTGGCATTGAATGAGCTATCCTCACTCAATGATTTTGGGCTTATTAGATTTTTCAGCTTGCCAATGTTGAGGCTTTGAAAGACGATGCCTATTTATAAAGGCGTTGAGTGAACTATCTTCACTCAACACCTGTGGATTTAACTGCATTTTTGTCTTGCAAACTGCTGGGCTTCGATTGTCCAAACCTTACTCAGTGCTTTGTGACATCTGGCATTGAGTGAACTGGCTTCACTCAATGCCTATGGACTTAGGTGATTTTTAGCCTTTCTAGCATCCTTCTTTTGTATCTAGCATTGAGTGAACTGGCTTCACTCAATGCCTGTAGACTTAGGTAATTTTCAGCCTCTCCAGCATCCTTCTTTGACATCTGGCATTTAGTGAACTGACTTCACTAAATGTATGTGGACTTAGACAAATTTTTGTCTCTTCACATCTCTACCTTGTGACCACCCATCACAACCACTTAGAATACTTGTCCAATCAATGTGACAAGGACCAACTTGCATGCATGAACTTGAATATATATTAAATACACCAATGTTTATACCATTAACTTGTTTGAATTCTACAAATCTGTCACATTGTGAGCAATGGACCCAACAGAGGGGAAGCACTCTTGAGATCTTCCGTGTGTGTGGTGGGACCTCCACGATGCATCCTAGGGTCAATTTATAGTTCCGAGCGACTGGTCATGAGTTCAAGTTCGAGAGAAGTAGGTGCAAGCTACCCCTTTGGTCCAGACTCTCTTTGAGACCAAGTTTTGTTTTCAACATTTTGGTGCGGTGAGCGTGGACCCTAGCTTGCACAAGAAAATCTTGAGGAAAACTTCATGGTTGGAGGCAAAAGGGAAGGATCTGGTTCGGGCAGCTCACCACCTCAAGCGAGTGGTGTCACGATCGGGATGCTAGAAGAGTTCAAGAGGGAGGTCCTACAAACTATCCACCGAGCATTCGTTGAGAGAGGCGAGTGGGCTACGCCTTGTGTTCTAGTTATCGCGGCCCAATCTTTGGGCGAGTACGCCCTCGTTCAGCGACCTGGGAAGGAGGTACCAGTCGAGAGTTACGAGAGGGATCTCGTTGGGCGAGAATTTTTCCCTGGGCAGGCATGTGCTGATAGGGTTAGTGAGCCCTGGGCGCAAGACAAGATGACTAACATGGTAAGTGGGGGAAGCCATTTTAGAGAGTTAATCATCTCAGACACTATTCCAGATGGGTTCAGAGAGCCGTAGATGTCCTACTATATGGGAAGAGATGACTCGGTACAACATGTCCTCTGGTTAGAAGATGTTGTCTCCATAGGGTAGATGTCGAATGTCTTCAAGTGTCGACCCTTTACCATCGCCTGGAAGGAGAAGGCCAGGGACTGGTTTTACCAGCTTCCCGCATGTTCCATTTACTGTTGAACGTCTTTGTTTTCATGGATAGCTAAATTACCTACAGAGGCGGTGAATAGGTTATTGGCCTCTTTTGCTATGTTTTCAACTTAATTACTTAAGTGGCTGATGTGATTAAGTTAGTTATGGTTTCAAGTCAATAACATCGATTTCATCATAAAGAGAATCTTATTAAACCCTCGTTACTTCTAGTGTAATTTCATTGTATACACCTTTGCAAAACACATTTACCAAGCAGAGTCTCGCGAAATCTTCCCTCTTTACCTTCAATTACATCAGAAAATGACTTGTAAACTTTATTATGACCATCTCTCATGGGTTGTCCGCGGATCCTATTATTAAAAAGTGTATCAACATTGATCTCTTCAAAGTCATGAATTTTCCTAAGGTGTTCATGATGTTATCAATGTATGTCTTGGTTCTTGAAACTATCATAATGAAGAGGTCATACCTATGCATACACTTCAACTAATCATCCACCCCATTTCAATTTGTTGATTCGGTACATTTTCAATGCCATGCCTTGACAAATTAATCTTTTATTTGCTCGAAGTTCAACTTAAGTATCCTCATAGTAACCTTCCTATACATATTCATATAGTTATCTTTAATAGGCAAGCATGGGTGAATAATCATCTAAAGCCATTATACTCACGAGGTTAGCTCAACTATATGTGGAATAAATATAAGTAATCTTCAATCCAACCTATAAAAGTTTTGGCATGGTAGAGACAATCATTTCTCTAAGTTCATGAATTATCACTACTACATATACCAAAAATATATAATTCACACTATCTAATATATGCAGGGTTGAATTTATTCGTTCCTTTCTGCATGGGATAGCTTTGCATTGTCTACTCATGATCAAATTTACTAAGTTCCCTAGCACGATAGTGTGTTTGTAACTCGCAAAGTGGGCATTTCAAATCCTCTGATTTATTATAATGTTTGATTTTAGGGGTAATAACAAGTTCATAATCATAAATTGCTCTAAAAATCCAGAATCTTTCTGAAGGCAATTAATATATCATCACACACTTTTGTTTTGATTCTTTTGATCACCAGAGCCACGTCCAAAAGGATCGTACTTATAATATTCAACTTCCAATTTAGTATGGTTTTTCACTTGATTTTAAATTTTATGGGGTCGTATACTCTCAATGTTATAAACAAAATTATTCAAGCAATTTGAATTTTCACTTTATGGGCTCTAATCACGTAACAGTTAAGTCCTGCAATCACTTCTTCATATTACCATGATGTTACTCTATCCCGATTTGTAAGTTTCCAACATAATGACCTAGGTATGTCAGGGAGGCGCAGATAGCAATCATCGTGTTTACTCAAACATTTTCACCAAACCTGGGTATGATCTGGGATCAATCATCGTTTTTACTTCTCCTAATTCTATCCATTTAATATGTGATAGTCATGGTCGCTTTCCTAAGAGCCCTAGCTATGCAAAATTTCAAATTATCCTTCTAACTTGTACTGAATTCTCAATTCACATTGGCTCCCTCTTGCGATGTATTTGCGTTTCTTAATCAAATCCTTAACTAACAATATATTCATTAATCGTGTATTACATCGCTTTGGTTATGGTGTTATAGCATCTAGGAACGTGCCTTGTTGAGGTAACACACTCCTTTAATTATAAAACCTTTGTGTCGTCGTTACTATTTTGATTTTAGTTTATCGGAAAGCCATTTGTTCGAATTCTTGTGGATTGTACACAACTTGTTTCATTCTTTGAATATGGTATGCCATTGTGCATCGATGAAATTACGATCTCTCTTTATGTTGTGCCAAGTAATCATCCGATTTACAAGTCCGAGAAAATTTATAACGTCCAATACCGGTTTTCCCTATTCTAAGATTGTAATGTATATAAGTAGGCAATCCTCTATGTATATCCCAAACTTCTAGGAAGGGTTGTTCATCTTACTGATTATGCATATACAAAACCTCTTCTTTACTTGAGCAACATTTGATAAAATCAAGTCTTCTAGATCACTATGCTTGTGACACACGTTATATAAACAATGTCTAGGGAAATACAAGTTGTTACCAATTTAGCCTAATAAATAAAAGGATAAGCCCCCGTACATTTTGTGCTAAAGTTCTTTAATATCTATATATGCCTCGATCCTTAGGGTTAACAATCTTAGACTTGGGGTTCCACCTCGAGACTTATTGATATGTTGTATACCTTAGGCCCTTAAGGTTATTACTTATGACAATCTTCTTAAGACCAACATGTGACCCAACCAAAATGGGTCACTTCTGAAACTTGAATTCTTATTCGCCCTTTGGTATTTGTCACGGTGGTTATCTCAACATAATCAGGTCATCAGTACGAGGGTTAAGTTTAAGAGTACCCTAATATTCCACTAATATATTATACGCACCAATTCTCCTTGAGGAGGTACTATCAGCATGGGAAAGAAGTGATAATATCACTCGATATGTGGATTTTGGATATCGTAGTTTAAGCCTGAAGCAGTGACTCTTGCATTAAATTCTTCCCTTAGCCAATTTGTGTATCCATGTACCTTAACAAATCTATACCCGAGATCGATTTTAGACTAGGATACAACTCAAAATCCTCTTGGTAAGTCAAACTAAAGTGGGATCCTAATTGGGTTTGTCTAACACATTGTTTAAATGGACTATTTTCTGTGACTTTTACACATGGGCACACCATTGCTTCTGATGCATAGTTTGTTCGCAAACTAATGTTCAAGCGGGGATTCCTAGTGTTGTGTACTACTTTCTCATCTGATGGTTTGGTCATGTGATACCAGTTGCAAGACCCCTCCTTTTACCAAGGAGGTTACCCTGTCTTATGCCCAGAACCGCCGCCTTACGATGACACTAGCACACGGGTTAGTCGCAACGACACGACGCAGATCCTGCCGACTAGTATGATCATTTAACCTATAGGCCAATATGTAAAGGAAGTAAACTAAGCAGTTATATAAGAGCTAGCACGTCCAAAAGTCACAGCAATAACATCATATCATATAGGGATGAAATGTACATCAGTCAATAATAAGTACAGAAAATGAGAGAAGGGCTTATGCCTCATACATGTCAAATTGAAACAACATCTCCCTCTCACAATAAGCACTAAGGGGAAGCGGAAACTGAAACACACATCATCACCAGACGCAGATAAATAGTAGTAGTAGTGCGCGGTAACTGCACCTCAAGTCCTGCCATCTCATCATGCTGGTTGCGCTGGTTCTCCAACTACTCGAGCTCCTAAAATAATACGGTCACAACTGACCGTTATTCATAAATACTAAGCGATTTTGTCCTCACATCACCCCCGCAACTCCAAGGCACCGAGCATGAGGATAAAAGTGGAGGACAATAAGGCAGTATCAAAGGAAGCAGGTGACAGTGGAACTATTCTATCTTGAGTATGCTTCTAGCAGTTATATTATTATAATAGTAGTTGTAAAGTATGTAAAGTAGTACTGAAAAGAAGTGTAGTAAGTACAGTAAGGAGTGGTATAGAAAGTAAACAATCTACCGCTACACTACCATCACAAGAGTACCTTAACTTATATGAATGCCCATACAAATTTATAAGTTAAGGTTTCATAAATATAACTTATCATATAAAAGATCTCATACTAATTTATATGATAAGGATCAACAGTGCATATGTCCTAAGTATGTATGTATGCTATTATGAGTTAAGCAAGTTATGATTCATACAGGTGCAACTCGCACACACGAATCTGTGATCACAAACCTTTTGTTCCCACTTTTTGGAGTTAGCTAAATTCTATGGTGCCACCATTGTATCTACGACAACCGTGGAGCAGGCGTCTCCACTTCCTAGGTAGGTATACACACCACCACACCTATACCGTTAATACGTCTCTGTACACGTCTGAGGTGCACTCAAGAGTCTCTGAGTACTAATTTGCTGGCATTCCGTACCAGTCTTTTTGGTTTGGTGTGCATTTTTGGGGATAGTCCTCCAGATCACTGTGTAAAACAACTTACTGGCCCCTCAAACCCTCACACCTCAACAGGGTCACTGTATTGTTGTCGGTGTGACGACTGGCCAGTACCGCATGACCCGCCACTTCTATGTTCTATGCACATGCATGTCATTTCAAACCCGAGACTCTAGCTCGTAGGACCAACCGGTCCTGAAGTAAACCTCCCGAGCCTCCAGCTCGCAAAACTAAACATGTCTTCTTTCAAACACCCGAGCCTCCAGCTCACATGATTAGACCCCTCCGGTTTCCAAATATTCGAGCCTCCAGCTTGCAGTACTAAACCTGTCCTGAATTGAAACATCCAAGCCTCCAGCTCGCAGGACTAAACCCTTCCTGAATCCAAACCTCCAGCTTCCAGCTTTCAGGACTAAACTCATCCTGAATATAAACATCCGAGTCTCCAGCTCATAGGACTAACCCGTCGTGAATCTTGATAAAATTTATAGAGGTTCATAATGAATAAATAAGGTCCTCAATATTTTCCCATAATTTTCCACGAAACACTACCCATGTTTTTGATCAAAGTCTCATAAGGGTAAAAAATGTAATTACACTATTTATACATGGAATAACTCTCCAAAATTTTCATAAATTTTTCCATAGAAGTGAAATGACCTATTAGTGCTTGGATCAATAATTTGGAATTTTCTAACTTCAGTAGCCCTATTTTTCATTTTAGCACCTAAATGTGCTAATTTTGAAATAATTCCAACTTATGGGATTTTTGATTCCAAAAATTCCAATTTTCTCATGAAAGGAGAATTTTAGTTCCATAAGTCTCTATCCAAAATTTCATGAACATGCATTCAGCCAAATTTGCTAAATTCTCATTTTACTATTTACACACTATTTACAAATCTACCTTCACCATACATGTTGGATCATTTAACATGTAGAGATCCAAATTTTTACAAAGGCCATAGGATGACTTTAAAGCCATGCCACCCAAATTTCGGGGCATTTGGAAATGGGAATCTCCCTAAATTCCATTTATATAATAATTCATATTTAAATTAAAAAAATACAAAATTATTCTGCAAAAATTCTGATTTTTGTACATTGTCTAAGTATGGTATACTCACATATATGACCTAAATTTCAGAGCTTGTGGACTTATAGTTTAGCCTAGGCATCCATTTGAAGTTCTACCCTAGTTTAGGAGCAGTGCTAGGATAAGACCCTACAAGGAGCTACATTGCTCCAAATTACAAATTTAGGGTGTCAATTTAAAGGTAAGTCATAGATCTACATTTTTCATGTTGATGATTATTTCTGAAATTGCATCAAAGGGGCATAAAATCAACATATAAGTTAGTTGTATATATGTGACAGAATGTACACATTAAATAAATGATACTGTAGTTTAATTAATTTTAAAATCAACGGCATCGGGTTATCTTCCCTAATAGCTAACGGCCAGGATCTATCCTGCATGGACCAACTTGAAACCTTATTTCCGGCCACCTAGGCCACCTCCACCGCCTGTGATTATTGCCACCACCTCCGTTGAGGTGGTGGGTAGAATTTCCTGGCGACATGGACGCCGGAGGCGGCTCCTCCAGCGAACTCGAGAGAGAATAAAAGCTTTGAATGTTCCATCTATCTCTCATGGCATCGGGCTCATTTGAGCCCGATATCTCTCCTAGTGGATCTAGAATACTAGCACCGAGGGAGGGGAGGAGAAACAGACCCTTAATCGTGCTTGGCGGCAGGTTCGTTCCAAAGCTTGATTCTCAGGCTAAAGCTTAACTCCAGGAGTCGTTTCCCACTCCTCTGGCTCAACAATGGTGACAACAGGTTTGGCAAGATATGGGAGTGACTGTTAGGTATCATTTCTTCCCTTTCTATAAAGTAATTAGGGTTTAAGTTGATTGCCACGTGTTTGTTGGAACCCCAGTTAGGATTTGGGCAAGGATCACTATTAGGTTAGCTTAGAATGACCCACCATGTATAGTCATGGGTCATAGGTTTATTTCTTAAGTCTAGGCCAAGTCCTTAGAGTCAACATCAGATGGACCAGCTATCAACAAGACCATCAGAGACTCAAGACTTAGAAGATTTCAAGACCAAGTAAAATGAGTTCGACGTTCGTCGAACTCAGGTCGACGAAAGACGTTCTCATCTCGACGATCTTGAGTTATTTCTCTAAGCTGAGCTCGACGATCTTCATTCTCTGGTCGACAAAAACTGGGATACTTCAACAAGCTAAAGTCAGGATAACTACAGATTATTCTAAGTCCAACTTCAGAGTTTGGTCGACGAACTTCAAGCTCAGTTCGACGAACACAGAAACTGAGCTCGACGAATTCAAAGCTTAGGTCGACGATCGCTGAACTAAAGACAGCTAGACATCAGGTCGACGAACACAGAAACTGAGCTCGACGAATTCAAAGCTCAGGTCGACGATTGGTGTACTCTCGACAAGCATTCTCTGATCGATGAATACTTGGACAATACAATATTTCAGGTTGACGACATCAGCAGAAGTCCAGCTCGATGAAAGCAGAAGTTTAGCTCGACCAATTCAAGCTGAGTATGACGAATGTCCAACTCAGGTCAACGATTGGTGGACGACACTTGCTCAGCTCGACGAAATCAGCAAGTCAGTTTCTCAGCTCGACAAAATAGAAACTGAGCTCGACGAACTCCGAGCTCTGGTTGACGAATTCTAGAAGATTATAATTGGCGGATTCCAGACCAATTAGTTGCAGCTGGCAGCATTAATCATGGATTAATTAATGGAAATTAGTCATCAGATGTAATACCGATTATAGCCGTTGGGAGACTGCATTAATCACGAAATGAATCAGGAATTAATGCTAAAGGATTCCCGAAGCAATTACCATTCTCGAGAATATTTCTTCCGCCATCAAGACAAATGAATTAAAAAGGTTTTGAATTCAGACAGCAATAATCAGAGAAAGTAAGATACAGTGATACAGATAAGGAAGACGACACAGAATACAGAATAGAGACAGTGTGCACGAGAAGAAGAAGGCACACAGGGCAATATCAGAACAGTAACTAGAAGCCCTAGACCAGAGCGACAACAACTATCAGAAGAAGAAGAAGAACAATAAAACAATATCAAGAGTCTTCTTCTTCCCTATCACTTCAGGATAACTTCAAGGACAACAAACAACTCATCAGTCTGAAGTTCTTGAAGAATACTCTGGTCAAGGCCGAAGCTTGAAGGCCTATCACCCTGCAGCACAGCTCCAGATCTTCCCTGAACCATTCTACACCCTCTGATATCTCCCTGTCAATTGGTATCAGAGGGTGTATTTTATAGATACCCTCTCTGATACCTCACTTTCAATTGGTATCAAAGGAGGTTATTTTGGTTGTACAGGCTAATACCTGAACCAAAGATCCTATTGTTAGATCTGATTTTATTTACCATCATTTAGATTTTATACACAACTACAGCATAGAAAATGGATTATGCAAGCACCGGACCTCCAGTGTGCAACCTAAATAGGTTTGCCATCTGGAAGGCAAGAATTATATTATACATGAATTCTATTGATGAAGACATCTATAATTATATCTTGACAAGTACCATACAGGCATCTACATCTACATCTACAACATCTTCCAGTAACACTACAGTCCCATCATCTCAATGGACAGCTGCCCAGAAAAAGCTAAAGCTTGCTGATGCCAAAGCTATGAATATATTGGCTCAAACTATGTCAGATGACATATTTCAGAAGGTGGCTGAATGCACCTCTGCAAAAGAAATCTGGGATTCACTCAACAAAATAGTTGCTGGCTCACAAGATGAGAAGAAAGAAAGAAAATCACACCTCATCACACAATATGAAAACTTCAAGAAGGATGAGGCAGAAACAGTTGAAGTGATGTACAATCGGCTTAGCTCCATCATCAATGAGCTAAGGACCTTAGATAAAGAAATCACTTTGACTGACGTTAATGACAAGATCCTAATGTGCTTCCCAAGCTCATGGGATACCAGGATCTGGCCCATCAAGGAGGCCAGATGCCTGAATGAGATTTCAACTGAATCTCTATAAGGAAAACTAAAGTCATATGAGCAGCTAATCAAGTCCAGAGAGGCAGTAGAGCAAAGACCTCCTCCTCCAGCAAGAAGTGAACACAACATTGCTTTCAAGGCTGCTGAGAAGACAGTGGCTGCATCAACAAATGAAGAACTGATGAACCATTTTGCTAACAGATTTTATAAGATGGCAAAGAAGGACTTCAGAAGGGAGTCATCCAGAAATGAAAGCAAGCCAAGATATGACCAAACCCCCACTAGAGAGAAGGATTCAAAAAGAAATCATTACTGCAAGCCCTCTTCCAGCAAGCATAAAAAGAAGGACAAAGGATTTGTGGCTGCAACATGGAGTGACACAGAAGATGAATCCACATCTTCCAGCACAAGTGAAGAAGAAGAGGAGGCCAAGGCAGAGGCATTTTGTCTGCTGGCAATCAATGCATCTTGCAGCAGCCCTGATGAAGAATATGCACATGATGAAGAATTTGCACATGATGAAGAATCTTCATATGATGAAGAATCTACATATGATGAAGAATCAGACTGTAAATCAGCGAATCTAGTAATCTCTAACCATGATTCTTCTTCAGTAAAATTTAAAACTGCCTTCTGATTATCAAATCAAAATCATCAGAAAATCTTTGTTCAAAATAATTCGTCGAACGGAGATCGACGAAATCACTACTATTCATCGAACTCAACTCGATGAACTATGACCAAAGATTCTGATTTGAACTATTCTGGAATCTGTGCTCGATGAAATAAATCTAATTCGTCGAACAGAGATCGACGAAAACGGATCACAGAAAACAATTACTATCATTCTGTGAGCAGAGATCAAAGATCTCATCCAACATTGTCGAACTCAGTTCGACTATCCACCCAAAAATCATCGATCCCAGATTCTATGAACAGAAATTCTTCTTATTCTCAAAATTATAATCAAAGGTAGCATTTTAATAATCCTTTTACGGAGTGGATCATCCATCCTAGGAAATATCATCCACTTGGATACAAGGATCAACCTAAATGCTCCTTTATTTCTAATTATCATAAAAGAGAACCAGGACCCAAGGTAATCTGAGTCCAGAACTCCTAACATCTCCTTGCAGGAAAAGAATTCAGCTCCCAACCAACATAGAGGACAATTCAATGGCTGAAGAGAGAGGCAGTTCACTCTCAAGTTATGATCCTCATCAGATTTGGGCAAGGCAAAGTGCTCTCATGGCAATTCAAGCAGGCACACTATCTCCTCAAATCTCTGCCCTCACTGGTGCCCCCATCTTCATTTAGGGGCCTGGCTCCAGTGCTTACTGCAACCAGGTAGGGGGAGTTGTCTGTATATGAAGTTACAGCAATTCTAGCAGTGGCAGCAATTCCAGCAAATTCCAACACCAACAGCAGAAGGAGAGATTGCTGAAACACAGCAGCAACAACAATAATAGATCAAGATGATACAGATGATACAATAGTTGTAACAACAAAAACAACAGATGATACATATGATACGGATCATAATCTAATTAAATTGGGCAAGGATCAATAACAACAACATCATCAATAATAGCAATTTACTGATTTGTACTTAAATTGCTTTGTATTTTATTTGTTTTGAATGTAAATAGTGTCCTCACCCAAATAGTGAGAGATTGTTGGAGCCCCAGTTAGGATTTGGGCAAGGATCACTATCAGGATTATTTGTTTTATATATGTAAATAGTGTCCTCACCCAAATAGGGGGGAGATTGTTGGAACCCCAGTTAGGATTTGGGCAAGGATCACTATTAGGTTTGCTTAGACTGACCCACCATGTATAGTCATGGGTCATAGGTTTATTTCTAGAGTGTAGGCCAAGTCCTTAGAGTCAACATCAGATGGAACAGCTATCAACAAGAACATCAGAGACTCAAGACTTAGAAGATTTCAAGACCAAGTAAAATGAGTTCGACGTTCGTCGAACTCAGGTCGACGAAAGACGTTCTCAGCTCGACGATCTTGAGATATTTCTCTGAGCTGAGCTCGATGATCTTCATTCTCTGGTCGACGAAAACTGGGATACTTCAACAAACTAAAGTCAGGATAACTCCAGATTATTCAAAGTCCAACTTCAGACTTTGGTCGACGAACTTCAAGCTTAGTTCGACAAACACAGAAACTGAGCTCGACGAATTCAAAGCTCAGGTCGACGATCGCTGAACTCAAGAGAGCTAGACATCAGGTCGACGAACACAGAAACTGAGCTCGATGAATTCAAAGCTCAGGTCGACGATCGGTGTACTCTCGACAAGCATTCTCTGATCGGCGAATACTTGGTCAATACAATATTTCAGGTCGACGAAATTAGTAGAAGTCCAGCTCGACGAAAGTAGAAGTTCAGCTCGACGAATTTCAGGTGAGTTCGGGTCGACGATTGGTGGACGACACTTGCTCAGCTCGACGAAATCAGCAAGTCAGTTTATCAGCTCGACGAAATAGAAACTGAGCTCGACAAACTCCGAGCTCTGGTCGACGAATTCTAGAAGATTATAGTTCGCGGATTCCAGAACAATTAGTTACAGCTGGAAGCATTAATCGCGGCTTAATTAATGGAAATTAGTCATCGGATGTAATACCGATTATAGCCGTCGGGAGACTGCATTAATCACGAAATGAATCAGGAATTAATGTTAAAGGATTCCTGAAGCAATTACCATTCTAGGGAATGTTTCTTTCGCCATCAAGACAAATGAATTAAAAAGGTTTTGAATTCAGACAGCAATAATTAGAGAAAGTAAGATACAGTGATACAAAGAAGGAAGACGACACAAAATATAGAATAGAGACAATGTGCACGAGATGAAGAAGGCACACAGGGCAATACCAGAACAGTAACTAGAAGCCCTAGACAAGAGAGACAACATCTATCAGAAGAAGAAGAATAACAATAAAATAATATCAAGAGTCTTCTTCTTCCCTATCACTGTAGGATAACTTCAAGGACAATAAACAACACATCAGTCAGAAGTTCCTGAAGAATACTCTGGCCAAGGCCGAAGCTTGAAGGCCTATCACCCTGCAGCACAGCTCCAGATCTTCCCTGAACCATTCTACATCTCAGGGGGAGCTGTTTGCTAACATCAATCCACAAGTCTTCTCTCTGATTGTTGACAGAGAAGACATAATCAACTCTCTCACCCCCACCTCTATAAAGTGTTGTCATCTCCCTTCAAATGTGATTCCCGGTTGCAAGTCACCTGATCAAAGACTTGAGTTGGTTTTTGGGGACCTGATCAAAACTCATTGGTGTCAGGCACCTGATAAAAAACCTGAGTGGATTCCTACCAGGGTGCTAGAAGAGTGGATGTACCCAGGTTGGGGAACCACTATAATTTCTTGTGTCGTTTGGATGCCCATTTTCCTTTATATTCTTGTTGTGTTTGTGATATTTAGGACTGCTGTGTATTTGGTAAATTAGTTTTAATTCCGCACTTAGTTATTGACAGCAAATGTTGTACAAGATCTGAAAAGAATTTTAGAATACTCTATTCACCCCCTCTAGAGTATAGTAAATCTAACTTCCAATTAGTATCACAACCAATTGGTCACTTTCAATTGGTATCAAAGGGTATGTTTTATAGATACCCTCTCTGATACCTCACTTTTAGTGTCATCCTTGTATTTTGCCACCAATAATTGCTTTAAATAGGTCTTTTTGAGAAGAGAATTTTCTTAAATAGGTTTGTGGAAGAGATTGTGTTAAAATGTGTCATCACTGTTTATCCTAAAAACCCGGTTCAGCCATACTTGTAAACCAGACCAAAAAATATTGTCAAGTCCAAAATCGCCGAGTATCACTCAATGCTTCTTCAAATGGCATCTTGTTCACTCGATACAATCAACGCTTCGTTGAATAACATCAAATTCACTCAACGCACATATCACTTTGTCGAATGGAGTCGAGTTCACTCGACGCATATTGATCTAAAACAATTTTTCTAAGTTAAAGAGCATGACATTGAGTCCACTCAATGCACTCGACACTTCAGCAAATGTTGTCGAGTTCACTCGACTCCTATTGATCCAGAATAAATTTTCTAAGTTAAAGAGCATGGTGTTGAGTCCACTCAACACACTCGATACTTTGTTGAATGGCATCATGTTCACTCGATGCCTGTTTAATCCAAAGAATGTTTTTAATAAAGTAGAATGACGTTGATACCACTCAATGCACTCGACGCTTCGTCGAATAGCTTCGAGTTTACTCAATGCACTCAATGCTTCGTCGAGTGGCGTCGTGTTCACTTGAAACCTGTTGAATCCAGAATATTTTTCTAAGTTAGAGTTGACTGAACCATATAATGGCCCAATGTGAACCCACCCTAACTCCCTTGGTCAAACCTAACCTAATCCTTTTTCACTCACCGCATGTTCTACACTAATCTAAGTTAAGGTGTCTATAATGAAATGAGATGTTACAAGAGAAGATTACCTTCTCATCGAAGTACATGCCTTACAATGAAGATCCATTTTGTGACGTCCGGGTATTCCAAATGGCAATTGAAAACTACACTGTCTCCCGGATCCAGGTTGATAATGGGAGCTCGGTGAATGTGATCTTCAAATGGGGCTTCGAGGCTATGAAGGTGGTGGCTAGGAGGGTGTTGGCCTCGGATTGGCTGTTGTTCGTATTCTTATGGGAGAGGAAGGTAGTTGAAGTATTAGACCGGGCGGCTTGGCGGTCTGATCCAGCGGTTTGTTGACCGAGCGGCTTAGCGGTCTGATCCAGCGGTTTGTAGACCGGGCGGTCTGTCGGTCTACCTCTGCGGTTTGTTCTATCCTGCTGGAGTTGCCGAGCGGTTAGCCCATCTTTCTAACCGCGCGGCCTATGCGGTCTCCATTATTCTAGCCGCTCAGTACTGTAAATGTTTAGTCCCACATTGTTTGTATACTCTCTTTCTTATCTCCTCCATTCTATATAAGGGAGGCCATACCTTTGTAAATGATATCTTTTTTGGATAATAAAATTTCAATTATTCAAAAGTTTGTTCGCTTGTTCTCTACTTTTCGCTTCTTGTTCTCTACTTTCTAACATGGTATCAGAGGACACGGTCATTTCCTCTTGATTCTGTGCGCCCTCTGTTGTTCGCGACTTCTTTTCCGCGCTCTACGACTTGATTCGCGGCTTGCCCTCTCTTCTATCCGCGCGGCCTGTTTCTATCCGCGCGGCTTGTTTTTGTCCGCCAACCTGTTCGCGCGGCTTGCTCCTTCTTGGTTCTCTTCTCCTTCTCCTTATTGTCGCAGCGACCTGTTTCATTGTCGCCGCGCTCCTTGTTCTTTCTTGCCTCTCCGACTTCCTAGTCGTTGCGGTCTGTCCCTGTCCACGTGTGTATTGTCTCTCTACTCGCGGTTTACTACTGTGATCTGCCTGACCGTGCGGGTTGTTCCTTTCTTACCCGCATCTTGGTCGCGGTCGCCAGCTCTTCTCCTCTTTTCTGTTCGCTCGGGCTTCTCAGTTCGTGCGACTTCTTCCCCGCCGAGCCTTTGACCGCCTTCTAGCCGCTGCTGTGATCTGCCTGACCGTGCGGGTTGTCTCTTTCTTACCCCCATCTTGGTCGCGGTCACCTGCTCTTCTCCTCTCTTCTGTTCGCTCGGCCTTTTCAGTCCGCGCGACCTCTTCCCCGCAGTGCCTCTTTCTAGCCGCTACTGTTCGCGCGGCTTCCTCTGTTTTCTAACCGCTCCTGTTCGTGCGGCTTCTTCTGCTTCCGGGTTCTATGACTACCTCCGGTCTCACCACTACTCCTGCAGCTCCTTCTCCTCCTCCTCCTTCGGGCAACCTTGGCACCCTTTCCAAGCTTGTGGGCTCCAACTATCCCGATTGGAGCGTCTCTTTCACCTTTCTCCTTCGTTATCAACGCAAGCGTCATCACCTCACCGATGACCCTCCTCCTCGCACCTCTCCTGAGTTTGATGACTGGGATGCGAGTGATGCTCTTGTTCGCACCTGGCTGGCCAACAGCCTTTCTGATGAGTGCCTTCCCGTCATTCGCCATGATGAGACGGTCAAGGCCGCATGGCTTCACCTCGCTGCTCTCTATTCTAAGGGGGGCCAGACGTCCCGCATTTATACTCTCTATGCGGACCTCTTCGCCCGCCCTTCCATGTCCCCAGCTGCGGCTTATCAGCAGGTTCAGGCCCTTGGGGCTGAAATCCTCCAGAATCGCCCCTTCTCCGCGGACTTGGCCGACCAGCACAAACACTTCCAGGAACTCCTGGTTGTTTGTTATCTTCTTCGTCTTCCCGACTCTTATGATATGATCCGCCAGCAGATCTTGGGTGAGGCGGAATCTCCTACTTTGGATGCCACTGCGGCTCGCATTGCCGCCGTTACTTCTCTCCTCCAGCGGCCTCTGTTGGCCTCCCCCCTTCCCAGGACTACTCTGCTCACCAAGCTCAGCGGGGGGGCCCGAGTGGCCGAAGCTCCTCTGGCGGATGGGGTTCCTCCCGGTTCTTCTGCTCTCACTGTAATCGTACTGGTCATACTGTTGACCGCTGCTGGCAGAAACATCCTCATCTTCGCCCTTCCGGTGATGCTCCTTCGGCCTCCGCCTCTTCTAGGCCGTCTGCCTCTGTGGCCACGACGTCAGGTAGTGCCCACGTCGTTACCCAAGGTAAATGGCTGATTGACTCCGGTGCCACCAATCATATGACGGGCAACCCTCATTGCTTCTCCCGTCTTGAGACCCATGACCGCTTACCCCCAGTTCGTGTGGCGGATGGTTCCCCGTCTCCGGTTCATGGGACGGGCATGGTTCAACTCACTCCATCGCTTTGCTTGGAGGATACCCTCTATGTCCCGAAGTTCCCGTGCAATTTGTTATCTGTTACTGCTTTATGCCGGCAACTTCAGTGCTCCGTCTTATTCACTCCCACTACTTGTTCTTTTCAGGACCCGAGGACCCAGCGGACGATTGCTACTGGGACTGAGAGCGGCGGCCTCTACTTCCTCGACGATGTTTCCGCTCTTTCTGCCTACTCCTCCTCCACCGATCTCCTTCAGTGGCATCTTCGTCTTGGACATCCTCCTCCTCGGCTTATTCGTCAGCTTCTGCCCCACTTACCTCCCACCAGTTCTCCGCTCAACTGTGATGCGTGTCAGCTTGGCAAACATCATCGCTCCTCCTTCCCGCCGAAGCAAGGCCGTGGCTCCTCTCGCATTTTTGATCTTATTCATTCTGATGTATGGGGTCCTGCTCCTACCCTCACAGTTGGTCGGGGCAGTTCCTATTTTGTAACTTTTATCGATGATTTTACTCGATGTACCTGGGTGTATCTCTTAAAGGATCGCTCTGAACTATTTTCTGTTTGGCAATCTTTTTACTTTATGATTAAGACTCAATTTGCTATTTAAATTAAAGTCTTACGTTCTGATAATGCCAAGGAATATCTGTCTCATGAGTTCTCCGCGTTCTTTCACCAACACGGCCTCATTCATCAAACGACTTGTGTTTACACCTCCCAACAGAATGGGGTGGCGGAGCGTAAAAACCGTCACCTGCTTGATGTTGCGCGTACTCTCATGGCGCAGATGCACGTCCCTCGCTCCTACTGGGGCTACGCTGTGCTCCTCGCTTGCTATCTTATCAATCGCATTCCCTCCACGGTCCTCCACGGCCGGACTCCCTTCTCCATTCTCTACCCCCACAAGGAACCTTTTCCTCTTCCTCTCCGTGTCTTTGGCTGTACGGCCTTTGTTCACGCTCCCTCCGCTACCCGCGACAAGCTTTCCCCCCGTTCCACCAAATGTGTCTTTTTGGGGTACTCTACCACTCAAAAAGGCTATTGCTGCTTTGACCCCCTTCTCCGCAAGCAGTTTGTCTCCGCCGATGTGACTTTTTTCGAAAATGCTTCCTATTTCTCTCCTTCCTCTTCTCTTCCTTCTCTTCCTTCTGATATCTCCGTTCCTTCCACACCTCTCGACGTTTTCCCACCTTCGTCTCCTCCTCCACCGACTCCTTCTCAGTCCGTCTACCCACCCACCCCTCCACCCTCCTCTCCGCTGCCGTCTCTCTCTAGTCCCGGGCCAGCCTTCTCCGCCACGGACGCTCCGGTCGCTGACGCTCCCGTCGCCGACGCTCCCGATGATCTCGATGTTCCCATTGCCCTTCGCAAAGGGGTGCGGGCGTGTACTCAACACCCGCTCACGGCTGTTGTTTCTTATGATCAGCTTTCTCCTTCTTGCAGGTGTTTTGCCTTGGCTATCTCTGCTACTTCTACTCCTCGTACCTACCAGGAGGCTCTCGCTCTCCCTCATTGGAAGTCTGCCATGGATGAGGAGATGGCTACTCTTACTGAACGGGGTACCTGGACCCTGGTTCCTCCTCCCGTGGGCACTGATGTGGTTGGCTGTCGCTGGGTCTTTGTTGTGAAGTTTCGCCCCGACGGCACTGTGGATCGCTACAAAGCCCGGCTGGTGGCCAAGGGCTTTACTCAGACTTATGGCGTTGATTACTTTGATACCTTCTCTCCGGTTGCTCGCCTCAGCACCATCCGGGTTCTCTTTTCTGTGGCTGTTAACCGAGCTTGGGCTATTTCCCAGCTTGATGTGAAGAATGCCTTTCTCTATGGCGATCTTCAGGAGGACGTCTATATGGAGCAACCTCCTGGGTATGTTGCTCAGGGGGAGACACGTGTCTGTCATTTGAAGAAGGCCATTTATGGCCTAAAGCAGAGCCCTCAGGCATGGTTCGAAAAATTCAGTGGTATTGTGGCAACCATCGGCTTTCAAAGGAGTTCGGCCGATCACTCCTTATTCATTCGCAAAACGGCCTCGGGACTGGTGGTTTTGGCCGTATATGTGGATGATATTCTCCTTACTGGTGATGACCGAGATGGGGTGGACTTGACGAAGAAGCACCTCCGTCAGCACTTGGTCACGAAGGATATGGGCTCCCCAAAATACTTTTTGGGGATAGAAATCTCTCGGAAACCTGACTCCTTGGTTCTCTCTCAACGGAAGTATGCCCTTGATCTTCTTCGAGAAGCAGGCTTGACAGGTGCCAAACCAGCTCATCTTCCCATGGCTGTTGGAGAAGACAAAACGTGGACGGATGAATCGCCTCCTCTATCTGATGTCACACGGTACAGACGTTTGGTAGGGAAACTCATCTATCTCACGGTGACTAGACCCGACATCGCCTACGCTGTAGGAAAGGTCAGTCAGTTTATGCAAGCTCCCAGGGAGTGTCATCTTCAGTCCGCCCTGAAGATTTTAGAGTATATCAAAGCAGCACCGGGCAGAGGGTTACTCTTCCAGAAAAATGGCCATCTGAGGGTTGAGGCCTACTCAGACTCAAGTTACGCGGATGACAAAGGCGATCGTAAATCCACGTCAGGTTTTTGTACCTTTGTTGGAGGTAATCTTGTGAGTTGGAAGAGCAAGAAACAGTCTGTTGTTTCCAGATCCAGTGCCGAAGCAGAATACCGGAGTATGGCGTCAACTACGTGTGAGTTAAAGTGGTTGCGGGCTCTCATGCTTGACCTGGGCGAGGTATATGATTGTCCTCTCCCTATGTTCTGTGACAACAAGGCCGCTATACACATATCCAGAAATCCGGTCTTCCATGAGAGAACGAAGCATATAGAGGTTGACTGTCACTTCATTCGGGAGGAGATTTTGAAGAATCAGATTTGTACTCCTTTTGTCACCTCTGACAAGGAGTTGGCAGATATCTTCACCAAGCCGGTTTCTACTTCCTTCTTCCGCATTTGTGACAAGCTGGGCATGATTGATATCTATGCTCCAGCTTGAGGGGGAGTGTTGAAGTATTAGACCGGGCGGCTTGGCGGTCTGATCCAGCGGTTTGTTGACCGAGCGGCTTAGCGGTCTGATCCAGCGGTTTGTAGACCGGGCGGTCTATCGGTCTACCTCTGCGGTTTGTTCTATCCTGCTGGAGTTGCCGAGCGGTTAGCCCATTTGTCTAACCGCGCGGCCTATGCGGTCTCCATTATTCTAGCCGCTCAGTACTGTAAATGTTTAGTCCCACATTGTTTGTATACTCTCTTTCTTATCTCCTCCATTCTATATAAGGGAGGCCATACCTTTGTAAATGATATCTTTTTTGGATAATAAAATTTCAAGTATTCAAAAGTTTGTTCGCTTGTTCTCTACTTTTCGCTTCTTGTTCTCTACTTTCTAACATAGTTGAAGGAAGAGTTGAACTTCATGTGATGTCGGAGGTGTCAAGGAATTGTTGGTTCATCATCGTTGACGCTCCGAGAAGCTACAATGACATCTTTGGATGCCCCTCATCAGCGCCTTTTGCTTCATCCCCTCAATGTTCCAACAATGTCTCAAGTTCAATAGTGTGGGGTCCAAGTCTGGACCGGAGGAGACACAAAGGTGGCGAGGCTATATTATGTAATGGCAGTCAACACCATAAATTGGATGATAGAGGCCGAAGAGTTGGGAAGAGAGCTGGCGGTGCAAGGGACTCAGGAGTGATTGGGGGGAGAAGAAGCTGAGAAGTCGAAGGCGCCGAAGGTAGTGGCGGAGAAGGTTCATGAAGAAGAAGAAGAAGGAGTGGTTTGAG
This sequence comes from Platanthera guangdongensis, assembly GCA_039583875.1. Taxonomy (NCBI): domain Eukaryota; kingdom Viridiplantae; phylum Streptophyta; class Magnoliopsida; order Asparagales; family Orchidaceae; genus Platanthera; species Platanthera guangdongensis. Next base: position 114,521,106 of record CM077154.1, read on the forward strand.
TCCAAGAGGCTGGTGGAGTGGAGCTATAGGAGAGCCTTGGCGAGGCGATGGAGGTTGATGTGGCGGAGGTGGAGGAGGTACTTGTGCAATGGGAGAAGTTGGCAAGCGAGTGAGAGCAATCTAGGCTGGAGCCGGCAAAGGAGGTGGTGGAGATGGAGGTATTCACTAGGGCAGGGAAGATAGAGAGGGTGCGGGTTAGCGACGGGCTGAGCTCCGGGGACAATGAACGGATACAGGAGTGAATCCAGAGGTGCATCAAAGTATTCACATGGAGCGTGGATGACATGCCAGGCATCAACGCAGATATGGCATGTCATTACTTGAACCTCGACTCCAATACACACCTCATCTTCTAGAAGAGGAGTACTGTTGCCGAAAAGCTGGAGGAGCCCATTCAGGTGGAGGTGAAAAAGCTCCTCGAAGCAGGTTTTGTATTAGAGATCCAGTATCCAGGATGGGTCTCCAATATTGTATTGGTTAGGAAAGGAGATGACGATGGAGGATGTGTGTAGACTTCTTCCTTTTAAATAAATCATGCCCCAAGAGCTGTTATCCTCTGCCTCGAATCGATGTACTGGTTGACTCAGTCGTTGGTTTTTCCATGATGAGTTTTTAGATATTTTTTCAGGTTATCATCATATCAGGATACACCCACTAGACGTTAAGGATATATCCTTCATTATGAGAGAAAGGTGCTTCAGCTACAAGATGATGTCATTCAGACTAAATAATGCAGGAGCTACATACCAATGAATGATGGATCGAGTCTTCAAGGGGCAAAGGGGGAGGAACTTGGAGATATACGTGGACGATCTTGTAGTGAAAAGCAGAGATGTGGACTCCCACTTGCATGACTTGGAGGAAACGTTTTCCAGCTTGTGGAAGTTCAAGATGTGACTTAACACCTTGAAGTGTGTTTTTGGGGAGAGCAGGGAAAAGTTGTTGGGCCATATCCTCACCCCGGCAGGGGTGGAACCCAACCCCGACAAGGTGAAAGCCATAATGGAGTTGGAATCGCCGCTAATCACCAAGAAAGTTCAATGCCTGATCGAGGAAGCTCGTCGGGTTGATTAGGTTTCTTTCTCGGGCAGGGGAGAAGTGTTCAAGCACAGAGAAAAATGACAATTTACTTTCAATTTACTATTTTATATGAATGATCAATGTTATGTCAATTTACTATTTCAAAGAGAAATTTGCCAATATTATCTAACAGAATATTACATATCACAAAAGCTTAAGACAAAATTTGGAAATTAATTAAGTTACAAAGAAAAATGAAAAACTTACAACTGCTCCAAATTGTACACCACTAGGTATTAAATATTAATGATGACTATTGACTAGTTAATAATAACAACAATTTAAGTTAATTATTATTAATAATATTTCTAATGTAATAAATGATATTAAATTTAGGATAATGTTATAAGCACTCCTATAATGGCTAAATGCAATCCATTCATATTTGTAGTCAAAAGATTTTAAGTGTTTTTAGAATTGCAAATAGCCGTTTTAAGTATTTTTAGAACTACGAATAGCCGTCTTAGGACTACTATTAATTCATTCATATATATTATAATAATATTAATGTTAATATACATAAAAGTGTATGTTACTTTTTGTCAATAATCATTAATGCTAATTAACAAAAATCTTTAATATTAATAGTTATTAACTACAATATTATTAATTTGAATATACAATAAAGTTTTTAACTTAAAATTTGTTTGTATTACTATTGATAACTTTAAAAAAATAAATAACATAATTTATGTGACTAAAAGTATTATTAGAAAATACTTTTAAAATTTTATATTGCCTTATTAATTCAAAAGTAATTTCTTCAAGCATAGTAATTAACATATTGATATTTTTATTTTAAAAATATTAATAATAAAAATATTTATATTATTTCCACTAAATTAATATAATTTCAATTATTTAAGTCAAACTTTGCATGCATTTTATTAAAAAGAGGTCATGCTGCTCTTACCATCAAGATCATGATAAAAAGCATTCTGACCGTTCATTTTTATATTTGGACATAAATGTCACCTTCATAAAATATGTATTTAGCATGACAACTGTCATGACATCCATGAAGAAAATAACTAAATTTATACATAAAAGTTGGAGTTCTTAAGGTGAGGTCGGGCATTCACGAATGTAATTCATAATCATCGCGTTCATGGTCGTCATCCTGTTCATGGCTGCCACAATATGACAGAGTTCTATAGTTTCATAGTGCCATTCACTCTGCTTCGTTTCAAAAGAAAAAACAAGGTCATGACCTTGAACTTAGTTGGTCATAATAGGATTTTTTTTATTGATATAGGCTCTATTTGGCATGGTGGTGGCGGTCGTAAACACGTGTTAAACCTTCATTTGTTGAGGATCACCTAACAAACATCATTTGTTTGAATATAAAAGTGGATGAAGTTCCTTATGAGTGTGTTAACGAATGACAATTTAACTCTCATGATCATGACCACTACCACTGTGTCAAACTTTGCCATAATCAGAAGAAAGGTATTTGCACTCTCTTTAAAATAGTAAATTGACATGGTATTACTCTTTGACATAATCGAAGAAGAATTGCAAAGATTAAAGGTGATATTGTTTTTTTTCATTATTGACAAATGGTTATAGGACATTCACTTGAATTTAACCAAACCAACATCACTACTATTTAAGCATGGAAAGAAAAACTAAAAATAAACTTGTTATTATATTATTTTATAGCACAATTATTAAACTATAATGCCTAACTCTTTTGACTGTGCGTGAAGTATGGTGTTGGGCCCCAACTAGATTTTTGTTATTGTGTTACATCGATGTCAAGAGTGTTGCGAGGAGACTACCTGATGCAGTGATTCAGAAATGGGGGATGCCAGAGTGTCGGTGATGTCGGAGGAGGAAGGCCATGCAATGCCGCAGAAAACTTAGGGCAAAATGGTGAATTTATGAGGAAGATGAGGAGAATAAGATGGAAGCATAGAGGACTAGGAGGCAATGAACAGTGGAGGAGATTACCTTGGCTCCGGTAGGACTGAGGAGTCGGGCCATCTCCCATCGGGGAATAGAGTCGGTGGAAAAAAGCTTGGGCAAACTCGCGAGGAACATCGGAATGACGAAGTTCGCAAATTTTACAACCGGGCACGTGCCCGGGTGTGTCCCTTAATAGGTCTGCCTATGCTTGAATGGATTCCCTTCAAAATTTGGATTCCATCCAATTAGTTTTGAAGCCTTTCATCAAATATGAGTTTTCCAACATAAAACACCAAACAGCGCTCCAATAAAAAATATTTAAAATAAAATTTCAAACATCTCTTCGCCGTGCTGCCAGCAAGGACAGCACATGTGAGTGGTTGTGTGGATTCTATCATCATGAATCTAGTGAGCAGCGAGCAGGAGGTGCAGCTTGGGTGCATAAAGGGAAGATTGTTGGAGGATTCAACCGTGGCTGGGGATAGCGGGATAGCGACAAGTCAAAAATATGAGCATTCTTGCTTCCCCTTGACAAGTGCATCATTTACTAAATGAATGTCTCCATCGATGGCAATAGGGATCATGGAGGTGCAAGAGACAGCAGATACATGGAACGGCTACATCGGTCGTGCTTGGAGGCATCTGAGTTATTGTTAGAAATGACACAAATGTTGTTGTGTTTGTCTACTGATGCACTCTCGGCAAGTGTACCGATCGTAGTCAAGTAATAATGCGAGGAGTTGAATCCCCAGATATCAATCTCTCAAGGAGTGCAAGTAGGGATTGTGATTTCGCTATATGAAAAAGGGATTGCAAACGGGAAAGTAACCAAAGGGGGTTTTGATTTGGATTCCTAAGTTAACAACAATAAGAAAACTATTGCGGGTCACCGTCACCGCGTCTCTTTGGTGGATTACTCTAGAGAGTAAAAGGGAAGATGGATGAGCTAATGAGGGTCGCAATCAACTCTTCGTCATGCACGCTTCTAGCAATTGCTAGAACGGAACAATCACAACAAGCACACGAAAAACGGAAGCTTAGCAACACAAGCAATGATTAAGACATAACAACATATCAACATGCCAAAACCTTAAGCAAAACATTGTTCTCAAGCAACAATCCCACTATCACAAGTTCTGAACGAAGTAACCCCAAGAAGAGGTGGAGAAATACAACCGAGCGCACGGAGGCTTTCCGAGATTCACGACCAGATTCAAGAGTTGTCAATCCTTGTCCGAGCTCGGTCTTCGAATGTCGTCCAGGATCCAGAAGGGCTGTCACCTCCTCCCTATAACCCGTCTTATTCGTGTTTGATCGCTGGGCTAGTTCTGACCGAAGAACTCCGCAAGTGCAGCAATAATGAGCTTGGATGGTAGCTTGGAGGTTGGGGAAGATGAAGGTGGCTGGAGACGTAACTATTGCAAGCTTTCTGAGGATAAACGGTGGTCGGATCAACTCTCTAAGGAGGAGAGAGAAAATGGCAGATGGAGGCGAGTTTTCCCACTCAAAGGAGCTGAAATGGCGGGGGAGCGGAGCTGGATAGGAACTCCTCTCAAGAAGAAGAAATCTGCGCTTTAAATAGAAATAGGTCAGAAAAATAGGCACGCACGGTTTGGCGCACGACCGTGCGTAAACCGTGCGATATTAACTTCCAGTGCAACCTTGCGGAAGGAGAAGCATTGACCCATGTGTTGTCCTTCGCGAACGTGCAGTTCCGCCTGTACGTGAAGGACATCCCACGGGTAGCGACAGAGAGCTGGAAAACAAGGAAACATAGGAAAACAGTGCGTTTTACTCACGCAAGGGTGCTGCCGCCCGTGCGTGAATAAATCGCACGATTAGCCACAGAAAGGGACAAACTAGAAAGCCACAGGAAAATCATGCATTTCCTTCGCGCACAGTTTTGAAGAAACCGTGCATCAACCGTGCGTGAGGATTGTCGAGCTCGGCTCGACATTATTCCAGCTGACTAGAACACACGATCCAGCGCAAACCGACTGTGAAAGAAACACACATCCGTGTATTTTCCTTGAGACAGAATTCTTTCCTTGGGGGAAAGAGCACCTCCTGCATAACAAAACCAAAGCTGGAGCACAAGCTCCCAACACCTGTATAACAAACAAACAAACAAAAAGAACCATGGGGAGCACCATGTGCTTACCCCCAATAACAGAATGCACAATTGCACACCCTTGGCCCACAAAAGTGCACAAAGCGGTCAATGATCGAGTGATGCAAATATAATCGATATCTGGTCGAAATGCAGTGCACGAGTGAGAAAACAAGCCCAGATGAGTCCAAAAAATCTTATAAATATCGGACTCATCACACCACTAGACTTAGACATTTGCTCATCCCGAGCAAATCATCTCTCCGTGCACTAGAAGATAGCTAGCGGGCATAGAGATTTCAAAAATAAGGTAAAGTGAGAAATCAAATACTCATGATCACAGAAAATATAATAGATAAACTTTTTAATTATGATACGAAGTTTATATATTTTGACAAGTGTAATTAAGTATTGTAACTACTCAAAAATAGAATTCTTGAGAATTATTCGGTCATGCGTAGGAAGAAAGTAGGCAGTCCATTAAGTTGAGCATTGCCAAAGACCGGGGCTCGGGACCACCTCCAAAGAATCCACCAATGTTGGGGACCATATACTTTCCCGTTCACAGTCTCTCCACAACTCTAGTTTGATTCGAGCGTGAATCCGCAGGACTTTAGGAAAATAATGGTTCTTAGGAGTATACGTAGGTAAGGATGCAAAAGGTAAACAAAGGCTACGCACAACCCAAATGAGCTCATACAAAAAAAATCCTCCCGCCAAGCAATACATACAAGTGCACTACACCACCAGACTTGGACTTGACATACGGGTGCGTGCACCGCCTACCAGCATAAAATCTCAAATGGAATTTTCATTTAAACTTTTTCTTCTTTCATATCAAACTACTTTCTTTTTCTCTTTTTCTTTTATTTTTCAAAATATTTTATATCACACTCAGCCACATAATCATGAAATATGCACCTCACAAACACAAAACTGCACCTTAGCAACATCACTGTTGGGTACATTGGTTAAAATGTACCTGATTTTAAGAAGCCTCACCTAACTCAATGATATACATCAAAATGTATTTGATGAGATTTGAGTTTACTTGTGCAGGCTAAGTATTTCCAGGAAAGATGTTAAAGTTTCTAAGTCCATGTGTCGACACCCAGAGGGAAAGTGTCGACACTTAAAGAAGTTTGTGTCGACACCCAGACAAGCAGTGTCGACACTTGGAGTCATTGTGTCGACACCAGGGATGCTGAGTCGACACCAGACAGAAAGTGTCGACCCAAGGAGCTGTGTCGACACTCAATGAAGAAAGTGCAGTGAAACTGTGTCGACACTTAACAGTTGTGTCGACACCCAGTGAAGCTGTGTCTACATCAGAAAGTGTCGACACTTGGAGCTGTGTCGACACTCAGCAAAAGTTAGTAGAGACTAAGTATAAGTGTCGACACCCAGAACAATGTGTCGACACTCAACAGAAGAGTCAACACTTAAAGAAAGTGTCGACACCCAGAATAATGTGTTGATACACAACAAAAGAGTCAACACTTGAAGAAAGTGTCGACACAAGAAAGTATGTGTCGACACTCAGCTGAAGACTCAACACTTGAAGAAAATGTCGACACATGGAGCTGTATCGACACTTAGCAAACATCAGCAAGTTATTCTAAGTACAAGTGTCGACACTAAGGGGATGTGTCGACACACAGCTGAAGTCTCAACAGAAGAAGAATGTGTCGACACAAGGAGCTGTGTCGACACTCAGCAAGTATCAACACTGAAGACATGTGTCGACACCAAGAAGCAAGGTCGACACTTAACAAGTACAACACATGAAGATGTGTCGACACAAAGGTGTTGTGTCGACACTTAGAAGAATTCAGCAAAATACTGAAGTACAAGGACTTGTGTCGACACACATTATCAGTGTCGACATATGAAGAAGAAATAGTGTCAAGATATAAAGTCTACAACACAAGGAGTTGTGTCGACACCTTGTAGACTAGTGTCGACACTTCGACAACATGTGTCGACACTTGGTCTATAAGTGTCGACACTTAAAGACAGAAAGTCTCGACACTTTCAAACAGTTAGAGAATTTTCAAGAACTGACTGGATGACTTGACAGCTGCCATTCCAGCCGGTCTACTGCACCTGTCAGAGTTGTCAGAATTCAGTTATGAACCAGACCAGCCGGTTACCATGAAGAAGGCCTATAAATAGGCTTACACTGTCTACAGAGATGATGATGAAGTTGTTCAAGTGATCATTCACAAGAGAAACAGACAAGAAGATCTAACTTTCAAGTGCAGATCTAAGAAGTTCGAGAGAGAGAGCTCCATCCAAGAAATCAGTTATTGGAACCAGACTAAGAAGAAGGGTTCAGATTTATTCTGAATCTTAAGTAGCAGAGATCAAGGATCAAATTCAGAAGGAGTCAATCTTATTGAGTTCTACTTTCAAGAAGCTTTGAAGAAAGCTAAGTCAGATTGATTTCAGCTGAGTTCTTCCAAGAACTCATCAAGAAACTCACATCTCATCTCTCTATTCTCTGAGTTGTTGAGTTAACATTATTGTATTCATTTTTATCTTGTAGGATCCTTTGGATCTGAGTCTTGTAAGCCTGTAATTATAAAGTCTGAGGGTAGGAGAGTTAAATCTCTGAGTGTAGGCCTTCGTGGCTGAGTGTAGGCCTTGGTGGCTGAGTGTAGGCCTTGGTGGCTGAGTGTAGGCCTTTGTGGCTGAGTGTAGGCTTTGTGGAAAAGCTGAGTTGTAGGGCCTTGGGCCTGAGGTGTAGGAACCTGTTTAGGGTTCTGAGATAGTGGAGAAGTTTGGCCGAATTTAGTACACTGCTAGATAGGCGAAGGGGGAAGTGGATGTACCCAAAGCTTGGGGAACCACTATAAAACTCTGTGTCTACTGTGTGATTGTGGTTTGCTGTGATAGCTGAATGTGTGCTGTGATAAAATAGATAGAATTCTGTGTTAGATTTTGTATTCTGCCATAAAACATTAAAAAGATTCAAGTCACCTATTCACCCCCCCCCCTCTAGGTGATTAGGTACAATATCATTCAAGTGGTATCAGAGCCAGGTTACTCAAATAGGACTAACAGTCTGAGTAGATCCTGTTGGCAGATTCAATCTAAGTCAAATTACAGATTCAAGAAAATCAAGAACCATGGGTTCCACTGAAAATCACAAGGAATTGGGATCCATGAAGCTACCTATATGCAGAAAAGAGATCTTTGGTATATGGAAGGAGAGGGTGAGACTTGTTATGGAAGCCTCAGACCCTAGGATTTATATCACAGTCAAAGAAGGGCCATATGTGCCCATGAAGGTGTCTGTCTTAGATGCAAATCAAAGAACACCTAAGGATTTCTCTGAAATGACTAAGGATGAAATTGTTCTAGCCACTATGGATAAGAGGGCTCAGAACATAATAGTGAGTGCCATAGATGATGCAACTTTTCAGAATCTGATACACTGTAAGATAGCTAAAGAGATGTGGGAAACTCTTATTGTGTACATGGAGGGTTCTGAAGAAGTAAGGCAAGACAGAAAATCCTTGCTAAATCAAGAATATGAAAGTTTTAGACAAGGAAAAGCTGATAGCATAACTGAGTGCTATAAGAAGTTCTACAGGATTGTGAATGAGCTCATGTCTTATGGCAGAGAGTTCAGTAATTATGAACTCAATGACAAGTTTCTAAGGTCCCTAACAAAAGATTGGGACACCAAGATCTGTGCCATTAGAGAAATGGCTAAGTTGGCAGAAATTCCTCCACCTACACTGTTTGGCAAACTGCTGTCTTATGAAATGCAGTTGACAGTGAGGAAAGAAGAGGAGAAATCAATAAGAAGTGAACTTAAGGAAAGGACAGTGGCCTTCAAAACAGAAGCCCCCAGAAGGTACAGAGGTAAGTCAACAACTCCACCTCCAAAGGTTGCTGAAACTGAGTCAGATGAGTCAGCAAGTACAAAGTCTGAAAGCAGTGAAAGTGATGAGGACTTTGCTGCCTTCACCAGACATTTTCAGAAGTTCTTGAAGAAGAAACAGTGGAGGACAAGGCCTTCTACTTCACAGGGAAAAGAAGACTTTTATCAGAATAAAAAGTCTTCAAAGAAAGACAGGAAAAAGACTAAGTCTAGCAAAGCAACTCTTTCAAAAATAGTTTGCTATTGCTGTAATAGACAAGGTCATGTTGTTGCTAATTGTCCAGAAAAAAGAAAGGAGTCTAGTGACAAGAAGAAGACTCATTTCAAAGGCAAGAAAGAAAAGTCATTTGTGGCCAAAAAGGAGAAGACTCTGTCAGATATTTCTTCATCAGAAAATGAGTCAGATGCTGAGGCATATATAGGGCTGTTTGCTGAAGAAGAAGAAGAAGAGTTCATGCAGATTATGAATTCTATATATGAATAAGAAGACAATCAATGCCAAGGGCTAATGGCATTGACAGAAAGTGACAAAATCCTGGAGCAGCCAAGACCTAGTAAGGTACAACATTGTTCTTCCAGTTCAATTTCTTGTGCCAGTACAGAATCAGATTCATCATCATCAAGTGATGAGAGTGTATCTGAGTCTGAAGAAGATATTCATCAGTTGATAGATGAGTATAAAGTTCTGTTGCAAGCTTATAAGAAGAGCAAGTCCCTAGCCAAAAGTCAGGCAAAGGAAATTGCTAATCTCAAAGCTATGTCAACTGATTCTGAGAAGTTATTTGATCAAAAACTAAATTAGATAGCCAGACTGAAGCACATAACTGTGATTTAGATGGGGACTATCACATATAAGAATGATCAAATCAAGAGTCTGGAGATTAATCTTCAGAAGGAGAGAGATCTTGTTGCTAGGTTTTCTAAACCTAAGTCAGTTTTACCTTTAATTGATGAATTTGTTCATCACAAAGGCAAAGCTGGGATGGGATTTACTAAACCTGCAAGAACTGTCAAGTCCAAGTCCAAGGGCAAAGTCCCAACACTCAACAAGTCAGTTGTAGATGATACAGCTAAGAAAGTACCTAAACAAAGGTACAATAAGTTTGAGTGTTGGTGTTGGTGGCAAGGTTGGCCACTTTGCAATGGACTGTTGGCACAATGCTAGTGTCAAAGTGAGTAGCAAACTGCCTATTGGAAAACTAGTAGGTAGCTTTGTCAGGATGCAAACTAACAAGTACCAAGGACCCAAGAATTCTTTGGATTCTAAGGTTCACTAATCTGTTTTGCAGGTAAGTCCAAGTGGCCATGCCCCAATATGGTACTTGGACAGTGGATGTTCCAGACATATGACTGGAACAAGGGGTTTACTAAAGGACTACATACCCATCAAAGATGGTCCAAAAGTCACCTTTGGTGGTTCTGAAAAAGGGATCATCAAGGGTTTTGGTAACATATCTAACTCCTTTATTACAATTACTCAAGTGGCCTATATTAAAGGTTTGAAACATAACCTTATTAGTATAAGTTAATTGAGTGATGTAGGATATGACATCTCATTTGTGAAAGATGGTTGTCATATCAGGAGGTCAACTGATCAAGAGATCATTTTGACTGGTTATAAAAAAGAAATGTCTACTGCTTAGACATTATGGTGGAGAACAATGGTTCTCCAGTGTGTCTTGTAGCTGATGACACAGTCTCTCATTGTGTCAAATGGCACAAGAGGCTAGCCCATCTAAACTACAAGATAATTGGTAAACTGTTTAGCAAAGAGTTAGTGAGGAATGGTCCTCAAGTTAAGTGTGTTAAAGATGGTATTTGCTCAGCTTGTCAAAAGGGCAAGCAGACTAGATCCACCTTTAGAAGCATAGAAAACAAAGATGCTGTGAGGTGTTTATACCTCTTGCATATGTATCTCTTTGGTCCAATGCCAGTTCACAGCCTAGGTAGGAAGGTCTATACCTTTGTAGTTGTAGATGACTACTCAAGGTTTTCCTGGGTGTTCTTCTTAAGACAGAAATCTGAAATACCTAGTGTCTTTTATAGCTTTGTCAAGCAAATTCAGAATGAACTAGACAGTACAGTGGTCAAGATTAGAAGTGACCATGGTACTGAATTTCAGTCTGAGAGTATGGCAAAACTATGTGAAGACTTTGGGATATTTCAAGAGTTTTCTTCACCTAGAACACCTCAGCAAAATGGCATTGCTGAGAGGAAGAATAGAACCTTGATTGAGGCTAGTAGGACCCTATTAAGTGATACATCACTACCAGAATATTTCTGGGCTGAAGCAGTTAATACTGCATGCCATGTTATTAATAGGGCTACCATCACTAAGAGCCTAAACAAGACCCCCTATGAGGTTGTGAAAGGCAGGAAACCAAACATATCCTACTTCAGGATCTTTGGTTATAAGTGCTTCATACTTAACAATGGAAAGTCTTACTTGACTAAGTTTGCTGCCAAGTCCCAAGAGGGAATTTTTGTTGGGTATAGCAATAACAGTAAGGCTTATAGAGTCTACAACTTGTCTACACAAGTTGTAGAAGAATCTGTACATGTAGTATTTGATGAGACTAAACTTATTAACAATGAGTTGTCTAGTAGTGTATGCAGCTCCACAGGTATAACAAAGAAGATGGACAAGCTCACTATAGAAGAAGGATCTACTACAAGACAGCAAGTAGAAGATAGTGGCTGCTGTCTAGGGGGAGTACTACATATACCTACTACAGAAAAAGTACAAGGAGTGCAGCAAGATGAAGAAACAGAAGATGTTCAACCAGAAGTCAGGATGCCTCCAGCCAATAGGCATCTTAGAGATCATCCAGTAGAGCAGATCATTGGTGATCCAAGATAAGGGGTACAAACAAGGAGCAGAAATATGAATGCAACAATATACTCTAGTTTTCTATCTCAAGTTGAACCAAAGAAGTTTGAAGAATCCATTCTAGATCCACAATGGACTGAAGCAATGCAAGAAGAGCTGAATCACTTCAAGAGGTGCAAGGTCTGGGAGCTTGTTCCTAAACCTAAAGACCAAAATATAATAGGAACCAAGTGGATCTACAGGAATAAGATGGATGAACAAGGGGTCATCATTAAGAATAAAGCAAGATTGGTTGCTAAAGGATATAGGCAAGAAGAAGGTATTGCCTTTGATCAAACCTTTGCTCCAGTAGCCAGACTGGAAGCCATAAGGATGTTCCTGGCCTATGCAACCTTTCAAGGATTCAAACTTTACCAAATAGATGTCAAGTCAGCATTTCTAAATGGTAATCTTAAAGAGGAAGTCTATGTGGAACAGCCATCAGGTTTTGTTGATTCAACTCTACCTAATCATGTCTATAGACTTAGGAAAGCTTTATATAGGTTAAAACAACCCCTAGGGCTTGGTATGATACCCTGTCTAGTTTCCTCATTGAGAATAAGTTCACAAGGGGGAAAATAGACAAAACTCTATTCCTTAGGGAATCTAGAGGCAAAGTTATACTAGTACAAATATATGTAGATGACATTATATTTGGGTCTACTGAAAGTAGCCTTTGCAAAAAGTTTGCAAAACTAATGCAAGGTCAATTTGAGATGAGTAGTATGGGAGAGCTAAAGTTCTTCTTCGGTCTCCAAGTAAGACATACTGAGAATGGATTATCCATATACCAGTCCAAGTTCACCCTAAAACTCATAAGGAAGTATGGTATGGATTCATCCAGCACCATGAAGACTCCTATGGGGTCAAGTATGTCTCTTAGCAAGGATGATGCAGAGAAACCTGTAGATGAAACCTTGTATAGAGGGATAGTTGGCTCCCTATTATATTTGACTGCAAGTAGACCATATATCATGTATGCTACATGTGTCTGTGCAAGGTATCAAGCCTGCCCTAAAGAGTCTCATTTGACAGCAGTCAAAAGGATATTGAGATATCTAAAGGTCACTCCCTATCTAGGCCTCTAGTACCCTAGGAATGGGGATTTTGAACTAACAGGTTATTCAGATGCAAATTTGCAGGATGCAAAGAAGATAGAAAAAGCACTACTGGAACCTGTCAATTCCTAGGTGGGAGACTAATTTCATGGAGTAGCAAAAAGCAAACAAGTGTGGCTATCTCCACTGCAGAGTCAGAATATGTGGCTGCTGGAAGTTGTTGTGCTCAACTTCTATGGATACAAAATCAGCTTGAGGACTATGGAATTCAGGTAAGTAGAACTCCACTCTTTTGTGATTCTACTAGTGCTATTTCAATAGCCAATAATCCTGTATCCCATAGTAGAACAAAACATATTGAAATTAAATATCATTTTCTTAGGGAGCATGTAGAAAGAGAAGATATTTTACTGGAATATGTTAAAATTGATAATGAACTAGCTGATATGTACACTAAGCCCCTAGAAGAAGCTAAGTTCAATAGGTTTAAAATTAAACTAGGAATGATAAACTTAGAATAAGTTTATAGTATTGGCTAAGTAAAATAGTGTCGACACACAGAGTTGTCTATGTCGAGACAGTATAGTGATGTCGACACTTCAGGGAAAAGGTGTCGATACATCTAGGAAGTTAGTGTCGACACTTCAGAATATTAGTGTCGACACATGACATGTAGGTGTCGACACATCCAAGGTGGTGTCTACACTTAGTTTTTTTCTCCGGATTCTCTAAGTAAAATCTAGACTAAATGTCGAGTTGAGTGGTGTCGACACATAAACAAGTGTCGACACATATATATGTTGACTAAAACTTGTGTCGACACATAAGTGTCGAGACATTATAAGTCAGTGTCGACACTTATCGACAGTGTCGACACAATTTAAGTTAGCTGCCCGCCTTTTCATCTTCAAACCTAGAAAGGTATAAATAGGATTTTGCCTTAGTCTGTCGACACGCTTTCAAAAGTTTCGAGACCATACTTCTGTGTCGACACCTCTCTTCTATCAAGTCAAATTCTTCAAACCCTAATGGCGCCAAAGCTTGAGGAGAACGTCAACGCAGGGTATGAACTGGTGCACGACGCATTTGTTGATGCAGACCCGGAGATCAAGACAGTAGTAACCCTAGTTTCCCACTCAGGGTTAGAATATCTTGTTTCAGAGCCTACCAAGATCTGGAAGAAGGAAGTCTTGGAATTCCTCAATGGAGCTAAGATAGACGAAACTGGATTCAAGATCAAATCCAAGGTTCATGGTGAGAAGGTGAAGGTATCACCTAAGAGCTTGAGGAAGATTCTACAGCTATCAAGAACTAAGGAAGAGGATGAAGTAACAGCTTCCAGGACCAGAGATGCATTGGCATGGTGTGGTCTGGATTCTAAAATGAAAATAGGATCTGTGTTTAACAGAAAGGGAATGAATAGCCAGGGGAAATTCCTCTCCGAAATTGTAGGCAAAGTAATCCTAAGCAAACCTGGAGGGCATGATAGGGTATCAGCGCATATGTTCAGTATTATGACAAGGATCATCTTCACTTTGCAAACAGATTGGTCTGTGATAGTTCTTGAGAAGATAAAGGAAAGCTTGAAGAAGCCCAACTTGGGCAGGATTATAAGTCTATACCTTGCTGGAAGTATTCCAGAGGCTATGCACCAAGCTGCTGGAACAAAAATCAATCATATGAGGAAGATGGATTTAAGGATATTTTCTAGATGGGACAGGGTGTTGTCTAAGGAGATGCCAACCCCTGAAAAGATACCTTCTGAAAAAGTATCACCTCAAAGGAAGAAGAGGAAAATTGCCCCAGTGGCTCAAGAGTCAACTAGCAGCTCTGGCAGTGAAGAGCATGTGGTCTTCACACCTGATGAGGATGAATTCACAGGCACTGCTATAAAGTCTCCAGCTCCTCAAGATGTTCCTGAAATCCAGGGGGAGCCTCTAGCTGTAGAAGAGCCAACTACTCTAGAGAGTGAGCAAGCTACAACCACAATACTAGAGGTAATCACTGAACTAAATGCTTTAGATTTTCCTATAGAGGATTCTGATTTGTCTGATGTTCATCAGCAAACTCAGCTGAATAGCCAAGTCCTAGATGCTGTCATAGAAGACACATCTGTTGTAGTAGAAGTTGTATCTGATCCAGTGGTTGAAGAGCCCAGAGTTTCTCCAGCTCATTTGCCACAAGAATTTACTATGGAAGATTTATTTCTAAATCTAGATCAGGCAGACCTTGAGAATACCAAAGATGCAGCTACTGAGGGGGAGAATGCTCCACTTGAGGGGGAGCAAGTATTATTTGTTGAAGAGCCTGCAAGGCATGAGACTGACAAGCCCCAAGCTATTGAAGAACTACCAAAGGAAAGGGTAGATATAGCCAGCTCCTCAGCTTCTGAAGATGAGGATGCTGCAAGGGCTAAGAAGAAGAAATTTCAGGTATTTAGAAGAAGGAGCCAGAGTTACAAGAAGGCCTTGCAAACTATAGCACCACAGCCTATAGTTCAGCCAGCACCATCAATTGATTATAGTGCACTGATGGTTGCTATGCAGATCAAGTTGGATGAGCACAAAAAAGCAATTGAGAAGTATGTGGATGAAGGGCAAAAATCATTGCAGTTTGCTCTTGCCCAGGATATAAAGTCCATAAGATTTGAAATGAATCTTAATAAGAAAGAAATGACAGACTGCTTCTACAAGGGAGGGAATGCAGTGGTGTACTTGGCTACACATCAAGAAAAGATTAAAGCTCAAGTTGATGACATTGCATTGAAGCAAGGCTATGTACTTGAAAATCAGATCAGAATGAATGATAATTTGACAGAATCTCATAATGCAATTGTCACAGAAATGACTAACATTGCTGCTGGCCTGACAACCTCTCTTGCTACTACAAAGGAAGATTTTGATAAAGAACTGCAAAAGAACTTAACTGCTGTTACAACTGCAATTCAATATTCTCAAAAGATGATAACTGACAAACTCCAAAGGTTAAAGCCTTATTTTAAAGATGGAGTCAATTATTTGGGTAACCAGGTTAGATTTCAAAAAGATGATGTCAGAGATCACATAGCCAGAGAAGTCATAAAGGGGGAGAGAGTATTAGTCAAAGCTAGCTCTAATCATGCCAAGTGGATATCTAATTCTATCAAAGCTACACTGGATTATCCTCCTCTTTGTGATGATGACAATGTTGCTGAATCTGGAATTAATCCTGCATATCTAGGAGGGGAGCAACCTGAAGTAGCTTAAGTCATCTACCCTCCTCCAGATTTTGACATGATCCATACTGATATATAGTCCATGTATAGCCCACTTGGGGGACCGGACAATGTCATAATAGAGAAAGTTGTTCAGCCAATATCTGAAGCTATGCAAGAAGCTATGCAGAAGGAAGAAGAAACCAGATTGTCTAAAAAGAGGTTCAGGGAACAAGCTGAACAAAGACCAGATTTTGAGCAGTGGAGCCCCACTTCCAGGAACATTATTTTAACTGCATGGAAACCAACAAAAGATAACATTCAAGACCGAAATAAATGGTTTTCGGAAGTGGAATGGAGGAAACATGAGTCAAGGCAGGAGGCCATAGTTCAATATAGAAGGAAGGCCAAGATGGGAAAACTACCTCCTACTGCCCAGGAGCCTAGCAATTACTTTCCCAAGCCTTACCATTATTTTGAAAGGCCAAAGATTAAGGCTGAGGAACTTAAGAAGAAGGACTTGAAAGGCAAGAAGCATGCTGATGCTGAAGTTGCTGAAGCTCCTGTTCAAGCCAAAGTACAAGCTGGAAAAGGAATAGTGATCAAAGAGCCTGAACAGAAATAGAATTAGAATTTTCTTATAGTTTACTATGTAATCTTTTTGATGTAAAACATTCTGTAAACTTCTGAAAATGAATATGACAGATATTAGAACAATGTGTTATATGTTAAATCTATTTCATATTTGTTCTGTGATGACGTCTATGTATACATGTTTGATTGATACATGTTTATGATTGCCCTGCTATATATAATCCTGCTTTACATCATTTTGTAATTTAATTATGAATGGTGTATATCATTGACTAAGGGTTATGACTTCTCCAAATAGGGGGAGATTGTTGGGTACATTGGTTTAAATGTACCTGATTTGAAGAAGCCTCACCCAACTCAATGATATACATCAAAATGTATTTGATGAGATTTGAGTTTACTTGTGCAGGCTAAGTATTTGCAGGAAAGATGTTAAAGTTTCTAAGTCCATGTGTCGACACCCAGAGGGAAAGTGTCGACACTTAAAGAAGTTTGTGTCGACACCCAGACAAGCAGTGTCGACACTTGGAGTCATTGTGTCGACACCGGGGATGTTGAGTCGACACCATCAGAAAGTGTCGACACAAGGAGCTGTGTCGACACTCAATGAAGAAAGTGCAGTGAAACTGTGTCGACACTTAACAGTTGTGTCGACACCCAGTGAAGCTGTGTCTACATCAGAAAGTGTCGACACTTGGAGCTGTGTCGACACCCAGCAAAAGTTAGCAGAGACTAAGTATAAGTGTCGACACCCAGAACAATGTGTCGACACTCAATAGAAGAGTCAACACTTAAAGAAAGTGTCGACACCCAGAACAATGTGTCGACACACAACAAAAGAGTCAACACTTGAAGAAAGTGTCGACACAATAAAGTATGTGTCGACACTCAGCTGAAGACTCAACACTTGAAGAAAATGTCGACACATGGAGCTGTGTCGACACTTAGCAAACATCAGCAAGTTATTCTAAGTACAAGTGTCGACACTAAGGGGATGTGTCGACACACAGCTGAAGTCTCAACAGAAGAAGAATGTGTCGACACAAGGAGCTGTGTCGACACTCAGCAAGTATCAACACTGAAGACATGTGTCGACACCAAGAAGCAGTGTCGACACTTAACAAGTACAACACATGAAGATGTGTCGACACAAAGGTGTTGTGTCGACACTTAGAAGAATTCAGCAAAATACTGAAGTACAAGGACTTGTGTCGACACATATTATCAGTGTCGACACATGAAGAAGAAATAGTGTCAAGATATAAAGTCTACAACACAAGGAGTTGTGTCGACACCTTGTAGACTAGTGTCGACACTTCGACAACATGTGTCGACACTTGGTCTTTAAGTGTCGACACTTAAAGACAGAAAGTCTCGACACTTTCAAACAGTTAGAGAATTTTCAAGAACTGATAGGATGACTTGACAGCTGCCATTCCAGCCAGTCTACTGCACCTGTCAGAGTTGTCAGAATTCAGTTATGAACCGGACCAGCCGGTTACCATGAAGAAGGCCTATAAATAGGCTTACACTGTCTACAGAGATGATGATGAAGTTGTTCAAGTGATCATTCACAAGAGAAACACACAAGAAGATCTAACTTTCAAGTGCATATCTAAGAAGTTGGAGAGAGAGAGCTCCATCCAAGAAATCAGTTGTTGGAACCAGACTGAGAAGAAGGGTTCAGATTTATTCTGAATCTTAAGTAGCAGAGATCAAGGATCAACTGCAGAAGGAGTCAATCTTATTGAGTTCTACTTTCAAGAAGTTTTGAAGAAAGCTAAGTCAGATTGATTTCAGCTGAGTTCTTCCAAGAACTTATCAAGAAACTCACATCTCATCTCTCTATTCTCTGAGTTGTTGAGTTAACATTATTGTATTCATTTTTATCTTGTAGGATCCTTTGTATCTGAGTCTTGTAAGCCTGTAATTATAAAGGCTGAGGGTAGGAGAGTTAAATCTCTGAGTGTAGGACTTGGTGGCTGAGTGTAGGCCTTGGTGGCTGAGTGTAGGCCTTGGTGGCTGAGTGTAGGCCTTTGTGGCTGAGTGTAGGCTTTGTGGAAAAGCTGAGTTGTAGGGCTTTGGGCCTGAGGTGTAGGAACCTATTTGGGGTTCTGAGATAGTGGAGAAGTTTGGCCGAATCTAGTACACTGCTAGATAGGCGAAGGGGGAAAGTGGATATACCCAAAGCTTGGGGAACCACTATAAAACTCTGTGTCTACTGTGTGATTATGGTTTGCTGTGATAGCTGAATGTGTGTTGTGATAAAATAGATAGAATTCTGTGTTAGATTTTGTATTCTGCCATAAAACATTAAAAAGATTCAAGTCACATATTCACCCCCCCCCCTCTAGGTGATTAGGCACAATATCATTCAATCACCAAATGCAAGAAGTGACATATTAATAGCTCGAGCTAAGGGTGTGCTACTAGGATAGGCTTTTAGGCTTTGGTGATCATGAAGTGGGGCTGAATCAATAGGAGGGGTAGGCTAAAAATAGGCTAACAAGGATTACGTTAGGACTAGGTACAATGCTCAACCGGGCCGAAATGATGGCCTACATCACACTCACTCTTGACTAACCATGCACCGATGCTTCGAGAGTTGCTTGGCGCAAGTTCTTAGCAACCAAGAAAGATGATCCTTCCTCCCGACTCGAGCAATACGAGGCTAGTGGCAGCTACACACATTCCTAAACTACCGTTCGATTGCTCCAGATTCCACAGTTTTGAGTAGTACAAATATTACTTACAAATGCAGAAAAGCATAAATCTACGAGCATAAAGAAAAATTAAATCTATACTATTTCTACACATCATGAGTCCTCGATTAGGAGCACTGCACAAGTTTCACACTGCCTTATCCTAAAATCCTAGGATAGCACCACTATCTTAAAGTTAACACAAAAGAAATAAATTAAACTTGGGCAGAGCGCGTGCTTAAGTGCGCGCTCATGCGGTGTAGTTGCATAATGCTGTCATGATAAAATAAAAACTGAAAATGAAAATACTCTTGTGGTATGCAAGTGCATGTGCAAAGACAACTCGCGACCCCACCAGACTTATACTAAACAATATATCCATGATTTGCAATAAAAACAAAAAAATGAAAGTTGAGGGAAGAGGTTACCCCATGCTCAGCAAATGAGCATACCAGAAGATTGGCATTAAACTTCAGCAATAAACCCACGGCCCAAACAAATTCCACCTGCAAAATAAAATATCTCCAACTACAAAAATCTATACATAATTAAGCACAACAACTGAATTGCACAAGTTTAAAGTAAGCAGCAGCATTGGGTCATCTCCCACAAGCCCTTTTCTTTACCGTCCTTAAGGTGGAGCAAATACCTATATTAACAGTTATATAGATAGTGTTCAAAAGCAAGAGTTCATAATGCATGAAAAATTCCAAAGTTACACACAGCATGAAGATAAATAAAATAAGAAACGAAAAGAAAGGGGGCCCCGAAGATCCTTCACTCTTTAGCTGAACGCTGACTTATGATAGATCCCCTCAGTAAGGCGAGATGAGGGCGAGGTGATGGCTTTATGGCCCAGGGAAGACGAGTCTCCCCTACCCCTAGACTTGTCCTTCTCACGTCGGCGGGAAAAATCTGATGCCTTGCATATAAGAAGTTCTTTTCTTTTCAAATTAATAGATGGGGATCGCCATGGTGGTATATCCACTCCAACCAAATAAGCAACATGCCTATCTTTCCCATTGTGGGGCATCCTTTACTCACCCACGGCGGGTGAAAGATCAGCCCAAGTCCCCTGTTTAACAGTTTTACAACATTCATTAAGCTTAATCAAAGTTTTTAAATCTGTTTCCTGCATTCTCCCAATAGTCGTGCACAGCCCCCATTCCTTTTTTTCAGCAACTTGTTTCACATCAAACAATTCCTCCTTCGCTTCTCTGTTAGCAATCATCAGCATGTCTTTTACTTGAACATCCCGGTCTTGCTTATTTAGCTCAACATCTGTCTCATCAGCTCTAGATATATCATCAGATAATAAAACATTTAATTCCAGCAATTTTTTAGATTCACTCGGGATTAGAGTGGGAAGTGACGACGATAGCGACAAATCAACCTTGGAATCCAAGGTGATGCTGCATGCGTTTAAACATAGCGTCACTTCACTGGCTTTCAGGAATGGAACCCCGAGAATAGGCTTTGAATTATTTCCTATGGGTCCCAACACCTGGAAGTCGGTAACAACCACAACCCCGTTAAGTTTCACCTCCACCTCTTTAATCACCCCATTAATTTTAACCACCGACCCGTCAACTAGCACAAGCGATTTCTGGATATTAGTTTCGACATTTAAATTAAGCTTCTCAACATCTTGTGGAGCAAGAATGTTGCATGACGAACCTGAATCGCAAACGTCTACCATCTCAATTTCATTAATCTCACACTTGACAGCCACTTCATTAATACTGCACTCCTCTGCTTGCCCAACACTCTTCCCTTGTTCACAGGGATTCTTTTCTATGTCGCTTGGGAGCGCGCCGCGAGTACGCTCGAAGAACACATGGGCAAGTTGCCACAGCTGTGTCTCTAAGTTCCTCGTAGAAGTGGTTTGAGTGGCCATGTTAGATTTGGCCATCTCAATAAACTTTTCCATCATTTCTTCTAGAGTACACCTACATGCCCCTTGCCCGCTCTGATTATAACCCGGCTGCAGCGGTCGCGGTTGGCTATTGGAGGCTTGAGCATCAAATTGATGTTGGCCTCCCTGTCATCTTTGACCTGGGCATTTTGATTCCACGAGAAATTCAGATGATTTTTCGCGTTTGGGATATAAGCATTATTATAGGGCGCAGCGTGGTTTTGACTGTTTATAAAATTAACACTTTTATCAAAGGTATACCTACCGGTTCCGCAAATGACTCTCTAGCTGGGTATTGAAAAGCGTCGTGGTCGGGATTTCCACATCACTGGCATGATATGCCCCCAACCGGAGCCGGAGGAGTACTCGATCTGGTCAGCATCCTTCTTCCATCCATCATAGGGTGGCTTGCTTCGGCTTGCTGCATCACCGCATTCACATCAAATAGATTTTTCGCCCCTAGGTGCATTTCTTCCCACAGTCCAGTATGTGCTATGGGAGGTCGTGTCTCGAAGAAGTCGCAAAGCCTCTTCTGGTGAAAGGTTCCGAATTGTGTCGTTGGCTGTTGTGTTGATCATAGCCCGGTAGTTTGGCTCAACACCAAAATAGAATATTTCTACAAGATTACACGTCTCGTAGCCATTTTGGGTTCAACGGAGCTACAGGTCAGCGAAACTCTCCCACGCCTCATACAACGTCTCTTGGTCCAGCTGTCAGAACGTAGCAATTTCCCTTCGGGCATTCACAATTTTGTCCACTGGGTGGAACTTGGACAAAAACTTAGAGGACAGAGCCTCCCATGTGGTGGCGGTCCAAGGGGAAATTGTGTGAAGCCAGGTCTTAGCCCTGTCCCTCAACGAAAATGGGAATAGTTTCAGCTTAACTACCTCATCAGAAATTCCAACATATTGGAAGGTGCAGCAAATCTTTGAGAACTCTGTCAGATGGAGCTGCGGGTCCTCACTCGGCAAACCAGAATACTGCGTATTATTTCTGATCATATTCAGAATCGTGGGCTTTATCTCAAAATGGTTGTTGGCATTGGCTGGTCCGAATCCTGGATAAACACTTCCCGCAGTTGGGGTAGTGAAATCACGCATCGTCCTAATGCGAGGTTGGACCACCTCCTGACAATCAACAACTCTATCACCTTGGCCATTTCCTACTTGGCCCAAGTCTTCCATTCTAACTTCAGCAGCTGCAGCAAGCACGCGAGCTCTCCTCGCTCGTGCATTCTCAAGATCAACTCCCAAATTTTCACCCCTATTACCAGGGTTAGGATCTGTCATACAACAAGAAAAATCTATCAAAGATTCAAACACTTGCAATTTTTTCCAAAAGAAAAATGCACATAACGGTTGCACACCCCGACAACGGCGCAAAAAACTTGATGCATTCTCGGCAAGTGTACCGATCATAATCAAGTAATAATGTGAGGAGTTGAATCCCCGGATATCGATCTCTCAAGGAGTGCAAGTAGGGGGTGTGATTTCGCTATATGAAAAGGGGATTGCAAGGGAAAAGTAACCAAAGGGGGTTTTTGATTTGGATTCCTAAGTTAACAATAATAAGAAAATTATTGCCGGTCGCCGCCACTGCGTCTCTTTGGTGGATTACTCTAGAGAGTAAAAGGGAAGATGGATGAGCTAATGAGGGTCGCAATCACCTCTTCATCACGCACACTTCTAGTTATTGCTAGAACGGTACAATCACAAAACGCACAGGAAAAACTGAAGCTTAACAACATAAGCAATTATTAAGGCATAATAACATGTCGACATGCTGAAACCTTAAGCAAAACATTGTTCTCAAGCAACAATCCCACTATCACAAGTTCAGAATGAAGTAACCCCAAGAAGAGGTGGAGAAATACAACTGAGCACACGAAGGCTTTCCGAGATTCATTGCAGGATTCAAGGGTTGTCAATCCTTGTCCGAGTTCGATCTTCGGATGTCGTCCGGGATCCAGAAGGGAAATCACCTCCCCCCTATAACCCGTCTTCTTTGTGTTTGATCGTTGGGCTAGTTCTGACCGAAGAACTCTGCAAGTGCAGCAACAATGAGCGCGGATGGTAACATGGAGGTCAGAGAAGATGAAGGTGGCCGGAGACGCAACTATTGCAAGCTTTCTGAGGAGAAACGGTGTCCGGATCAACTCTCCAAGGAGGAGAGAGAAAATGGCGGCAGGAGGTGAGTTTTACCGCTCAGAGGAGCGAAAATGGAGGTGAGCGGAGCTGGATCAGAACTCCTCTCAAGAAGAAGAAATCTGCGCTTTAAATAGAAACATGTCAGAAAAATAGGCACGCACGGTTTGGCGCACGACCGTGCGCAAACCATACGATATTAACTTCCAGCGCAAGCCTGCGGAAGGAGAAGCGTTGACTCGTGTGTTTTCCTTCACGCAGGGCATTTCTACCCGTACATGAAGTACATCGCACGGGTAGCGACAGAGAGCTGGAAAATAGGGAAATACAAGGAAATCGTGCATTTTACTCACGCACGAGCGCTGCTGCCCGTTCTTGAACAAATCGCACGATTTGGCATAGAAAGGAACAAAGTAGAAAGATACAAGAAAACCGTGCATTTTCTTCGCGCATGGTTTCGAAGAAACCGTGGGTCAACCATGTGTGAGGATCGTCGAACTCAGCTCAACAAAATTCGTCGAGCTCGACTCGACGTTCTTCCAGCTGACTAAAACGCACGATCCAGCGCAAACTGTACGTGAAAGAAACGCACGACTGTGCATTTTCCTTAAGACAGAATTCCTACCTTGGGGGAAAACGCACCACCTGCAAAACAAAACCAAAGCTGGAGCATAATCTCCCAGCACCAATATAACAAACAAACATAAAGAACCATGGGGAGCACCATGTGCTTACCCCCAACAACAGAATGCTCAATTACAAACCCTTGGGCTACAAAAGTGCACAAAGCAGTCAATGACCGAGCGATGCAAATATAACTGATATCCGGTCAAAATTCAGTGCACGAGTGAGAAAACAAGCCCAAATGAGTCTGAAAAACCTTATAAATATCAGACTCGTCATTTACTACCGTAGAGGCCTATGCACGCTTGCGGAAACCAAAGAATCAGTTTGGATTAAAAGGATAGCAACTTTGCAGTGCCAGGGGGGCATGCATCATCTTTCTCTCGTCAATTTTTTTAAAAAGTCCTTCATCTTATCAGAGTCATTTATCCCTCATCTGCACACCATTTTTGACATGTAAGTAGTCAAAATTCGCTGCTTCGACAAGCGGAATCTGAATCCACCAATTATTTTGTGAAATTTGGGGGGGGGGAGACTGGGCCCCCGCCATACTTTAGATCTGTCCCTAATCTTAACAGATGCCCAAGTCTTTATGAAGCTATAAAGATACAAGTATACATCTTAAGTCTTCTGATTAGATTCAGATGTGAGGTAATATACAATCATTATTTTAAAGAGAAAGAAGATATCTATTGGGCATTGTATCCACAATAATCCTGATTTGAAGAAGGGTACAGTTAAGCTAAGATGAATTGAGTCTGTATTTGATGGCTTATTTTAGGTATGTACTTGCAGGTCTACATTACTAAGTACACACCAATGTCAGGTTACAGTGGGTCAGTAAACACAAGACTACATTCTAATCCTTCATTATGGATGCCAATGTGTTGATTCACATGTAATCTCTCTATTGGGGTGTACTTCTATCCCAAATTCATGAGAAGGATTCAAATTCAGAAGAACAAAATTTTACACAAGTAAAATTCGTCGAGTATGGTAATTGATACTCATTGAATTGGTCGAGTATACTCATCGATACTCGTCGAATTCGTCGTATATCCATACTAGCACCCGTCGAATTCATCATAGGTACTTGTGGTAGAATTTCTGATAGTAGAAAAATAGTTAAGTAAAATTCATCATAGCTACTTTTCTGATTTTTTCCAAGGCATTTTCGTTGAGTGCATCGATCGCGTCGATGGCGTTGAGTGCGTCGATTGTTAGGTCCATTGATCACAATGATCCTTATTTGTAAGAAGCCAAACAAGTCAATGATTACACTAAGTTGTATTTGATATGGTTGCAAGTTAATGCATGCAGGTTAGTCCTCGTTATAATGATAGGATATGTGGACACAAACAAGTTAGCTGGATAGGCAAGAAATTGCCTAAGTATATAAGTGTTGAGTGGAGCAAGCTCACTCAATGCTAGATGACTTAAGGAAGGAAGGTGGATGAAGAAATGCAGCTAAGTCCACAGTCGATGAGTGAAGGTAGTTCACTCAACGGCATAGCACAAAAAGCATTGAATAAAGCCGGGCCAACAAAAAGAGGAGTTGGAGTTCGTCGTCCCCCCCCATCATTGTTGCAGAGACAAGAACTTCAATTTGACAAATCTGAAGAGTCTCTAAGTTAGCTACTGCAATCAACATCTGCTACAGCAAGATCAGAGGGTTACTCTAAGGAAAAAGAATCAGTCAAGGCAAGCCCTAGCTGAAGTTGCTTCTCGATCCAAGCAGAGCTAGATCAGAAGAACAATCTCTGGATCGGTGAAGAAGAAATCTGATCTGAGTTCTTCTCAAGACGGAAAGAAAGGCAGAGCAATTGAATTCTGCCTTACAGGTTAGCTGATCGAAGACAATCATTCACATTCTTTCCTCCTTTGTCAGTAAGATTAGAATCAAGATTCTGAGAAACTTCCAGCACAAGTAGTAGATCATTGAAGATTGTCTTTCTTGTTGCTAAGAAGAAGATAGAGCTGAGATTCACTCGGCTCAGGAAGCATTTGATACAAACAACAAAATCTCTTGAGTAAAATTTATTTTAATCTTTCAAATTCTTTGAATCTGTTCAAGATCTGT
Organism: Platanthera guangdongensis; assembly: GCA_039583875.1. Taxonomy (NCBI): domain Eukaryota; kingdom Viridiplantae; phylum Streptophyta; class Magnoliopsida; order Asparagales; family Orchidaceae; genus Platanthera; species Platanthera guangdongensis. The sequence goes on from CM077154.1 coordinate 114,547,275, forward strand.
ATTGTAAGGCCAAGATTATTTAGGATGCATGTGGATCTATGTGATCAGTATTGTAAAGCCTAAGTTATAAAGGCTTAGAGTAGGATCTAGTTTAGGATCTGTATGTTAGGGCTGACCTCCCAGCTTGTGTTGAAGGGCATTTATGCCTATGTTAGGTGATCAGGTGATTACTTTAATGCCCCAAATATTGTATTTGAGCTGGTCGCGTTTAAATAGGATTTTTGACTCCTGCATACAGGTACACGACCAGGGACACGGGCATGTCCATGGCCATATCATGCTGGGTGTGTTGGCCGGAAGCACGGGTCGTGAACACTTTAGACACCGCCTGGGACACAGGCATGTTCCAGGGCGTGTCCTGCTCGGGTGTCGAGTCGTCAGGAGATCGACAAAATGCATTCGACGAAAAGTGCTCGGGAGGAACATGTCAGGCGACACGGGTGTGTCGAGAGGGCGTGTCCCTATGCGTCCGACGATCGACGATCGTGGATCGACGAATGTTGGGTGACACGGGCGTGTTCATACCCGTGTCCCTACCCGTGTTCAGTTGGGTCGTGTCCGTTGCCGTGGCGGTTATATGTGACACGCCCCCTGGTCACGAGCGTGTCGAGGGCCCGACATGGGCGTGTCAGGTGAGACACGGGCGTGTCTTTTCCCGTGTATCTTTTCTTCATTCGACGATCGTGCCTCGAACAAGGCACACGGCCCGGGACACGGCCGTGTGCGAGGCCGTGTTCAGCCCAAGTTAAGGGATTTTTGTGCAGATCTGAGACGTTCATTTTATTTAATTGAAATCCAATGGCCCAAGCGGTTTTCTGCTATGTTAAGGCCGGGAATGGGGGAGTTAACTCTTCATTTTCTCCAAAACATTCTCTTTCCAAGGAGTTAGAAAGTGGAGGAAGAAGGAGGAGGATTCCGGCCGCCGACGGAGCATTGGAGCACCGTTTAGAGAACCGAGAGCGGATCCGTGGAAGAAATTCCATTGTGAAGATTTCTATCCGTGTAGTTTTTCCATGGCGCAAAAGTGGACTACAAGGGTAACGATTCTCTACTTGAGCATGTGAATCTCTCTTCCTTTTTGCATAGGGAAAACCCGCTCCCGCGAGTGTGCGGTGAGTGCGTGTTGTTCCTTGGGGTTGATGTGAATAGTCCCCCTTGTGTTGCATATAGAGTCCGGAATCGATGTACAGGCATAGACATTGTGAGTAAGCCTACCGGGACGTGTAATGTATGGATCGGTGATGTTGCATTTGATATGTTTTGCCGTAGAATTCTCCGTGCTTTGGGTTTTTGGGTTTCTACGCGGTAGATTGCAGCAGGTATCCTTGGGGATTAACTCCAAGGCGCACTCGGAAAACTGAGCAGAATCGTTGTTTTGCTAACTTGGAGGTCAGGGAACCGGCCTTGAACATAACTGGGTTATGTGATTGTTTGGAAAATTTTGGGATCCGAGAGAAGCATGGCTCGCGCGTACGTCTTAAAGTGACTACGTGGTATGAGCAACGAGGAAGTGGAATTGGACCTAGGCTATGTGATTCGGTGCGAGAGACCCGAAAAGGGGACTGGCCGTGGCATAGTTGGGAGCCTTAGACGGTGGTCAGAAAGGCAAATTGCTCATGTGGTTGACATCTTTGGGGTGGTGGTGAAGACGCTGAAGTGTCAGGATTCACCGTAATGTGCTCTGAGTGTACGGGGTGTTTGGCCGTGCGATCCTACACCTGTGGCGCAGTATAATTGTGCTTTTTTGTTTTACTGGGCTAATGATATACAGGGAAAGAGCACCGCTATCCCGAGTAAGGGGCGAGGTCGTTATAATTTGGTCGACTTTTGGCTGACCATTGCTTTGTTTGCCATCGTGCGGTGGAATGTTGCTTGCAGGTGCTGCGGAGCCGAGTACCAAATAGCGGGCCGGAGCCCATGTTGCTGTGCTGTCCCTAGAAGGCCAAAGCGAATAGTTGTACTTTACTTTTTTCATGTGTGGCCGGCCTGCTAGCCGATGTATGGAAAATATTATTTAATTAAGTGAACATCTGTATGGCCATAAGGCCAAGTATCTTTCAGTGTATTGTTATTTCATTCCAGTGGTAGTGATTGTGGACATTCATGTTATTTGGATACAAGTTTGGGTACTTTCTACTTTTAAAAGCTTCCACTAGAATGCTCTGTGTAGGATGAGTAGTCTTAATTGGAATGTTTGGATATTCTTATGTAACCCTTCCGATTGTCTGTGGTATATGGCGTCGGGTTCCAGCTGGACCTTCTGTTATATGCCATGTGACGGATGGGGGGTGTTACAATTTGGTATCAGACTTCTGGTTACGGTCAGGCTTAGCTGAATTCGTGGGCGAATTCTTTTAAGGGGTGGTGAGCACATGTGTGTGTCATCGTTATAACATCAAAAAGAACCCATGAATGTCCACTTAGGAATGAAAAATACACTTGTTTTGTGGCAAATGAGTGTTCCAATGATTGCTTTTACCAATTGTTTTGTCATCTAGTTGTGTGTCTTTGCTATTATAGGTAGCTAAGAGCGGTGCTGGTCAATCAGAGCATCCGCAATCGGTGGAAAGTAGTGCACCGAGGGACGTGCCTATAACACATCCTTCAGCGGAAACCATCAGGTTGGTGGCTGAGGCAGTATTTGTAATGATAAATTCCCAACTTGCAGGGTAAGTGCATCATGCCCCTCCTATTGTTGAGCAAGAACCGGTTAGGACGGCAGAGCCAAGAGTGGTAGAACGGGCGGTAGTTGGTCTGGTAGAGCCGAGGAGAGCTACGGATAAGCAGCTCAAGCATGTAATGGGCTTTAATCCTCCAAGGTTCGATGGGGTTGGAACGCCAGCTCAAGCTGAGGATTGGCCTTCTACGATAAAGAGGGTCTTGACAGCCACGTTAACTGAGGAGTGGCAGAAGACAACAATAGCGACCTTCCTTTTGGAGGGTGAAGCGAGGCTGTGGTGGGATGAGTTGGAGTTTCATCTCTTAGTGGGAAGACAGCTTGCTGATGTGCCGATGGAGGAATTCTCTAGATTATTCTTGGCTAGATACCTACCCTCTGCTCAGAAGTTGGAGATGGAGAATCAGTATCTTGGGTTGACTCAGGGAGCCAGAAGCGTGGACGAGTATCGCCACGAGTTCACACGGTTGGGTCGTTATGCTGGTGCTACATTTATGGAAGAAGAACGGAAGACCAACCTGTTTTATGAGGGTCTACGTGGCGATATACAACTACTACTTGTTGGGCCTAAGGCTCAGGGCTTCCTAGCCTTGGTCATTTCTGCCCAGTAGCTGGAGAAGGTCGTTAAGAAAGTTCAAGAGTAGAAGGACCCAGGAGAAAAGAAGTCTGAGTTCAAGGTGCCAAATACCATGGCAAGCTTCCGCAGGTGGAACAAGAAACAGAGGACTTCGAACTCAGCCCCTCTGTCTGGTGCGTCGGTGGCAGTTACAAGTCGAGTCCCAGGAGCTTGCTACAATTGTGGGAAGATAGGGCATTTTGCTCGTGAGTGTTGGAGCGGACGCGCAAAGTCCGAGAGGAAGCCTTGAGCGACTTATGAGGAGAAAGGGAAGGTGGTGGAGTCAACCGCATCCCACCATGCTCCAGCCCAGCGTAGAGTTTACATCCTTGGTCTTCAAGAGGCCATAAAGCAAGCGGACGTGGTGACAGGTATGTGTTAAATTACAGTAGTTTAGCTTTTATAGTTGTTACCTTCGTATTTGTTAGCTTACTTTCGTTGGTGCTAGAATTTGTGTTTATCTTTGAGTTTCCGGCGAGAGCCCTGTTTGATATGGGAGCATCACATTCCTTCTTGTCTGAAAAATTCATATCGCGCATTGGGGTTCCGTCCTTGATGGCAAAAGGCAAATTGGATGTGTTGTTGCCCAATGGGTGCTCAATGTGCGCAGATAGGATCTGCGTAGTGAAGATTCGGATTGGAGACCAGGAGTTTTATTTGCGAGCATCGTTTTTGCCGTTAGCGGAGTACGACGTAATATTCGGTATGGATTGGCTCTCGGAGCAATGTGCATGCATTGATTGCAACTGTAAGGAAGTTAAGTTGGGTCTGAACACTGATCGGGAGACTACTTTTGCGGGCATGAAGGGGTCGGGTAAGATTTTGATGTCAGCCCTTCAGGTGATTAAGGAAGTTCGGTCTGGGGCAGAGCTGTTTGTCAACCTAGTGCAGACTTCGACGCCTAAGCCAAGTATTGACAGTATCCCAGTGGTGTCTGAATATCCTGATGTGTTCCCAGATGATCTCCCAGGAGCCCCACCTCAGCGGGAGATTGACTTTATCATTGAGCTGGTACCGGGTGCCAAACCGGTGTCACGCTCTCTATATCAGATAGTGCCACGAGAGATGGCAGAGTTGAAGGTGCAACTACAAGAGTTGTTGGAGCAAGGGTATGTGCGTCCAACTTCGTCCCCTTGGAGCACACCGGTCCTTTTCGTAAAGAAGAAAGATGGGAGTTTGTGACTTTGCATTGATTAGCGGGAATTGAACAAGCTTACGGAGAAGAACAAATATCTGATCCCCAGTATTGACAATCTATTTGATTAGTTGGTTGAGTCAACGGTATATTCGAAGTTAGATCTGAAGTGTGGTTACTATCAGTTGAGGATAAGGGAGAGCGACATCCCAAAGACAACATTCAGTACGTGGTTTGGGCATTCCGAGTTCACGGTCATGCCGTTTGGTTTGACCAATACGCCATCCGTGTTTATGGATCTGATAAACAGGACGTTCAGAGAGTACCTGGATCGTTTCATGATAGTGTTCATCGATGATATCCTGGTATACTCGCAGTGCGAGGAGGATCACTACAATAATCTGCACATAGTGTTGGATACGTTGAGGAGAAATCAGTTGTATGCTAAGTTCTCCAAGTGAGAATTCTGGTTATCCTCGATAGCGTTCCTTGGTCATGTTGTCAGTGGAGAAGAGATAGCTGTCGATCTGACGAAGATAATGGCGATACAGGAGTGGCCTGCTTTGACTTCGGAGTTTTTTGGGCCTTGCTGGCTACTACAGGCACTTTGAAGAGAACTCACGGATAACCCTACCACTCACGACGTTGACAAAGAAGTATCAGAAGTTTGTGTGGTATCTGGAGTGCGAACAAGCTTTTGAAGAGTTGAAGAGGCGGTTGACCACAGCGCCTATTTTATGTTCGCCAAGTGGAACCGAATGGTTCGAAATCTATAGTGATGCTTCTGGCAGTGGTTTGGGATGTGTTCTACTACAGCATAGGAGTGTGATAGCCTACAGTTCACGATAATTGAAGGCTCACGAGAGGAATTATCCGGTCCACGACTTAGAGTTAGCAGCCGTAATATTTGCTCTAAAGCTTTGGAGTCACTATCTGTACGGTGTGAAGGTCGATATCTACACCAATCATAAGATCTTGAAGTACCTGTTGGATCAAAAGGATCTGAACATGAGGCAGTGGAGGTGGATGGGGTTCTTAGGGGACTACACCTTCAAGATACATTTTGTGCCTGGGAAGGAAAATGCAGTGGCGGATGCGTTGAGTCAGAGGACTCCTGCGCAGGCCAACTGGTTATGGGTACATAATGAGAGATTGGTCCATGAGTTGTAGGCTTTGGAGATATCTTGCGTCGACAAGCAGTCTATGATTGTCTCTTAGATATCTGCAAGGAGAAAATAACCAAACTAACAATTCATCAAGGCAAGTATACCTATCGAAATGCAGCTAGGGGACACAAATGTCGAAATCTATTATTTTATCGACGGAAAAAATGTTTTTTAGAAAAAGCTAAACGTACTAAAGGAGGAGAACTACTTGCAATGAAAGAGTGCTACTTGCATGAAAAGATAAAGAGAGCTAAAAGTGCGATTAAACTTAAGCTTAGTAACGATTAGGGGAAAATGCACTCGATCAGAAATCACCTCGGCAAGAGTGGTTAGAAAAAAACGATAAACAAACCTAAGCTAATTAGGGTAAAGGTCCTTGACCGTGGAGGTTCCATGAATATTGACACGCTTCTCTCGAAGGCCGTGCCTAACTGAGTTTAGGAAGGTCCGACCGACTTTCGCCTAAATCGGAGGCCTAAAACTCGCTTTACGCGGTGAACCCCTCTAATGGATTTTACTCCAATCCGGGAGATTTGAACGTCTGCCTCTCTCGAGGGGTGCGAACAACTCCCTTTACTCTTGAGTGCTCATTTCAAACTTTCGGCCTCTCGGCTAGCCCAGAATGAAAGCAAAGGTGGAGAGTATATATCGATGATATACCTCCAACCCGTGATAAATCAAGAGTAATTCAAAGCTAAACCCTAAAAAGAAAAGGTAAGATTCAAAGCATCATAACCTAATCACTCGAACCTCGGATCATTAAGATCGAGTACATGGAGGATTAGTTAATCATGGTGAGGTGAAAGAGATGGGATGAGTAGAAGAAGAATAATGAAAACAGAGCAGAAACGAAAAAGAAAACAACACTTTTTATTAATGGAAACAAAGATCTTACAGCTTGAAAACTAGAGGTTACAAGTGCATGGAAAGGTAAGCTACGCTATCATTAACATTATACTATAGAACGAAGCTAGGAACTAATACAGGGAAAGCATAAAGATAGAGCTACGAACTAAAAATGAAAAGACATGCTTAAAAAGTTCAGATATACAAAGGACAGAACCTCCCCTCTCAAAGTAAAAGGTGTCCCTGAACCCCTGGAGTTGGGCTCTATTTATAGAATTTTTCGGGTCGGGTCACGCCCCCCTGTCACGCCCTGGTCGGGCGTGACCCTGGGGCGTGACACATTCGGCGCGACTTTTTCGGGCAGGAATTGAATTCTGACGAAGTAGTTGAGGTACACGCCCACAAGTCACGCCCTGGTAGGGCGTGTACCTGGGGCATGTTCTTTGCGGCGTGACTTTGTTGAGCTGAAATTGAATGCTGGAGGTGACGGGCGGAATTGCTGAAGTACACGCCCATATGTCACGCCCGGGTCGGGCGTGACCCTGGGGCGTGACACTTTCGGTGCGACGGTGGAGCGGGAAAAACGAGCGCGCTGCGGCGATTCCTCGGAACCTGGGGACAGGCCTCTAGTACACGCCCGTGTCAGGTGTGACACGGGCGTGACCGAGGGCGTGTACACTAAGTTTCCACGGAATGTAGTTTCGGACCAATTGCTTCATTCCTCTGGGTTACACGCCCTAGGTACACGCCCGGGTAGGGCGTGACCTTGGGGCGTGTCACAGCAAAATTCGGCTGAAAGCCGTGAAAACCTGCAAAAAGCAGAAAAAATGCATTAGCGACAAAAATATATACAAAGGGGAATCAAAACAAGTACTTTACAAGACATGAATTGTTTTAAAACCCCGAAAATATCCTAATAAAATTGACTGCAAACCGTATTATCAAATTCCCCCAAGCTTAAGTTTTGCTTGTCCCCAAGCAAAGATATAAAGACTAGCTAATCATAAAAAGTGACTAATTCAAAAAGTTTTATTCATACTTACACAAGTACTATGCAAAATTCTTGGCAGGGAGAATGTAAAACATAAATCTAAAACAATTATTTAGGTATGGTTAAACTTTTATAAACTTTACTTAATAAAAATAAATCATCCAGAATTTTGACGAAATTCTTTAAATAGATTTGAGCAAGGCAATGAAAATGAAAAGAACGTATTGAGTTATTACTAGATCCAAGCAACGCATTATAATTATATCAACTAAATAACAAAAATCTAAGTTTAAATTCAAAACTAAAACTGATTTACTTTTCTTCTTTTCTTAGTTGTTAAATAAAATTAAAAAAAAGGCGTGAATCAAAAGGACTTAATAGGAACGAAACCTTTGGTTTAGGAATATGAATAGGAGTGGAATTCAAATATAAACATGGAGGCTTAAAAATCACACTAAACCAAAACAACGAGTTTCAAAAAAATAAATTTATTTTAAACAAAATATGTATAAATAAATTTATTTTTTTGTTTTTCTTTATAATTATTTATCTTTTTTTTTGTATTATTATTTTCATACATTTTTTCTCTTTTTTTTCAATACATTGCTTTTGAGTACACTTTTTTCAACAATTTCTCCAAAGATAACACAAAATTTCCTATCAAAAAAAATTAGCGTGATTAGATAGGTAGAAATTTGGGCTTTGGTGAAAATGAAATGCTGTGTGGAGTTATCAAATGAATTTGGAAAAAAGGCTCAAAAATGGCTAACTAGTGGTAAAAGATTTTAGGTTGGCAGGAAAGCTCAAACGTAAACAAAAATGACCTAAATCATTTTCACGCTTTTTTTAAAATTTATTTAAAACATAGAGTTGATAAATTTCAAAAAGCAAGTTCGAGATAATAAAAGAAAATTGATGAAATTATCTTGAAAATAAAAATAATATGTGACTTGGATCGTTCATATCTACTACGTTATTCAAAATTGTTCTTACAAAAATTATCTAAAGACGAAAAGGAAAATAGTGGATGATAAATTTTAGAGAAAGTAAAGAAAATAAAGAATGGAAAACCATAATAGAAATGCACGTTTTAGAGAAATATTTCACCTTAACATGCTACCGTGAATTAGAAACACAGCACGACCAACATTTTACTTGTGAAATATGATTAAAAAATGATTAGAAAAATTATAATTAACTGCGTTGTTTATAAAGAAGTTTGCGAAAAACAAAACATAAAAATGGGGTACTATTTAAATACCAAAATGCAGCTATATAAATATATTTTTTTTTTGAATTTTTTGGATATTTACAAAACAAAAAGAAGGAGGAAGTCCTCCCCCAAGCTTAAAATCTACATTGTCCTCAATGGAGAAGGAGGTTGGAGAACGAGAGAAAAGTAAAGGACAGAAATGAAAGACAGAATGGAAAAAACAGGTACTTCCCCGGTCTTATTTTGCAGGGCAAGTTGAGTGATGCCGCTCCTCCATGCCTGTGCTGTGGATCTTCTTGAAACGTCGTCCGACGGACTTTGTCATGGAAGTAGAACCGTTGGAGCAGGCGATCGCAGAAGTTTCAGCTTGCCGGAGCCATTCGGGGCAAAAAGTGAAAAATAAAGAAAACAGAAAAAGATAACTTGGGTTGCCTCCCAAGAGCGCTCTTTGTTTAAAGCGTCGTTTGAGCTCGACGCATCAAAATAAGATTGTCTCAAATATTGTTTAACAATAAAGTTCGAATAAAGTTCAAAGTTTATGAGAAAAATAAAGTTCAAATTAATCAAATGTCAGGACCGAAAAGATAGAGTTAACAGGGTTGAGACTGACATCATCACAGAAATACAGTTTAAGACGCTGACCATTTACTTTGAAAGTACCCTTATCAGGGTGGGAAATTAAAACAGTACCATAAGAAAAGACTTCTAAAACAGTAAAAGGCCCTGACCAACATGATTTTAATTTACCTGGGAATAAACGTAAAAGAGAATTATAAAGAAGAACTTGGTCGCCCGGCTTAAAGATTTTTGGGTGCCTAAGATGTTGATCGTGCAAACGTTTTGTCCGCTCTTTATAAAGTCTGTTATTTTCATATGCGTAAGAGCGCCACTCGTCGAGTTCGTTAAGTTGAAATTTTATAAAATCGCCGACAGAGTGGGGATCGAAGTTTAAAAATCGTAAGGCCCAAAAGGCGCGGTGTTCTAACTCTACGAGTAAATGACACGATTTTCCATAAACCAACTGATATGGCGTACATCCGAGGGCGGTTTTGTACGCTGTTCGGTAGGCCCATAGAGCATCGTCTAATTTGGCTGACCAGTCTTTTCTAGATGTTGAAACAGTCTTTTCTAAAATTCTTTTTATTTCTCTATTCACTACTTCAACTTGTCTGTTAGTTTGGGGGTGGTAGGCAGTGGAAAGCTTATGAGTAACGCCATATTTAGTTAGAATTTTTGAATATTGTGCGTTACAGAAATGGGAACCCCTATCACTAACGATAGCGCGCGGCGTACCAAATCGAGAAAATAATTTTTTTAGGAAATTAACTACGACTCGGGCGTCATTCGTAGGAAGAGCTTGGGCTTCGGCCCAACGCGAAACATAATCAACGGCAACTAAAATGTACTTATTCCCGAAGCTAGAAGGAAAAGGGCCGACAAAATCAATCCCCCAGAGGTCGAAAACTTCGCACTCTAGGAAATAATTTTGTGGCATTTCATTTTTATTCGAAATATTCCCCGACCGTTGACAACTATCACACCTACTCACAAAGACATGCGCGTCTTTAAATAGGGTAGGCCAGTAAAAACCTGCGCTTAACACTTTATGAGCGGTGCGAGCAGCTTGATAGTGCCCACCTGTCGGTCCTTCATGCAAATGTTTAATAATATCTAATCCTTCATCAAAGGAAACACACCTCCTGATCACTTGGTCTGCACAGACTTTAAAAAGATGCGGGTCCTCCCAAAAGTAGTTCTTCAACTCAGAAAAGAATTTCTTATTTTGCTGAGATGAAAACTCTTTTGGGAGCACACGGGCCACTAGATAGTTGGCGATGCGGGCAAACCAAGGAGAAGTAGATGTGTTAATTATGAACAGCTTCTCATCAGGGAAATAGTAATGAAAAGAATTTTCGTCTAATTGTTCTATAAATGGGTTGTCTAGGCGCGAAAGGTGGTCGGCGGCCAAGTTCTCGGCACCTCGCTTAACACGGATCTCTAAGTTAAACTCCTAGAGGAGTAAGACCCAGCGAATCAAGCGAGGCTTGGCATCCATTTTAGAGAGAAGATATTTGAGGGCCGAGTGGTCCGTAAAAACAATAATTTTCGAAAGAGTAATATAAGGGCGAAATTTGTCAAAAGCGAATACTACAGCTAATAGCTCCTTCTCGGTTGTGGTGTAATTTTCCTGTGCAGATGTGAGTGTTTTACTAGCGTAATAAATGGGGTCGAAGTTTTTGGAAATACGTTGACCTAGTACGGCTCCCACCGCAAAACTACTCGCATCACACATTATCTCAAATGGAAGATCCCACACCGGAGCTATCATGATTGGGGCATTAACTAATTTTTCTTTTATTAAATTGAAGGCAGCTAGACAGAGGTCATCAAAGATGAATGGGGCATCTTTTTCTAAGAGATGGGTAAGGGTCTTGGTGATTTTGGAAAAGTCCTTTATGAAGCGGCGGTAGAAACCCGCATGACCCAGGAAACTTCTTATAGCTTTTATGTTCGTAGGTGGCGGCAGCTTCTCGATAACTTCTATTTTCGCAACGTCTACTTCAATACCCCTTTCAGAAATTTTATGTCCCAAAACTAACCCTTCCCTCACCATAAAATGACATTTTTCCCAATTTAGGGCGAGGTTAGTTTCTTCGCATCGCTCTAAGACTTTTTCAAGGTTCTCTAAGCAACTATCGAAGGAATTCCCGAACACGGAGAAATCATCCATGAAAACTTCCATAATGCTTTCTACGTACTTGTCAAAGATGGCGAGCATACATCGTTGGAATGTAGCTGGCGCATTGCACAATCCAAACGGCATTCTTCGGTAGGCGAAGGTGCCGAAGGGACAAGTAAACGTAGTTTTCTCCTGGTCCTCGGGGGAGATGGGGATTTGAAGATACCCCGAGAGGCCATCGAGAAAACAATAAAAGCTATGTCCGGAAAGTCGTTCTAAAATTTGATCAATGAACGGCAAGGGGAAGTGATCCTTACGGGTGGTGTCATTCAACTTACGGTAATCTATACACATTTGCCATCCGGTCACCGTCCGAGTCGGGATTAATTCATTATTTTCATTACTTACGACCGTTATCCCTCCCTTCTTTGGTACTACCTGTACTGGGCTAACCCACTTACTATCGGATATAGGGTAGATAATTCCTGCGTCTAACAATTTCATAACCTCGCCCTTAACTACGTCTTTCATGTTTGGGTTTATACGGCGCTGAGGTTGTACAGAGTTACGTGAATTATCTTTCATTAAGATTTTATGAGTGCAGAAAGATGGGCTTAGGCCCTTAATATCAGATATCTGCCAAGCAATAGCTTGGCGATGCTTTTGTAAAATTGAAAGAAGTTTATCCTTTTGTGCATCCGTGAGGTAGGCCGAAACTATGACAGGCAGCTTGGAGTCCTTTTCTAAGAAAGCGTATTGAAGGTGCTCTGGTAGTTCTTTCAGTTCCAAGGTAGGGGGGTCATCATACGAGGTTTTGGAAATTTGTTCTTTTTCAAAAACTATGTCCTCGTACACTATTTTATATGTAAAAGTAAAAGGGGTGTTGCTAGCGGCCATGAAGGCTTCGTGCAGCGATTCAGTTGGAAAAGTAGAAGAGGAACAGAAATCAAAAAATTCATTTTCAAAATCATAGGGGCGGGTGGAGGATTCTTCACTTAGGTGTAGAGATTCAGTTGGAAGAGTAGGAGAGGAACAAAAATTGGAAAATTCTTTTTCAAAATCAGAGGTGGGAGAGAAGGATTATTCACTTACGGTATCCATAAAAAAACAAGAGTCATCATTAGCTAGTGTGTTCTTCATCGAGGGGGTGATAGAAAAAGTTACCTCATCGTCGCCCACTCGAAGGAAGAGCTTACCATTGCTTACATCAATGATAGCTCGGGAGGTGGAAAGGAAGGGTCGGCCAAGGATCAGGGGAACCTCGACGTCTTCTTCGATGTCTAAAATGACAAAGTCCACCGGGAAGATGAACTTGTCAACTTTGACTAGGACGTCCTCCACTATTCCTAGCGGGTATTTGACTGAGATGTCGGCGAGCTGGATACTCATGCGTGTGGGGTTGAGACTACCAATTCCTAACTTTTTAAACAACGAGAAGGGTATAAGATTAATACTCGCACCTAGGTCGGCTAAAGCGGGTTTGACAAAGAGATCACCAAAGACACACGGGATAGAGAAACTACCCGGGTCACTGATTTTCTTCGGTAATCCGTTTGTCAAAACCGCCGAGCATTCGACATTTAACGTGACATGCGAAAGGTTCTCTAACTTCTTCTTGTTAGTTAGGAGGTCCTTAAGGTATTTTGCGTATTTCGGCATCTGGGATATGGCTTCGTGGAAAGGCAGATTTACGTGGATTTGTTTAAACATTTCCAAAAAACGGGTGTATTGATCATCCTATCGTTGTTTATTAAGTTCGGAAGGATATGGCGGGGATGGATTATTTTTAAAGGTCGGTGGTGGAGTGAGTTCTTTTTCTAAGATAGGGGTGATAATTTCTTCGGCAGAGGGTGGAATTTTTAAAACGGGAACGGAGCTTTGATTTTTTAAAACGGGAGCGGAGCTTGCCTCGGGTTCTTCACTTACCATACCAGGAACTTTCTTCCCACTCCGAAGAGTTATAGATTTCGCTTGCTCTCTCGGGTTGGGCTCGGTATTGGAAGGAAGAGACCCTACGGGTCGCTCAGAAATCATTTTAGCGAGTTGTCCTACCTGATTTTCTAAATTTTTAACACTTCCGGTTAAGGTTCTAATCGTAGCGTCATTAGCATTCATGTATTTTGAAAACATTTCCTCCAAATTTGGAGGTTTTGGAAAACTTTGAGGAGGTGGTGGTGGTGCAGAAAAATCACTTTGCGGTGGCGGGCGCACAGCATTCGATGGATTGCTCCACGAAAAATTCGGATGATTTCTTAACGCAGGATTATAACTATTCGGAAAATTAAAACCAGGAGGATGATAATTCGCAGCAGAAAAATTATTAAAAGCAGTTCTAGGCATATTATTTACATAATCCAAATGTTCGGCGGGAGGAGTTGCAGATTCCCATACCTGAGGGGCGGAGGTAGCAGTCATCTCCGTAATTTTTTTGCTTAATATTTCGACTTGCAGTGCGAGTTGGGAGACGTTGTCCACTTCAAAGAGACCTGCAGGTTTGTTTGGGCGGGTCCTAGGCACATTCCACTGGTAAGTGTTCATGGCCATGTCTTCAAACAGCTCAAGAGCTGCTTCCGGGGTCTTATGGTTTAAAGTACCGCCAGAAGCTGCGTCTATCATTTGCTTCGTGCTTTGATTTAGCCCATTATAAAACGTCTGCACCTGCAACCATACAGGCAGAGCGTGATGTGGGCATCGTCTTAATAATTCTTTAAATCTTTCCCAGGTTTCGTAAAGGGTCTCAGAGTCTATTTGTCCAAAGGCAGAAATGTCATTCCTAAGTTTTGCAGTTTTAGCAGGCGGAAAATACTTGGCCAAAAATTTTTCAGTTAATTGCGTCCAAGTAGTTATGCTATTTTTAGGAAGGGTGTTCAGCCACTGCTTAGCCTTAATTCTAAGAGAGAAAGGAAATAATCTTAGCCTAATAGCATCATTTGTGACACCATTTATCTTGAAGGTGTCGTAAATCTCAAGAAAGCTGGCTAGGTGTGCGTTCGGATCTTCATCTTGAAGCCCGTCAAATTGCACATACTGCTGCACCATTTGAATTATGCTAGGCTTCAGTTCGAAATTATTATTTGCTATTGCAGGGCGAACTATACTAGATTCTGTACCCTCGAGATTCGGTCGTGCATAATAGGACATAGGCCTTTGCCCGACTTCCTCCACGTTGGGTTATGCCATTCTTAAGGTAGAAAATGACTCGGAATCCTCAACCGGCACTTGGGTAGTAGGGCCTTGAAATCGCGAACTTCTCCGAAGAGTACGCTCAATTTCGTTTTCCAGGTCCAAACTAACCGACGGACTTCCACGGGTCATACACTAGAAGAAGAGAGGAGAAGAAAGACTGGAAAATAAAAGAGCTAATGAAGTTCGAAAATTTTTTTTGAAATAGATTTTTTATGTTTTAACTCCCGAACTTCCCAAGGGCTACCCGGTGAAGGGTTCGCAAGGTACTAGACAAGATAGTGGCATTTAGAGCCACTTTGCCCTTTTCGAGAGAGTTAGGTGGTGTAGAAAAATTTGTGATGTGTGTTTCTATTAAGTCGGCGGTAATTAAAATCCAGCCATTTAACTCTGAGCGAGTAGGCGGAAAATAAAAGCTACACTCACGCACTCGACAAAAAATTAAAACACACCCACTCTACAGAAAGTAAACACACTCTACTGAAATAAAGCCTGCCAATTAACTCAAGTGAGTAGGCGGAAAAATAAAAAAACGCACACTTGCTTGAAATAAATCCAGCCAATTAACTCAAGTGAGTATGCGGAAAAATTAAAAATATGCACACTTAACAAAATCCAGCCATTTAACTCAAGTGAGTAGGCGGAAAAAATTTAAGAAGGAGGCTGAGAAAGAGAAGTGATAAAATTAATATATTCGCGTTTTCAATTTATCAACGAGCGTTGCTTCCCCGGCAACGGCGCCAAAAACTTGATTGTCTCTTAGATATCTGCAAGGAGAAAATAACTAAACTAACAATTCATCAAGGCAAGTATACCTATCGAAATGCAGCTAGGGGACACAAGTGTCGTATTAAAATCCGGGAACAGTTGAGTAAGCTTACTCACACGAAATTTATTATTTTATCGACGGAAAAAAGGTTTTTTAGAAAAAGCTAAACGTACTAAAGGAGGAGAACTACTTGCAATGAAAGAGAGCTACTTGCATGAAAAGATAAAGAGAGCTAAAAGAGCGATTAAACTTAAGCTTAGTAACGATTAGGGGAAAATGCACTCGATCAGAAATCACCTCGGCAAGAGTGGTTAGAAAAAATCGATAAACAAACCTAAGCTAATTAGGGTAAAGGTCCTTGACCGTGGAGGTTCCATGAATATTGACACGCTTCTCTCGAAGGCCGTGCCTAACTGAGTTTAGGAAGGTCCGACCGACTTTCGCCTAAATCGGAGGCCTAAAACTCGCTTTACGCGGTGAACCCCTCTAATGGATTTTACTCCAATCCGGGAGATTTGAACGTCTGCCTCTCTCGAGGGGTGCGAACAACTCCCTTCACTCTTGAGTGCTCATTTCAAACTTTCGGCATCTCGGCTAGCCCAGAATGAAAGCAAAGGTGGAGAGTATATATCGATGATATACCTCCAACCCGTGATAAATCAAGAGTAATTCAAAGTTAAACCCTAAAAAGAAAAGGTAAGATTCAAAGCATCATAACCTAATCACTCGAACCTCGGATCATTAAGATCGAGTACATGGAGGATTAGTTAATCATGGTGAGGTGAAAGAGATGGGATGAGTAGAAGAAGAATAATGAAAACAGAGCAGAAACGAAAAAGAAAACAACACTTTTTATTAATGGAAACAAAGATCTTACAGCTTGAAAACTAGAGGTTACAAGTGCATGGAAAGGTAAGCTACGCTATCATTAACATTATACTATAGAACGAAGCTAGGAACTAATACAGGGAAAGCATAAAGATAGAGCTACGAACTAAAAATGAAAAGACATGCTTAAAAAGTTCAGAAATACAAAGGACAGAACCTCCCCTCTCAAAGCAAAAGGTGTCCCTGAACCCCTGGAGTTGGGCTCTATTTATAGAATTTTTCGGGTCGGGTCACGCCCCCCTGTCATGCCCTGGTCGGGCGTGACCCTGGGGCGTGACACATTCGGCGTGACTTTTTCGGGCAGGAATTGAATTCTGACAAAGTAGTTGAGGTACACGCCCACAAGTCACGCCCTGGTAGGGCGTGTACCTGGGGCGTGTTCTTTGCGGCGTGACTTTATTGAGCTGAAATTGAATGCTGGAGGTGACGGGTGGAATTGTTGAAGTACACGCCCATATGTCACGCCCGGGTCAGGCGTGACCCTGGGGCGTGACACTTTCGGTACGACGGTGGAGCGGGAAAAACGAGCGCGCTGCGGCGATTCCTTGAAACCTGGGGACACGCCTCTAGTACACGCCCGTGTCGGGTGTGACACGGGCGTGACCGAGGGTGTGTACACTAAGTTTCCACGGAATGCAGTTTCGGACCAATTGCTTCATTCCTCTGGGTTACACGCCCTAGGTACACGCCCGGGTAGGGCGTGACCTTGGGGCGTGTCACAGCAAAATTCGGCTGAAAGCCGTGAAAACCTGCAAAAAGCAGAAAAAATGCATTAGCGACAAAAATATATACAAAGGGAATCAAAACAAGTACTTTACAAGACATGATTTCCTTTAAAACCCCGAAAATATCCTAATAAAATTGACTGCAAACCGTATTATCAGTCTAGTGCTGAGGCGAAACTGTTTTGGACATAGGTGCAGTGTGACCTAGCTGATAGAGTTCGTCGGGCTTTGGTTCAGGATAATAGCATGAAGCAGATCTTGGATGAATCTTTGGATGGGTCAAATTCCCAGTTTTCTATTGAGGATGGGTTGCTAAGGAAGGACGGGCGCCTATGCGTTCCTAGTGCGGATAATCTTCGAGAGGAGTTGATGTATGAGGCTCATTATACCAAGTACTCAATCCACCCGGGAAGCATGAAGATGTATAGAGACATGAAGAAATTATTCTGGTGGCCAGGATTGAAGAAGGATTTAGAACTTTATGTGGCCAAGTGCCGAACTTGTGCATTGGTGAAGGCGGAATGCTAGAGGCCCGGAGGTTTCTTGAAGTCCCTACATATCCCTTAATGGAAATTCGACGACATATCTATGGATTTTGTGCATGGTTTGCCAAAGTCGCAGAAAGGAAATGGTGCCATTTGGGTGGTCGTAGATAGGATTACAAAGGTGTCGCACTTTCTCCCGGTCAGGAAGGAAGATCCGGTGGAAATGTTAGCCAAACTCTATGTGGAGAATATTATACGATTGCATGGTGTGCCCTGCAGTATTGTTAGTGATCGTGATGGGCGCTTTACATTGAATGACTGGAGGTTGGTGCATGGTCTGTTGGGTACTAAGCTAAAGTTCATCACAGCCTTTCATCCGCATACGGATGGCCAAACCGAGAGGGTCAACCGGACAATGGAAGACATGCTTCGCATGTGGGTCCTAGATTTTGGAAAGCAGTGGGAAGATCACATGTACAGGGTTGCGTTTGCGTATAACAACAGCTTTCAGACGAGTATTGGAATGGCGCCTTTCGAGGCCTTGTACAGGAGAAAGTGTCGCACACCGTTGTCTTGCTTGGAGACGGGCGAGTCGAAGCTTTACAAATGTCAAGCGGTGGAAGATACCACTTCAGTGATACGGACAATAAAAGAATGGTTGAAGATCACTCAGGACAGACAATCAAAGTACTATAACACCAAACATAGGAATGTGGAGTTCAATGTTAGCGACTGGGTGTACTTAAAAATTAAGCCGTTCAAGGGTGTCTCGCGGGTTCGACGCTTGAAGAAGTTGAGTCTGAGATACCTTGGACCATTTGAAATCCTGGAGCGTGTTGGCGAGGAGGCGTATAGATTGAAGCTGTCGGTGGAGTTGAGTGGACTGCATGACGTGTTCCACGTGTCGGTGTTGCGTAAGGCAATGCAAGAGCCTTCACAGATCATTGTGGATGTGAGGAGCTTTCATGGGAGCGAGAACAAGCTATGTTGGAGGAATATCCCGAGTTATTCCACTCCGGTAACTTTTAGTTGTGTACCTTTACTTAATTTCAGGACGAAATTTCTTAAGTGGGGGAGATTATTAATGCCCCGAAAATTGTATTTGAGCTGGTCACGTCTAAATAGGATTTTTGACCCCTGCATACAAGTACACGGCCAGGGACACGGGCGTGTCCATGACCATGTTATGCTGGGTGTGTAGGTCGGCTGTGTCCCGAGAAGGACACGGCAGGAAGTACGGGTCGTGAACACTTTCGACACGGCCTAGGATACGGGCGTGTCCCAGGCCGTGTCCTGCTCGGGTACCGAGTCGTCGAGAGATCGACGAAATGCGTTCGACAAAAATTGTTCGGGAGGAACACGCCAGGCGACACAGGCGTGTCGGGTGGGCGTGTCCCTCTGCATTCGACGATCGACGATCGTGGCTCGACGAATGTCGGGTGACACGGGCGTGTTCATACCCGTGTCCCTACCCGTGTTCAGTTGGGTCATGTTCGTTGCCATAGCGGTTATATGTGACATGCCCCCTAATCACGGGCGTGTCGAGGGTCCGACACGGGCGTGTCAGGTGAGACATGGGCGTGTCTTTGCCCGTGTGTCTTTTCTTCGTTCGGCGATCGTGCCTCGAACAAGGCACACAGCCTAGGATACGGCCGTGTGCGAGCCCGTGTTCGGCCCAGGTCAGGGGATTTTTGTGCAGATCTGAGCCTTTTATTTTATTTAATTGAAATCCAATGGCCCAGGCAGTTTCCTGCTCTGTTATGGTCGGGAATGGGGGAGTTAACTCTTCATTTTCTCCAAGCCATTCTCTTTCCAAGAAGTTAGAAAGAGGAGGAAGAAGGAGGAGGATTCCGGCCGCCGGCGGAGCATTGGAACACCGTTTGTAGAACCGAGAGCGGATCCGTGGAAGAAATTTCATTGCGAAGATTTCTATCCGTGTAGTTTTTCCATGGCGCAAAAGCTGACTACAAGGGTAACGATTCTCTACTTGAGCATGTGAAGTTCTCTTCCTTTTTGCATAGGGAAAACCCGCTCCCGCGAGTATGCAATGAGTGCGTGGTGTTCCTTGGGGTTGATGTGAATAGTCCCCCTTATGCTGCATATAGAGTCCGGAATCGAAATACGGGCATAGGCATTGTGTGTGAAGCCTACCCGGACGTATAATGTCTTGATCGGTGATGTTGCATTTGATATGTTTTGCCGGAGAAGACTCCGTGCTTTGGGTTTTCGTGTTTCTACGCGGTAGATTGCAGCAGGGATCCTTGGGGATTAACTCAAAGGCGCACCCGAAAAACTGAGCGGAATCGTTGTTCTGATAACTTGGCGGTCAGGGAACTGGCCTTGAACATAACTGGTTTATATGATTGTTTGGAAAATTTTGGGATCCGATAGAAGCTTGGCTCGTGCGTACGTCTTAAAGTGACTACGTGGTGTGAGCAATGGGCAAGTGGAATTGGATGTAGGCTATGTGGTTCGGTGCGAGAGATCCGAGAAGGGTACTGGCCATTGGCATCATTGGGAGCCTTATATGGTGGTTAGAAAAGCTAATTGCTCATGTGGTTGCCATCTTTGGGGTGGTGGTGAAGACGTTCAAGTGTCAGGATTCACCGCTAATGTGCCCTAAGTGCACGGGGTGTTTGGCCGTGCGAGCCTACACCTGTGGCGTAGTATAATTGCGCTTTATTATTTTACTGGGCTAATGATATGTAGGGAAAGAGCACCGCCGTCCCGAGTAAGGGGCGGGGTCGTTATAATTTGGTCGGCTTTTGGCTGACCGTTGCTTTGTTTGCCACCGTGAGGTGGAATGTTGCTTGCAAGTGCTGCGGAGCCGAGTACCAAATAGCGGGCCAGAGCCCATATTGCTATGCTGGCCCTAGAAGGACAAAGCGAATAGTTGTACTTAACTTTTGTCATATGTGGGCGCCCTGCGAGTCGATGTATGGAAAACATTATTTAATTAAGTTAACCTCTGTAAGGCTACAAGGCCAAGTATATTTCAGTGTATTGTTATTTCATTCCAGTGGTAGTGATTGTGGACATTCATGTTATTTTGATACAAGTTTGGGTTCTTTCTACTTTTAAAAGCTTCCGCTAGAATGCTCTGTGTAGGATGAGTAGTCTTAATTGGAATGTTTGGATATTCTAATGTAACCCTTCCGACTGTCTGTGGTATATGGCGTCGGGTTCCAGCTGGACCTTCTATTATATGTCATGCGACGGATGGGGGTGTTACAATTACTGAGTGGGTGGGCTGTGTGCCTGTGTTGAAGGTCTCTATGGGACTTCATCGATGGAGTCGAGTGTGTCGAAGGAATCAAGTGCATCAAGTGTGTCTAGTCATCTAGATGATACTCTTTAATTTTGTCGAGTATACAACCAATACTAGTCGAATTTGTTAAGTATCACTTTAGCCTAGGCATTGAGTGGCTAGATGGGTTGAGATGAATTTCTCTAAGTCAATTTCATCATATATCACTACTGGTTCGGCGAGTATACTCAGCTATACTTGACAATACTCGACGAAAAAGATTTGGGTTATTTTTTCAGCCTTATTTTCAGATTCAGGGTCGTGTTGGACGAAAGACATGCACAATAACTTTGGCAAGTTCTGATTTGGAAATTTTTTTAAGATCGTTGCTATTGAGGATGCCTATAAATACTTAGGGTTGATTTTTCATCCACCCTGATCACGCTCAAACATTCTAAGAAATATCCCGTACGAATTGTTCCCATCGGCTCTCGTACATAATCGTGAAATCCCGATCGGCCAACGACTGTAATGCACGATTCATTCGTCCTCAACTGATTCGACTTGATCGTTGCTTGCTAAAGATTTTGATTTTCCAAGATCTAATTGTTTCGTGATTCAAGATCAACGTCTTCAAGGATTTTAGATTTGTCGTGTTCTTCATAATATTCAAGTTCAATCATTTTCGTAGAATGACGGATTGAAGACCTTAGATCTTGTCAAGTTTATTTGTAAATCTTTTGTGTAATTTTCTTTTACATTTGTAGGAGATTTATCTCTGAGTTGTAGATCCATTTGTGGATTGAGTAGTAGATCCGTTTGTGGATCGAATTGTAGATCCAGTTGTGGCTTGAGTGGTAGGAGAGGTTGTTCTCCGAGTTGTAGGAGTTGCGGCTACGAGGTGTAAGATTTGTTGAAATCTTAGAAAGGTGAAGTAGCTGAATCTAGCCCTCCTTGGTGGATAGGCAAAGCGGGATAGTGGACGTAACCAATACAGGGAATCACTATAAGTCTATATGTTCTATGTACTCTCAATTTTTAAAGTATTTTTATTTCACGAAAAGACACAGAAATCCCCTATTCAACCCCCTCTAGGTGATTTAGGTAGACTCTAGATACTTTCAATTGGTATCAGAGGAAGGTTGTTACGTATAAGGTTAATACCTTGAACAAGATCCCATATGTAGTGTCAAGAGATTTTGCTCAGTAGCCATGAACATAAGCAAGGGCTTGTCTTCTATGAAGTTACTGGTGTGCACCAAAGAAAACTATCCCATGTGGAAAGAAAAGTCAGATTCTTCATGGAAGCAGCAGATCCGAGGATTTTGCAGATTGTGGAAGTACCTCATATTCCGACTCAAGCCTCTGCCCTAAATCAAGCAATCATGATCCCTAAGAAGATGATGGATTTTACCAAGGATGAAATTACCTTGGTCTCCTTGGATAAGAAGGAGAATAACATTATCGCAAGTGCAGTGGATGATTTTATGCTTTAAAATTTATTCCACTGCAAATTTTCCAAGTAGATGTGGGACTATCTAGTTATGCTCATGGAAGGAACCGAAGAAGTCAGAGATGACTGCAGATCATTGCTGAATCAAATGTACGAAGCATTTAAGCAAGAATCAAGTGATACAATTGCAGACAACTCTGAAAAATTCTTCAAGAATGTCAATGGTCTCAGAAACTATAGCCGCACCTTCACTAATGATGAATTAAATGACAAATTCCTCTTGTACTTAACAAAGGACTGGGACACTAAAGTGGTAGACATTAGGGAGTTTGGGAAGCTGCCTGAGATTGACCCTCAGAACCTCTTTGGAATGTTACTCTCCTATGAGCTTCAAATGAATACCAGATAGAAGGAGGAGCAGAGCAGCGGGACTTCAAGTAGAGAAAGTCCAAAGCTGTGTCACCAGTAAGGATACATGCTTTAGACACGCCAAAAGACTCTGAACCAAACACATCAGGCTCTGAGTTATCTGATGGAGAGTTCTCCCTCATCTTTAAGCAATTAAAGAAACTGATCAGCAAGTGGAGACAGATGAATAATCATTCACCCCCCTCTGACTTCAGAAGATCACATCGTGATGGTGATCGTTCCAAGAAAAGCTATAACCGAGAGGACATTGACAAATCTAAACAGAACAAACATTCTTCCTCTGATGTTGTGTGAAATTGCTGTAATAAGACATGACACATAATTATGGAGTGTCCGTACAATAATAAGGAAGGATCCAAGAAAGAGGAGAATAGATCCTTCAAGGGCAAGAGGAAAGAAGAAAAGAGGTTCGTTGCCAAGAAGTCCAAGACTCTCAGCGACAATGACTCGAGTGAGTCTAGTTCAGAGAATGAGGAAGCTTACTTTGAGATTATGGCTCAATCAGACGAGGAAGTTGGCTACTCTGAGTATCACGGAAAGGTAAACTTGCACACGATAATCTCTAAATCGGAAATGTCAACTAATGTTCATGAAGGCTATTCTTCAGAGGATGATAATTATGACTTGATGGCTCTACATCCGGAACTTCTGAAAGCTTTTGACAAATGATGCAAGATAGTCAAAAAGTGAAAGAATTGATTTCAAGATGTCCTAAAAATCACTTGTTAGATAGCCTAAGCAACATTTATCACAGTACAGATTAATACAAAAACAACCAACGCAGCATACACACAGATTTATAGTGGTTCCCCAAGTGATGGGTCCATCCACATTCCCCCTTCGCCTATCTTGTAGTATACTAGATTCGGCCTAACTCCCTTCTTCCTTCTCAGATCCTCAGATCTTACAACTCAGAACCCAGAATCGTTTGTATAACTCAGACTTCAGCAAGTCCTACAGCTGAGATTCTCTAAGAGAATCCTACCTCAGAGTGAGTCCACACTCCTACAACTCAGGCAATCAAGCCCTACCTCAGCCTCTTCCACAGGCCTACAACTCAGAGAAAATAATCCCCTACCTCAGGCACTCAGCCCTACCTCAGCCTTTATAGATATAAGCTTACAACTCAGAGAGACAAATCTCTTACACTCAGATACATAAAAGATCCTACAAAAAAATTGATAGTAAAAAGAATATATCCTTCACCCAGATGGAGAGAGAAAAGGGTGAAGGTTTCTTGATCAGTTCTTGTTGGATCTGACTGTTTAAGTTTCAACATGTCTTAGCTTCTTCAAAGCTTCTTGAATCTGAACAAAGTAAGGTTGATCTTCCTGTCAAGTTGGAGATGATCCTCAATCTAGCTTCCTTCTTGTATTCAGAATTTGATCTGAAATCTACTTGCAGACAGGTTCAGAATCTGCCTCCTCTTAATGTAAATATCAAGTCCTTTCTTCTTTTTATCTCTCCTCTCAAATTCCTTTTTTTGATGATAGAACAGGTCTTTATATAGATCCGTCTGAGGTTGCTGGCTGATCCGGTTCTTAACGGCCTTCTGATAACTCTGACAGATGCAACTGCTTTGTTAGTTATGACAGCTATCAAGTCTCCAGTCATGATATATGATACTTCATTAAACTTTATCGCAGCAGTAAAGTGTCGAGACAATACTTCAAATATGTCGACACAAATAGAACATATGTCGACATAATCCTTGGTGATGTCGACACAGCTCACATAATGTCGACACAACTCTTTTTTAACTTCTTGACACAACTTCTGTAGAATGTGTCGACATAAGTCCTGTGTGTCGACACAATTGCTTCTTGTCTTGACATAATTGTTGTTTTTACAGAATTTTGGAGTGTGTCCACACAAGTACTATGTGTCGACACAAATGTTGTCGACAAAATTTCTGTGTGTCGACACAAGTCCTGTGTGTTGACACAATCTGGCTTCTAGTGTCGACACAGTTGGTGTCGACAGAATTCTGGTGTGTGTCGACACAATTATTGTTGACAGAATTTCTGTGTGTCTACACGAGTCCTGTGTGTCGGCATAATTTGGCTTCTGGTGTCGACACAGCCTTCCCAAGTGTCGACACTTGTACTTAGAAACTTTTCATGCAATTCCTTAACCTGCACATTGAAACTCAACACACAATCAAATATACATTGATGAATATCATTGAGTTAAGTGAGGCTTCTCCAAATCAGGTACACATTTTCCAATGTACCCAACAATCTCCCCGTATTTGGAGAAGGCATAACCCTTAGTCAATAATATACATCACTTATAATAAAACACAGATTATGATGTATAAAAGCATTATTTAAACACGGTAACACGTAAATAGAACCAACATATTATATCATCACAAAATATGATAAAATGTAGTGAACATGAATCAGTGTTTTGTTGAATAACAAGGATTTTAAAAACAATAGATTACATAGATTTTAAAACAAAAGATTACATAGTTCTAAAATCTAGTCAATCTATTCTAGGACTAATTAGGCTCCTTGATGACAATTCCTTTGCCAGACTGAATCCTTGCTTGTATATTAGCTTCAGTGTCTTCAGCTGGCTTCTTCTCTTTAAGATCCTTTTTCTTGATCTCTTCAGCCTTGGTCTTTTGCCGTTCAAAATAATGATAAGGCTTTGGAAAGTATTTGCTAGGCTCCACAGAGGTAGCAGGTATTTTTCCAGTTTTATATCTCTTCTGAACTGATAAATGGCATCTTGTCTCTTCTGATACTTGCTCCATTCTTGTTCAGAGTACCGCTTGCCTCTATCATGCATGTTATCTTTAACAGCTTGCCAAGCAGTGAGAATCATATTCCTGGAGGTTGGACTCCATTGTTCAAAATCATGTTTTAATTCTGCTTGTTCTCTGAATCTTTTCTTAGATAGTTGGGCCTCTTTCTGAGCATCCCTAGCTCTCTGTGCTTCTTGTTCTCTTTTCAAGACTGCTTCAGACATTTCAACCTTTTCAATAAAAACATTCTGTACCTCCTTTGGAGGACTATACATTTGCTGTACTACTTGTTGAATTCCCTCAAAATCAGAAGGGGGATAACTAATTTGAGCTACTTCCAATTGAGCCCCTTTATTGTAAGCAGGTTGAATGCCTGACTCAGCAGTGTTGTCATCATCACACAGGGGTGGATAACCAAGAGTTGCTCTGATAGCATTAGTTATCCATTTAGCATGATCAGAGCCTGCAGTGACTAATAATCTCTCCCCCTTTATGACTTCTCTTTCAATATGATCTCTTAGATCATCCTTTTGAAATCTGACCTGATCAGCTAGAAACTTTGTGCCTTCTTTATAAAAAGACCTGAATTTCTGCAGTTGATCAGAAATTGCTTTTTGTGAGGCCTGGATAGCAGTGTGGACAGCAGCTAAACCTTCTTTAAGTTGTTTATCAAACTCTGACTTTGCTTGAACCATGTGTGCTGTGATAGTAGTTGCTTGATTTTTGAGTTCTGTAACAATCACATTATGAGATTCTGTGAGATTGTCATTCATTCTTATAGGATTTTCAAAAACATAGCCTTGTTTAATGGTAATGTCATCAATCTGAGTTTTAGCCTCTTGTTGTTGTTTGGCAAAGTATACTACAACATTACCTCCCTTATGGAAGCACTCTATCATCTCTTTTTTATGCAGATTTACTTCAAATATGATAGATTTGATATCTTGGGCCAAGGTAGATTGTAGTTCTTTATTACTTTCACCCACATATTTCTCAAGAGCTACTCTTTGCTCATCCATCTTAACCTGCATTGCCACCGACAGTGAACTGAAGTCGACTGCTGGAGTTGTTGGTTGGGGGACAGTCTACAAGGCTTTCTTATATCATGAGCTCTTCTTCTGGAGGACCATCAGTTTCCTCTTCTTTGCTCTGGAGGCTTCTTCATCATCAGAAGCAGATGAGCTTTCTATGTCCACTATTTCTTTTGGACTAGATGACAGCTCCATCTCAGTTCTGGGCAGCTCCCCCTCAGTCCTTACTTCTTGTATGTCAGGAAATAACTCCTTTAGAGCTACCTCTTATTGCATTTGAAGAGGAGGAATGCCTTTCTCTGGCTCAGCAGATGGAGCTTCTTCAAATTCAAAAGTGGTTTCCATTATAATGTCATGTTCAGGGACATGGTCTTGGTTATTCTATTCAGCATCAGTCATATGCACAGTCAGTGTATCATTCTCAGTATGTATAGAAACTTGATTAATATCCAGTATTACCTCATACATAGATTAAGTGGCTTCTTCACTCTTTAATGCAGCTATTTGGACAGTTGGGTCTTTCTCATGATCACCCCCTGAAGTTGATGGTACTTGTGGAGCAGGAACTTGAAGAGGCTCCCCCTGGATTTGATCCACTTGGATTGTTCTTTTAGGAATCTGCTCTCCCTGCACCTGACCATCATTCACAACTTCTAGAGCGGGTGACTTTCTAGTCCTTTATGCTCCTTCCTCATTTGAGGTAAAAACCACTTCTTCCTCTGAATCACTGGATGATTCAGTGGTCTTGGGGGCTGGTTGCTTCTTTTTTTGAATCTGCTTTGTTTGTTTCTGTGGAGTAGAAACATCTTTGGTTAGGACCTTGTCCCATCTGGACAGTAATCTCAAATCCATTCTTCTCATATGATTAATCTTAGATACTGTAGTCAGATTCATTACTTCCGGTATATTCATAGACAAATATAAACTCATTATTCTTCCCAGATTTGGTTTCCTTGTACTTTCTTTGATCTTTTCAAAGGCCACAGCAGACCTGTTAGTTTTTACCCTGAATATAATCCTGATCATTAGATTGAACATATAGGCTAAAATCCTATTATGTCCTCCTGTTTTAGACAGAATAACTTTTCCTATAATCTCTGATAGGAATTTACCCTGGGAATTCATTCCTTCCTGGTCATTGAAGATCCAATCTTGGTGGTCGGATCCAGTCCACACCATTGGAGAGCTTCTCTTGTCATGGATGATACTATTTCATCTTCTTCTTTAACCTTAGGAAGTTGGAGTGTCTTACTCAAACTCTTCTGGGTGAGTTTGAACTTGGTTCCTTAGACTGATGATTTATTTTCATCCCCTTTGAATCCAGTGATGCTGTCGTGTAGAATTCATGAACCTCCTTCTTCCATATCCTGGTAGGTTCTGAGACTAAGTACTCCAATCCATTTTCTGTGATTAGGTTAATCACGGCTTTGATTTCTGGTGTTGCACTTTCAAACGCATCGCAAACTAGTTCATAGCCCTCGTTGATGTTGTCTTCCAGTTTTGGCGCCATAAGAGATGAGAGAGATTGAGGAGAATGAAGATGAAGAACTTATTGACACAAAGGTTTGGTCTCGAGAATTCTGAGAGCGTAGTCGACAGGGTTTTGTTTCTACCTATTTATATGTTTATAAAAAAAGAAGGTCAAAAGACAGGCGAAAATGTGCTTATTGTGTCGACACAGTTGGGATGGTGTCGACACAGATTACTAAAGTCTCGACAGAGAATTTCAAGACTATGTGTCGACACAAATTGATATGTCGACGCAGACATCCTTAAGAGTCGACACTAATTTTTGCGTGTCGACATAGATGACTGTATGTATCGACACCAATATCTACGCGTGAGAAAAACTATGTGTCGACACCAAATTCTGAGTGTCGACAGAACTTTCTTGATGTGTCGATAGAATTTTCCTTATGCGTCGACACCAACTACTAAGTGTCGACACAAATTTCTTTTGTGTCGATACCAACATTACTTAGCCATTTTTACCAAGCTATTCCAAGTTTAGCATTCCTAATTAAATTTTAAAATGATTGAATTTAGTTTCATCCAGTGGTTTAGTAAACATGTCGGCAACTTTACTATTAGTGTTGACAAATTCTAGACTTATGTCTTCTTTTTCAACATGATCTCTAATGAAATGAATTCTGATTTCTTTGTTCTTAGTTTTGCTATGTGAAATAGGATTTTTAGCAATAGAAATGACACTTATAGAATCACAATACAATGGAGTTCTACTGACCTTGATGTCATAGTCTTCAAGTTGATGTTGTATCTATAACAGCTGAGCACAGCAACTGCCTGCAGCTACATATTCTATCTCAGCAGTGAATATAGCCACACTTGTTTACTTTTTGCTGCTCCATAACACCAATCTTCCACCTAGAAACTGACATGTGCCACTGGTGTTTTGCCTATCTTGTTTGCATCCTGCAAAGTCTGCATCTGTATAACCTATTAGTAGAAAATCTCTATTCTTAGGGTACCAAAGGCCAAGATTTGGTGTTCCCTTAAGATATTTCAAAATTCTTTTAACAGAAGTATAATGAGATTCTTTAGGGCTTGCTTGATACCTAGCACAGACACATGTAGCATAAATGATGTCTGGTCTACAAGCTGTTAAGTATAGAAGGGAGCCAATTATCCCTCTATACAAAGACTCATCTACATGTTTTCCTGCATCATCTTTTACTATAGGCATACTTGACCCCATTAGAGTTCTCATGGTGGAGGATGACTCCATACCATATTTCTTAATTAACTCCTTGGTGAACTTGGACTAGGATATGGACAAGCCATAATCAGTATGTCTAACTTGGAGTCCTAAGAATAATTTCAGCTCACCCATGTTGCTCATCTCAAACTTCCCTTGCATAAGTTTGGAAAACTTCCTACAAAGGTTATTTTCAGTTGATCCAAAGATAATGTCATCAACATATATCTGTACTAGGATGATCATGCCTTTTGATTCCCTTAGAAATACAGTTTTGTCTATTTTCCCCCTTGAGAATTTATTCTCAATGAGGAAGGTAGACAGTGTTTCATACCATGCCCTAGGGGCTTGTTTCAAACCATATAGAACTTTCTTAAGCCTATACACATGATTAGAATAAAGAGGATCTATAAAACCTGAGGGTTGTTCAACATAAACTTCCTCTTTTAAGTCACCATTAAAAAATGCTGACTTTACATCCATTTGGAATACCTTGAACCCTTGGTAAGCTGCATAGACAAGGAATAGACTTATTGCTTCCAACCTTGCCACCGGGGCAAATGTCTGATCAAGGTCTATTTCTTCTTCTTGCATGTAGCCTTTTGCTACCAGTCTTGCTTTATTCTGAATATGATGCCATTTTCATCTAACTTGTTTCTGTAGATCCACTTAATCCTTATGACATTGTGATTCTTTGGTTTAGGAACCAACTTCCAGAGTTTACATCTTCTAAATTGATTCAGCTCTTCCTGCATGACATTAATCCAATTTGGGTCTTGTATGGCTTCTTCAAATTTCTTAGGTTCCATCAGGGACATGAAACTTGAGCAAAGGACTGTGTTCATATTCTTGCTTCTAGTTTGAACACCATGTCTTGGATCACCAATAATTTGGTGTGCTGGATGATTATTTAGATGTCTTATAGTTGGAGTCAATCTATCTACACCTATATTTTCTCCAATCTCCCCACCATGCTGTACTTCATTGTCTTCATCATCAGCTTGTGGGTCTTGTACTCCCCCTTGACAGCATCCATCATTTTCTACATCCTGCCTTGCAGGTTGGTTTTCACTAATGGTTAGCTTGTCCATCTTTTCCTTCAAACCTGTAGAGCTACAAGAAATACTAGACTGCTCACAGTTGTTTAGTTTAGTTTCATCAAAAACTACATGGACAGATTCTTGTATAACTTGAGTAATCAAGTTGTAGACTTTATATGTCATACTGCTGTTGTTATACCCAACAAATATCCTTTCTTAGGATTTGACAGCAAACTTAGTTATATAGTGCTTGCCATTATTAAAAACATAACACTTGTTACCAAAGATTCTAAAGTATGCTAAATTTGGTTTTCTGCCTTTCATAATCTCATAGGGTGTCTTCTTGTGCCTTTTGGTGATGGAAGCTCTATTGAGAACATGACATGCAGTGTTTACTGCCTCAGCCCAGAAATATTCTGCGAGAGAAGTGTCACTTAATAGTGTTCTACCATCCTCAATAAGAGTCCTATTCTTTCTTTCAGCAATTCCATTTTGATGTGGAGTTCTAGGTGAGGAGAACTCTTGATGAATCTCTTGTTCTTCACAAAACCTTGTCATGCATTCAGACTGAAATTCAGTCCCATGATCACTTCTGATTTTGACCACTGAATTGTTAAGTTCATTCTGAATTTTCCTAACAAAATTGTGGAAGACAGTAGGGGTTTCAGATTTCTGCCTCAGGAAGAAAACCCATATAAATCTAAAATAGTCATCCACAACCACAAGTGTATAGACTTTCCTACCTAGACTATGAACTGGCATAGGACTAAATAGATCCGTATGCCAGAGGTACAAACACCTCACAGAATCTTTGGTATCATGGCCATGAAAAGAGGTCTTGGTTTGTTTGTCGTTTTGGCAAGCTGAACATACACCCTCTTTAATGCACTTGACTTGAGGACCATTCCTCAGTAAATCCATACTATAGAGTTGGCCTTTTGACTTGTAGTTCAGATGAGCCAGATTCTTATGCCATTTAACACAATGAGAAGCTTTCTCATCTACAACTAGAGAAATAGGAGAGTTCTTATTCTCACAATCATAGTTGAGACAGTAAACATTTCCTTTTCTATAAACTGACAAGATGACCTCTTGATCACTTGTCCTTCTAATCTGACACCCATTCTTAATAAAGGAGGTGTCATAACCAAGATCACTCAGTTGGCTTATGCTTATTAAGTTATGTTTCAGACCTTTCACAAAAGCCACTTGGGTGATAGTGATAGAACTATTGGAAATGTTACCAAACCTTTTAATGATCCCCTTTTCAGATCCACCAAAGATCACTTTGGGTCCATTTTCTATGGGAGAGTAATCCTTTAGCATCCTTCTTATTCCAGTCATGTGCCTGGAACAACCACTGACCAAAGTACCATATTGGGGTATGGTCACTTGGACTCACATGCATCAAATAGAATTACCTATCCTTAGGACCCCAATTGTTATTGGGTCCTAGGTTCAGGTTAGCTTGAAATTTAACATACTTACCTGCAGCCTTTCTTACAGGTAAGCTGGCATTCTTCCTGACACCGGTGTTGTGCCAACAATCTATGGCATAATAACACACTTTGGCACAACACCAACACTCATATCTGTTGTATCTTCTTTTTAAAACAGCCTTAACAGCATTGCTGTCAGCAGTTCTTTTATTAAGTGCTGGGGCTGGTGCATCAAACACTGATGCTTCCTGAAGAACATGATGTGTTTTTCCATAGGCTACCCTATTGACATTTGTAACCTTGTCATTCTGATTACCAGCCTTACAGTGACCATGTGTGATGTCATGGTCATACCTGTTAGTAGGCTCCATCACTTTTCTGAAAGAAATAAGGGGTTTGGAGGCTAGTGGCTGAACTGGGGAGTTGCCTTTTCTTTTGGAACTAGCTGCCCTTATTATTCCCTTAAAGCCTAATCCTTTCTTACCCTCTTGTGCAATGAAGTTATCAATCAAGGGTAAGACAGACTTTGGCTTTGAGAATTTAGCTACAAGATCCTTCTCTCTTTGAAGTCTGACTTCCAGACTCTTGATGTGATCATTTTTAAAGGTAATTGTACCAATCTGAATAACAGTTATGTTTTTCAATTTGACAACTTCATTCATCTTTAGATCCAGCATCTTTTCTGAATCTGATGCAGCCAATTTAAGAGATGCAATTTCCTTAGCCTGGTTTTTGACAAGGCTTCTGCTTCTCTTAAGTGCATGCAACAGATCACCATACTCATCAATAAGTTGACGAACATCCCCTTTAGATTCAGATCCATCCACATCTCTTGATGTAGATGCTTCTTATTCTGATCAGGTATAATAATCAGAAACAGAAGATAGGTTGTTTACCTTACTTGGACTAGGCTGATCCTGACACTGATCTTCCTCAGTCAAAGCCATCAGCCCTTTGCAATGATGATCTTCAGTCCCATTTATAGAGTCCAGTATTGACAAGAACTCAGATTTTATTGAATCCTCTTTAGTAGTGAACAATCCTATATAGGCTTCAGCTTTAGTCTCTTCTCCTGAATCTGATGATGAGGAGTCAGTCCAACTCTTCTGCTTCTTTGCAACAAAGGATCTCTCCATCTTTCCCTTATTTTGTTGCTTCTTTTTATCTTTAGATTCCTTTCTTTTATCAGGATAATCAGCTATAACATGTCCTGGCTTTGTTCTCCATTTCTTCTTCTTCATGAACCTTTGAAACTGCCTTGTGAAGGCAGTTAAGTCTTCATCAGAGTTGTAACTATCTGAAGTATTGATGTCAGTATTTTCAGATTCAACTTCAGCCATTCTCCTGGGAGGTGAAGGTGACTTTCTCCTGCCCTTTCTTGTGGCTTCAACCTTGAAGGCAACTAACTGACTTCTCTCTGTATTCAGACTTATTCCTTTTCTCCTCCTCCTTTCTGGTAGTGAGCTGCATCTCATAGGATAACACTTTTCCAAATAAGGTTGGTGGAGGTGTATCTACGAGCTTGGCCACCACTCTGATGGCACATATTTTAGTATCCTAATCCTTGGTTAGTGATCTGAGAAACTTGTCATTTAATTCATAAGTGCTAAAGACTCTTCCATAGGTCATTAGATCATTAACAATTCTAAAGAATTTCTTATAGCATTTAGCTATGCTATCTATCTTAGCTTGTATAAAGCTTTCATAGTCTTGATTTAGCATAGACTTCCTATCCTCTCTCACTTCTTATGTTCCCTCCATGTAGACAATCAAAGTTTCCCACATCTCCTTGGATGTTTTGCAATGGACCAGATTCTGGAATGTAGAGTCATCTATGGCACTCACAATTATGTTATGTGCCCTCTTATCTAAGGTTGCTAGGATGATCTCTTCATTATTCATTTCTGAATAACCTTTTGGAGTCTTGAGGTTAGCATCAAGAACTGATATGTGTATAGGAATAAATGGCCCTTCTAGAACTGTGATATAAATTCTTGAATCAGATGCTTCCATGAATAATCTGACCCTCTCTTTCCATATGCCAAAATTTTCTTTCCTATAGATAGGAAGTTTCATGGATCCAAGTTCCTTCTGATTCTCACCTGAACCCATTCTGTCTAACTAATAACTGTCTTGGAGATCAACTCAGACTATTAAGTCTATTCCTGAGAAACCTCCCTCTGATACCACTTGAAAGAATTGGTTTCAAGATGTCCTAAACACCTAGAGGGGGGTGAATAGGTTCAATTCTTTTTATTATGACGGATATTAAAAATCACTTGTTAGACAACCTAAGAACCATCTATCACAGCACAGATTAATACAAAAATAGCCAACACAGCATACACACAGATTTATAGTGGTTCCCCAAGTGATGGATACATTCACTTTCCCCCTTCGCCTATCAAGAAGTATACTAGATTCGGCCTAACTCCCTTCTTACTTCTCAGATCCTCAGATCTGATGTAATGCCCCGAAACTCAAAAGAGCGACAGGTGACGTTTTGGGCCTTTGAAAACCTCATTTCATTTGAGTGGTTCTCTTTCTAAGTCAAGAGAGAGAGGAGAGCAAAGGAAGAAGAAGAAGCTTAGATCCGGCCATTGGAGGAGCTTTGGAGCTCCAAATCTCGAACCGACTTCGAATCTACGGAGGCAAAGAGAGTGCAGTGCTTTTCATCCGCTTACTTTTCCATGGAGCCAAGGAAGAATGCTAAGGTAATGATTCTCATCTTGAGCATGTGAAGCTCTCCTTCTTTGCATAGGAAGACTGCTCTCGCGAGTTTTCGGTGAGTTGGAGGCGTTCCTTCGGGGAGATATCTAAAGTCCCCGTTGTTAGAGTCCATAAACGAGAACGGACATAGGCATGATGTGTGAAGCCTATCCGGTCATGTTGGTCAGGATCGGTGATGTTGCATTGCATAATGGGCAGAGAAGACTC
This sequence comes from Platanthera guangdongensis, assembly GCA_039583875.1. Lineage (NCBI taxonomy): Eukaryota > Viridiplantae > Streptophyta > Magnoliopsida > Asparagales > Orchidaceae > Platanthera > Platanthera guangdongensis. The sequence goes on from CM077154.1 coordinate 114,581,696, forward strand.
CGTGCAAATGTTTGTTTTTCGGGTTTTCTACGCGGTAGATTGCAATAGGGAGCCTTGTGGATTAACCCAAAGGTACACCCGGAAAACTAGGCAGATGCGTGATTCAACAAAACTTGTGGGCCTGAGAGCCAACTTGTACATAACTGGGTTATGTAATATTGTACGTTCGATTCACGTGCTTCGGGGAAACTTAACGCGTGCCGATGATATTAAAATGTCATGGCAAGTGAGAAACGGGTTGAGTGGAACTGTTCCTGCATTATGCCGAGGGCATAGAGGTCGGGTCTTGCTGTCGATGATGTTTAAGTGTCGTGACATAGGCTATTGATGATATTAAAGTGTCGTAACATCTGCCTAAAAGACCAATTTGCTCACGAGAGATTGCCGTCCTAGGGATGGTGGTGAGTTAGCGGGCTTAGACTGCGATCACCGAAAATGTGCCCTAAGAGCACGGGGTGTGTGGCCGTGCATGCCAATGCCTGTGATGCAATGTAAATTTGTTTATACTACTTGGTTGTGCTAATAATATGCAGGGAAGGAGCATCGCCGCCCCGAGTTGGGGGCGGGATCATTATAATTTGGTCAGCATTGCTGACCGTTGCTTTTTGTTTGCCACCGTGCGGTGGTCTGTTGCTTGCAGGTGCTGCTGGACCAAGCGGTCCATAGCGGGCTAAAGCCGAAATTGCGAAGCCAGCCCTCGTAGGCCTAATTGGAGTGTTTACTTGCTTTCTCTCATGTATGACCGGCCTGCGTGTCGTGCTTTATAAATCATGTAATATGAAGTAAACCTTTTTGTAAGGCCTTAAGGTCAGTACTGTTATATGTACTACATTCCTATTTGGTTTATTAGTGGACATTCATACTCTTTGTGCTGGTTTCTTATATTGTAACATATAAAATTGCTTCCGCTAGAATGCTCTGTGTAGGACGTTTGATTGGTTGGATGGTTTCCATTGAGTAACCACCCGGTCTGTCTGTGGTATATGGCGTCGGGACCCGGCCGGACCTACTGCTATATGCTATGCGACGGATAGGTGGTGTTACAATTTGGTATCAGACTACTGGTTTTGGTCGGGCTTAAAATGAATTCGTGGACAAATTCTTTTTAAGGGGTGGTGAGCACATGTGTGTGCGTCATCGTTATAACAGTAAAAGAACCCATGAATGTCCACTTAGGAATGAAAATACACGTGTTTGGGGAACCTGCGTGTTCCTATAATTGCTGTTCGCAATTTTATTTGGCCGCTTAATGGTGTTTTCTACCACTATAGGTGACCATAAGTGGTGCTGGGCCGTCGGAACGTCGAGTTTCTGAGGCTAGCAGTGCACCTAACGAAGCTCCTACAACACCTCTATCGGCTGAGACCATACGATTGGTGGCCGAAGCAGTGTTGGCAATGATTAATGCGCAGCCTGCAATGCAAACGCAGCAACCCGCTCCAGCGATGGAGTAGGTACCGCTGCAAGAGGCTGAGCAGCGAAGAGTGGAACAGGTGGTAGAGGAACCGGTGGTGCCAAGGAGGGCAACCGAGAGACAGCTTAAGCATGTCATGAGCTTTAATCCTCCGGTATTCTCGGGGTTGGGAAGCTCATCTCAAGCTGAAGACTGGCTCTCCAGGGTGAAGAGAGTCATGACAGCAACGGAGACGGAGGAGTGGAAAATGACCATCATTTCTACGTTTCTTCTGGACGGTGAAGCGAGAATGTGGTGGGATGGATTGGAGCTGCATCTTTTGAGAGGTAGGCAACTTATAGATGTCTCGATGGAGGAGTTCTCGAGATTGTTCTCGGCTAGATACCTCCCTTCGGCGTAGAGGATAGCGTTGGAGAATGAGTTACTGAAATTGGTTCAAGGAGACAGTACCGTGGATGAATATCTCCACGAGTTTACCCGTTTAAGTCGATATGCTAGCTCCACCATTGCGGATGAGGAGCGCAAGACGAATCGATTCTACGAAGGGCTGAGAGATGATTTGTGGTTACTACTCTCGGGGCCGATGACGCAGGGTTTCTTAACCTTGGTCAACACGGCCCGGTCCGTGGAGAAGCACATGAAGAATGTGAAGGCAAAGAAAAGCTTGGGTGAGAAGAAGTCGGATTTCAGAGTGCCGAAATCCTCAAAGTCTGTGTTCTGGAAGTGGAACAAGAAATCTAGGAATTCGGGTCTAGCCCCCTCTGCTGGTGCTTCTGGGGCGACTACGGGTCGGATCCCGGGCACATGTTCTAACTGTGGGAAGTCGGGGCATTATGCCCGTGAGTGCCGGAGCGGACGTCCCAAGTCCGAAAGGAAGCCGGGAGCAACTTATGAAGAGAAGGGCAAGGCGGTGGAGTCAACCGCGTCCCACTATGCTCCGGCCCAACCAAGGGTGTATAATCTTGGCCAACAGGAGCCCATCAAACAGGCGGATGTGGTGACAGGTACGGTTTAATTTATAGCAAGTTAATTTCTTGAAATACTTGTTATGTACATGTTACCTTACCACTGCTTGTTTAGGATTTGTTTTGATTTGTGAAAATCCGGAAGAGCACTCTTCGATACGGTAGCTTCACACTCCTTCTTGTCCGAAGGATTTATATCACGCATTGGAGTCCCTTCTTCGATGGCGAAGGATAAGTTGGATATGTTATTGCCCAATGGGTGTTCGATGTGCGCGGATAAAATCTGTGATGTTAAGGTTCGTATTGGGAATCAGGAGTTCGATCTGCTGCAAGCGTCGTTACTTCCGTTCGTGGAGTTCGACGTTATATTTGGCATGGACTGGCTCTCGGAGCAGCAAGCCTATATTGATTGCGGTCGCAAGGAAGTCAAGCTGGGAGCAAGTTGTGAGATGACTTTTATAGGCTTAAAGGGGTCGAGCAAGACGTTGATGTCTGCTCTTCAGGTGGTGAAGGCGGTTCGTGCCGGTGCAGAACTGTTCTTTACACTAGTGGAGATTGTGAAGCCGAAGCCCGCGTTGGATAGTATTTAAGTGGCATCGGAGTACCCTGATGTGTTCCCTAGAGATCTTCCTGGAGCCCTGCCTCAACGGGAGATAGATTTTACGATAGAGCTCGTACCAGGTGCAAAGCCTGTGTCACGCTCTCCATATCGGCTAGCGCCTAAGGAAATGGCGGAGCTGAAGGTACAACTGCAAGTGTTGTTGGAGCAAGGATATGTGTGCCCAAGTTCTTCACCTTGCAGCGCGCCGGTCCTCTTTGTTAAGAAGAAGGACGGAAGCTTGAGGTTATGTATTGATTATCGGGAGCTCAACAAGTTGACAGAAAAGAACAAGTACCCGATCCTCCAGATTGATGATCTTTTTGATTAGTTGGTCGGGTCGACGGTGTACTCGACGTTGGACCTCAAGTCTGGGTACTATCAGCTGTGGATACGGGAGAGTGATAACCCAAAGACAGCGTTCAGTATGAGGTACGGGCATTATGAGTTTACGGTCATGCCGTTTGGGCTGACTAATGCACCGTCAGTGTTCATGGATTTGATGAACAGGACCTTCCGGGAGTACATGTACCATTTTGTGATCGTCTTCATCGAAGATATTTTGGTGTACTCGCAGAGTGAGGAAGATTACTTCAAGCATCTTCATTTGGTTTTGGAGATGCTAAGGAGGAATCAACTGTATGCCAAGTTCTCGAAGTGCGAGTTTTGGTTATCCTCAGTGGAGTTCCTCGGTCATATAGTGAGTGGAGAAGTTATTGCAGTGGATCCAGCTAAGATTGTTGCGATACGGGAGTGGCCTGAGCTTTCTACGGTATCGGAAGTTCGGAGCTTTCTGGGACTTGCCGGCTATTATAGACGCTTCATAGAGAACTTCTCGCAGATAGCGCTACCTCTCACTACTTTGATGAGGAAGGAGCAGAAGTTCGTTTGGACGCCGGAGTGCGCGAGAGCTTTTGAGGAGTTGAAATGTCGGTTGACCACGGCGCTTGTGCTGAGTTTGCCGAGTGGGACCGAAGGCTATGATATTTATAACGATGCTTCGGGAAGCAGTTTGGGTTGCGTGCTACTGCAACACGGAAGTGTGATAGCTTATGGCTTGAGACAGATGAAAGTGCACGAGGGGAAGTATTCGGTCCATGACTTGGAGTTAGCGGCAGTGATTTTTGCCTTGAAGCTGTGGAGGCATTATTTGTACGGTGTGAAAATTGATATCTACACCGATCATGAGAGCCTGAAGTATCTGATTGATCAGAAAGATGTGAATATGCGGCAGCATAGATGGATGGAGTTCCTGGGGGACTGTACATTCAAGATCCACTATGTGCCTAGCAAAGGTAATGCGGTTGCGGATGCATTGAGTCGTCGGGCCCCAGCTCAAGCCAATTGGCTGTCGGTCCATGACGAGCGGTTGGTTCGGGAGTTGGAGGCATTGGAGATTGTTTGTGTGGATAAGCAATCAAGTGCTGAAGCAGTGCTGAATTGGACTGAAGTTCAATATGACCTGGCTGATCAGATTCGGCAGGCTTTGGATTTGGATGTCCATATGAAGCAGTACATGGTAGAGGATCTGGATGGGTCAAATTCCCAATTCGTTGTGGAGGACGGATTGCTTTGGAAAGACGGTCGTCTGTGCGTCCCAAGTGTGGGAAATTTGTGGGTGGAATTGTTGTACGAGGCACACCATACTAAGTACTCAATTCACCCAGGGAGCACAAAGATGTCCCGCGACGTCAATTAATTGTTTTGGTGGCCGGGTTTGAAGAAGGATGTGGCACTTTACGTGGCGAAGTGCCAAACGTGCGCCTTGGTGAAGGCGGAATGCCAAAAGCTGGGAAGATTTCTGAAGTTCTTGCCTATTCCGGATTGGAAATTTGACGACATCTCGATGGACTTTGTGCACGGTCTTCCAAGGTCGCAAAAAGGGAACGACGCCATTTGGGTGGTCGTAGATCGGTTAACGAAGGTGTCACATTTCATTCTACATAGGAAGGATGATCTGGTGGAGAAGTTGGCAAAACTGTATGTGGATAATATTGTAAGGCTTCATGGTGTGCCCCGCAGCATCGTGAGTGACCGAGACGGGTGGTTCACGTCCAATGATTGGAGGCTTGTGCAACAAATGTTGGGAACAAAGTTAAAATTCAGCACAACCTTTCATCCACAAAAAGATGGGCAGACCGAGAGGGTCAATCGGACTATGGAAGACATGCTTTGTATGTGTGTCTTGGACTTTGGAAAGCAATTGGAAGACCATCTTTATTTGGTGGAATTCGCTTACAACAACAGCTACCAGACGAGTATTCAAATGGCGCCCTTCGAGGCCCTATATGGTAGAAGATGTTACACGCCATTGTCCTCGCTATAAACGGGTGAGTCGAAGTTATATAAGCATTAAGAGGTGGAGGATGCTACTTCTTTGGTGAGAACAATTCGGGAGATGATGCTAGTCGCTCAGGACCGGCAAGCGAAGAACTATAATGCCAAGCACAAGAACGTGGACTTCGCTATGGGCGACTGGGTGTACTTAAAGATCAAGCCGTTCAAGGGTGTCTCGCGGGTGCGGCGATTGAAAAAGCTAAACCCGAGGTACCTTGGGCCATTTGAGGTTCTGGAGCGGGTTGGTGAAGCAGTCTATCGTTTGAAGCTTTCAGTGGAGCTTAGTGGTTTACATGATATATTCCATATATCGATGCTACGGAAGGCGGTGCAAGAACATACGCAAGTGATCGCAGTTGATCAAGTGCCGATTGATAGTGGGTTGACGACAAAAGTCAAGACCGTGCGGATTGAGGACTCAGAGGTCAAGCGGCTGCGCAATAAAGAGATCAGGATGGTCAAGGTCCGATGGGACAATTATGGTCGAGAGGAGCTCTCTTGGGAACGAGAGCAGACTATGCTTGACGAGTATCCGGAGTTGTTCCACTCAGGTACAATTTAATTTTGGTACTTTTCTTTCCTTTATATAAATTCCGTGGACGAGATTCTTTTAAGAGGGGGAGAGTTGTAACGCCCCGAAACTCAAAAGAGCGACGTGTGACGTTTTGGGCCTTTGAAACCCTCATTTCTTTTGAGTGGTTCTCTTTCTAAGTCAAGAGAGAGGAGAGTAAAGGAAGAAGAAGAAGCTTAGATCCGGCCATTGGAGGAGCTTCGAAGCTCCAAATTGCGAACTGACTTCGGATCTACGGAGGCAAAGAGAGTGCGGTGCTTTTCATCTGCTTACTTTTCCATGGCGCCAAGGAAGAACGCTTGGGTAACGATTCTCATCTTGAGCATGTGAAGCTCTCCTTCTTTGCATAGGAAGCCCGCTCTCGCGAGTTTGCGGTGAGTTGGAGGCGTTCCTTCAGGTAGATATGTAAAGTCCCCGTTGTTAGAGTCCATAAATGAGAATGGACATAGGCATGATGTGTGAAGCCTATCTGGACATGTTGGTCTAGATCGGTGATGTTGCATTGCATAATGGCCAGAGAAGACTCCGCGCAAATGTTTGTTTTTCGGGTTTTCTATGCAGTAGAATGCAACAGGGAGCCTTGGGGATTAACCCAAAGGTGCACCCGGAAAACTGGGCAGATGGGTGATTCTGCCAAACCTGTGCGCTTGAGAGCCAACTTGTACATAACTGGGTTATGTAATATTGTACGTTCGATTCACGGGCTTCAGGGAAACTTAACTCGTGCCGATGATATTAAAATGTCGTGGCAAGTGAGCAACAGGTTGAGTGGAACCGTTCCTGCTTTATGTCAAGGGCATAGAGGTCGGGTCTTGCTGTCGATGATGTTTAAGTGTCGTGACATAGACTGTTGATGATATTAAAGTGTCGTAACATCTTCCTAAAAGACCAATTTGCTCACGAGAGATTGTCATCCTGGGGATGGTGGTGAGTTAGCGGGCTTAGACTGCGATCACCGAGAATGTGCCCTGAGAGTACGGGGCGTGTGGCCGTGCATGCCAATGCCTATGATGCAATGTAAATTTATTTATACTACTTGGTTGTGCTAATAATATGCAGGGAAGGAGCATCGCCGCCCCGATTTGGGGGCGGGATCGTTATAATTTGGTCAGCATTGCAGACCGTTGCTTTTTGTTTGCCACCGTGCGGTGGTTTGTTGCTTGCAGGTGTTGCTGGACCAAGCGGTCAATAGCGGGCTAAAGCCCAAATTGCGAAGCCGGCCCTCGAGGGCCTAATATTAGTGTTTACTTTCTTTCTCTCATGTATGACCGGCATGCGTGCCGTGGTTTGTAAATCATGTAATATGAAGTAAAACTTTTTGTAAGGCCTTAAGGCCAGTACTGGTGTATGTACTACATTCCTATTTGGTTTATTAGTGGACATTCATGGTCTTTGTGCTGGGTTCTTATATTGCAACTTATAAAATTGCTTCCACTAGAATGCCCTGTGTAGGACGTTTGATTGGTTGGATGGTTTCCATTGAGTAACCACCCGGTCTGTCTGTGGTATATGGCGTCGGGCCCCGACCGAACCTACTGCTATATGCTATGCGACGGATAGGGGGTGTTACATCTTATAACACAGAACCCAGAATGGTTCCTACAACTCAGACTTCAATAAGTCCTACAGCTCAGATTCTCTGAGAGAATCCTTCCTCAGAGTGAGTCCACACTCCTACAACTCAGGCAATCAAGCCCTACATCAGCCTCTTCCACAGGCCTACAGCTCAGAGAAAACAATCCCCTACCTCAGGCACTCAGCCCTACCTTAACCTTTATAGATATATGATTATAACTCAGAGAGACAACTCTTTTTCACTCAGATCAATAAAAGATCCTATAGTAAAATTTATAGTAAAAAGAATATATCCTTCACCCAGATGGAGAGAGAAAAGGGTGAAGGTTTCTTGATCATTTCTGGTTTGATCTGACTGTTTAAAGTTCAACCTATCTTAGCTTCTTCAAAGCTTCTTGAATCTGAACAATGTAAGGTTGATCTTCTTGTGAAGTTGGAGATGATCCTCAATCCAGCTTCCTTCTTGTATTCAGAATTTGATCTGAAATCTTCTTGCAGACAGGTTCAGAATCTGTCTCCTCTTAATGTAAATATCAAGTACTTTCTTCTTTTTATCTCTCCTCTCAGATTCCTTTTTTTGATGATAGAATAGGTCTTTATATAGATCCGTCTAAGGTTACTGACTGATCCGGTTCCTAACGGACTTCTGACAGCTCTGACAGATGCAACTGCTTTGTTAGTTATGATAGCTGTCAAGTCTCCAGTCATGACATCTGATACTTCATTTAACTTTATCTCAGCTGCAAAGTGTCGAGACAATACTTCAAATGTGTCGACACAAATAGACCATGTGTCGACACAATCCTTGGTGATGTCGACACAGCTCACATAATGTCTACATAACACTTTTTTAACTTCTTGACACAGATTCTGTGGAATGTGTCGACACAAGTCCTGTGTGTCGACACAATTACTTCTTGTCTTGACATAGTTGTTGTTTTGATAGAATTCTGGAGTGTGTCGACACAAGTCCTATGTGTCGACACAAATGTTGTCGACAGAATTTCTGTGTGTCGACACAAGTATTGTGTGTCGACACAATCTTGCTTCTGGTGTCGACACTATTGGTGTCGACAGAATTCTGGTGTATTTCGACATAAGTCCTGTGTGTCGACACAATTGTTGTCGACAGAATTCCTGTGTGTCGACATGAGTCCTGTGTGTCGACACAATCTGGCTTTTGGTATCGACACAGCCTTCCCAAGTGTCGGCACTTGTACTTAGAAAATGTTTCTACAATTCATTAACCTGCACATTGAAACTCAACACACCATCAAATACACATTTATGAATATCATTGAGTTAAGTAAGGCTTCTCCAAATTAGGTACACATTTTTCAATGTACCCAACAAAAAGCATGCAAAAGAGATTGCCTCCCTCAAGGTAGTGGAAAACATCCTGGAGGAGGAACTTGAAAAATTCCTTCCTCTCAGAGATGAAGTCGACTCCTTGATAGAGGAATCGAAATGACTGGCTGAGACATTACGCCTTAAGGATAAATACTTAGATGAGTTAGAAGAAAAGCTCTTGATGGAGAGGAAACTTGTTGAAATCTACTCCAAGCCGAGAATTGTTCTCCCTCTTATCGATGAGTTTTCCGCTCCAATGAAGTGTAGTGCTCTTGGTCACATAGCTCAAAAAGGCAAAGATGATAAGAGAACTACTTCCAAAGGTAAAGGGAAGGTACCTCAGAGTCAACCCACTTTTAGGAAGATGATTTTTCCCACAAATAAATATGACTCTAAGATGTCCTATGGGCACTATGATAGGTCTACCTATGTAGAGTCTAAGAAGAACTATCGAGGACGGACCCGTCCCCGAGACTTTGGGGCAAGTGTTTTTAAGGCTCCTTATGAAGAGATAACTCTAAAAGAGTATGGTCCTTTTGTTCATGGACAAAATTTTAAGAAGGCACTGAAAGCCAAAACTGTCGTACCTAAAGCTAAGGTAACTGAGAAGCCTTGTGTGTGCTGCAATCAGGAGGCTTCCAGCTCCATGTCTGCAGCCCCTGCTAGACCTTCAGTACAAAAGGTAAAGAAGGAATATAGGAGAAGATAAACATGTTTGACTATTGGCGCTGCGACAAAATTGGTCATTTTGTAGCAGATTATTGGTTTAACCCTGTTAATTTTGAAGATCCACGAGTTAACAGTGCGAAACTGACCTCTCCCAACGTTAATGTTTATAGTTGTGTCAAATTAACAAAGTACTCAAGACACAAATATGTTTGGGTTCCTAAGGTAAAATGATTTATGCTTGCAGGTATGTCCAAAGGCCAATAAAACTCTGATTTAGAATTTGGATAGTGGATGCTCTCGACAAATGACCGGGACAAGAAGCCTACTGCAAGAATTTACACCAGTTGAAGACGGTCCAAATATCATCTTTGGAGGGTAAGACATGGGAATAACGAAAAGCAACGGTGTGGTTTCCAATGGGATAGTCTCATTCACGGATGTGGCTTATTTTGAAGGATTACAATATAATTGGATAAGCATAAGTCAACTATGTGACAAAGGCTATATCGTTGAGTTCTACAAGGAAAAGTGTTTGATAAAATAGTCTGCCAATTTGGAGGCGATCTTAACAGCGAGTCGGAGTAGAAATATCTTTTGTTTAAATTTTCTATGTCTAGACAACTCTACATCAGTGTGTTTTTTGGCTAAAAGAAGTGTATCTCTTTATGACCAATGAAACAATAGATTAGCACAAATTAATTTCAAAACAATAAACATCATATTTTTCACAACTTAGTGCGCAATGCCCCCAACATTTACTGCCTTAAAGAGAGTCTATACCACGTGTGCAAGATGGGTAATCAGACAAGGTCTACCTTTAAGGGTATTTCTGAAAAAGATTCCTCTAGGAGTTTGTATTTACTCCATATGGATTTATTTTTTCCAATGCCAATTCACAGTTTAGGAGATAAATTGTATACGTTGGTAATTGTTGAAGACTACTCTCGTTTTACTTGTGTGTTCTTTCTGAAACACAAGTCAGACACCTTCGAGTCTTTCACTAATTTTGTCCGGCAAATTCAAAACGAATTGAATTGCTCATTGGTCAAAATTAGAAGTGACCACAGAACAAAATTTGAGTCTAGTGGCATGACAGAATTCTGTGGAAGTCAAGGTATCTTTCATGGGTTTTCCTCCCCTCGTACTCCACAAAAAAATGAATTTGATGAGAGAGGGAGTATAAACCCTAATTGAAGCATGTACAACTATGATGAATGACACTTCACTACTAGAGTACTTTTGGGTCGTGATAAGTTGAAAACATACATATTTTTATGTAGATTATTTAGGTCGTTTTTGTTTATTTTCATTATTTTTAGTTAATTTTATTTAATAAAATGCTCATTTTTTGTATATATTTTTCTCACATATTTTTTTTTTCAGACTTTTTTCAGACAAAGTCAAAAAATTTCAAAGTACACGCCTTTGTACTTCACGGTCACGCCTGTAACCTAGGCGTGTTACTTGATCCCATTGGAAGGTTGCCGCCAGCTCGAGGATCTGCCTTCGACGTTCATCGAACTGCCCTACATGCCCATGTTCATCCCATGACAAGCCCGTGTCACACCCTCGACATTCGTCGTTCTCAACTCAACGATATGCATTCAACAATTTCTGAACATGCCTCGTGTCACACCCTCGACGTTCGTCGATCTAAACTCGACGATCTGTGTTCGACGATTTCTAAACACGTACGTGACATGCCCCAACACTCCCGTGTCAAATCCGATTAGTCCAGCCGCCACTCGACGCCATCTCCACTCAACGCCAACCACTCAACGCCATCCAACCACTCAACTCCAACCACTCAATACCTTCTCCACTCAATGTCATCGCCACTCAACGCCATCGCCATTCAATGCTTCCCGACACACCCATGTCAATATTCTACATGCCCGTGACTTCCACGTGTCCCAGACAAGACAGTGTCGATGACCAATTGACACGACGCCTTCCCCAGATAAACCTCCCCAACACGACCACCCTACATGCCCGTGACAGCAGGGTCATACCCGTGACTTCCACGTGTACAACCCCAAAAGTCAAACCAGTAATAAATGCCCAGCATCAATTCAGCTATATTTGCTACATGCCCCCCTACACGCCCGTGACCTAGGGCTTGTAATCTAATTTTTTTGGCCTATAAATAGAACCTTGTTGTAAGGGCCATGGGTTCGAAATTTTGAGCCATTTTTCTATTAAGGTTGCTTCTAGGAGTCTTCTTTTAGATCTATGTAAGGATATTTTCCCCCTCCTCTTTGTATTTGTTTTAGCTTTTGTAATCAAACTTTCTCTTAATAAAATTTAATAGCTTTTCATCCTTATGTTGTACTGGAATGCCTCTAAGTCATTCTCTTTCAGCAATCATAAATATCTCCATTTTTTGTATGGGTTTGTGCGTGTATGAGTTAAATTTGTGGAATTTATGCTTTCAAATGAAAAAATCACTTAGATTAATTTAGATTTTCTTAATTAAACCAGTCGTTATTACAGCCTTTTTTCTTATCATATTCCTTAGAATGGTTTAGATTTAGGTTTTTTGTGCCTATATATTCATCCTTATGGATTTGTAAAATGATTTGAAAGTGGTTTTCATTTCTTTTTAAATTAGATTTTTCCTATTTTCGGATGTAAAAGGTCGGCTTCTTTTTAACTTTCTTCCACTTTTTAAACCTTTCTATGAAGTTATAAGAATGGATTATGTGTTATTTCAATTTTTCAACCCCTTTGATTTCCGCATTTATTTAAAAACTCTTTTGCTAAAACAATTTTTATTTCTACTTTTTATGCATTTCTAGCCAGTTCTAACGGTAAAAATGTAAACTTTTAAATTTTTCAATCACTTTGCTTTTCTCTATTTTTGCTTGTGTGTATGAGTGTATGAGTTAGCCTTTTTTTCTCTCTTTCCTTCAAGTTGTGCGTGTGTGTTTATGAGTTAGCTTTTTCAGCTTTCATTTCCTGCCTACTCGTTTGAGTAGGACTTGTCATTTCCCGCCTACTGGTTTGAGTAGGACTTGTCATTTCCCGCCTACGCGTTTGAGTAGGACTTGTCATTTTCAGCTTTAATTTCTCCCCTACTCGTTTGAGTAGGACTTCTCATTTCCCGTCTACTTGTTTGAGTAGGACTTGTTATTTTCAGCTTTAATTTCCCACCTATTCGATTGAGTAGGACTTATCATTTCCCGCCTACTCGTTTGAGTAGGACTTGTCATTTTTAGTTTTAATTTCCCGCCTACTCGTTTGAGTAGGACTTGTCATTTTACGCCTAATCGTTTGAGTTGGACTTGTCATTTTCAGCTTCAATTTCCCGCCTACTAAATTGAGTAGGACTTGTCATTTCCCGCCTACTCGTTTGAGTAGGACTTGTTATTTTCAGCTTTAATTTCCCGCGTACTCGTTTGAGTAGGACTTGTCATTTCCCGCCTACTTTTTTGAGTAGAACTTGTCATTTCCCGCCTACTCGTTTGAGTAGAACTTGTCATTTCCTGACTACTCATTTGAGTAGGACTTGTCATTTCCCGCCTACTCGTTTGAGTAGGACTTGTCATTTTAAGCTTTAATTTTCCGCCTACTCGTTTGAGTAGGAGTTATCATTTCCCGCCTACTCGTTTGAGTAGAACTTGTCATTTTCGACTTTAATTTCCCGCATACTCATTTGAGTAGGACTTGTCATTTTCAGCTTTCATTTCTCGCCTACTTGTTTGAGTAGGACTCATCATTTCAATTATGCAATCTTTTTTTGTAACTTAGCTTTTTTCTTTATTATGAGTTTGATTGAGTGCGTATGTTTTCCTTTTTTAGTAGCTTTTCTCTTTCTAATATTATGTTATCTTATTTATCCTTTTTTTGTAACCCTTCCGCACGTAATTTAGTATTTAGGACTCACCAAACTCATAAGCCATCCCCATTCCGATGACTGACTAATCACTTTTAGCCCCCTGTATCGAAGGGCATTGGGATATAAAATATTTTTAAATAATTAAAGGTCTTGTTTTTCAATTTAGTTAAGTACTTAAGGTTTACCCGGGGTTTACGACGCGTACAACCACATATCGATGTGTGGGCTCTATTTTCGTTTTTCATATGCTAGCTAGCCGAGACGCCGTGCGTATGGACTGATCACCTCTGGGTAAAGAGAGGCTTGCACTAACCCTCGAGAGAGAAGGCGCATATTTCATCCGGATTGGGTTCCCCCCCCACCCAATAGCGGTGTTCTTAGCGTAATGCAGGAATTAAGAGGAATCCTTCGTCGGACGAGAGCCAAGTCGAATAGTATTGAAGTTTAGGTGAGCGATAGTCCTAGATAGGTGAGCTCATTCTTTTGGAACCTCCACGGCCAAGTCTTCCATTTAATTGAATTGAAACCTAGGATCTCTAATTATTTAAATAAATTTTATTCCTAACATAATTCGATACCGAGGGTTATTTCTTCATCGACCTTGTTCTTAATCTATTTCCAGCTTTTTCTTAGTTAAAACCGACAACTTAGATTTTACGGTAAAATAATAGTCCTTTCAGAGCAGTAGGGATAATCAACCCGTTCACTGGAAATTTACGATCTCGATATTCCCTCTGAATATCTTGTATTACTTGCGATAGGTGCACTTTCCTATAATTCGCCATGCGAAATCCGGACCCGCCGTGCTCCCTAGATAAAATAAGAGTCGGGCTTCGCGTGGATCAAGTATTTGGCAACATTGCCGGGGATTCTTTGAGTTGTTATTTCGAATTCCGGAGTCTATTACTTTTACCTTTATTTCTAAAAACTAAAAAAAGCATAAAAAGTCTTCTTAAAAATCCAAAAAAGAGTTAATTATTTACTTTATATTTTAGGGTGTATGCCCCGTGAACAATCTTCGGAGTCTAAAAATTTAAATCTCGATCCTGAGATCGAACGCTCACTTGCGCGTATTCGTTCTCAACGTTGAAATACCTCTTTGGATCCCAAAGAATCCATCGGAGAACCCTCTGCCATTGTTATGGCCGACCCTAATCTGAACGCGGTCGTCGAGCGTACAATGTCATATTACGCCCGGCCAAATTTGAACGATACTGGGTCCAGTATTATTCGCTCGACAATGGAGAACAATAATTTTGAAATAAAATCCAGCGTTATCCAAATGATCCAAAATGTTGTACAGTTCGATGGACTACCGGATGAGGACCCGAACATTCATTTATCTAGTTTTTGGGAAATCTCCGATAGCTTTAATATTAATGACGCCACTGATGACTTCATTCGTTTGCGCCTTTTTCCATTTTCCTTAAGATCCAAAAATAAGGCTTCATTGGATTCCCTCTCACGAGGATGTATCACCACCTGGGCTGAGCTTGCGGAACGGTTCTTAACGAAGTATTTTCTGCCCGCCAAAACAACAAAGTTGCAGGCAGACATTTCTTTGTTTATGCAGAACGATTTCGAGTCTCTATTTGAGACTTGGGAGCGGTTTAAAGAATTCCTCTGTAGGTGTCTGCAACACGTGCTACCTGCGTGGTTGCAGGTCCAAATCTTCTACAATGGGCTTAACTATCCGACACGTTAAATGATTAACACAGCTGTCGGGGGTACCTTTAATAATAAGACCCATGAGGCTCCCCAAGCTCTTATCGAAGAGATGGCTATGAATGCCTACCAATGGAACTTCCCGCGGTGACGTCCCAACAAGGCGGTCGGCCAATTCGAAGTGGATGTCACTGCCCACTTAGCCCTTCAAGTCGAAAGGCTGACTAAGCAGGTGACGGAGATGTCTGCTTCCTCCTCCACTCCGCCTTGGGTGATTCCGCCTAATGTCAGCTTAGTCAATGAGTTCGTAGATTATGTGTAAAATCCTGGGCGACCTTCCATCAACCCCAACAACAACCCTTGTAGTAATAACTATTATCCGGGTTGGAGGAACCACCCCAACTTCTCATGTAGCAATGCGAGCAATGCGTAGTGCCCGCGCAATTATTTTGCGCCCGGATTTCTACCGCCTCCCCCTCTTCCAAAACCCTCCCCGATGGAGGAAATTTTTTCTAAATACATAGCTTCCAACGAATCAAATATCAGGAACATCATCGGATTACTAAAAAACTTAGAACTCCAGGTTGGACAGCTGGCGTGAATGATGTCCGAGCGTGCGCTCAGGGCACAGCCGGTAAACATGGAACCCAATCTGTGGGAGAATCTCAATGCTATAACCCTCCGTAGCTGAAAGGAGGTGATCGATCCAAAACGGATCGATCCGTAGGGTTCCTAAACTAGGCCTCCCTAACCTCGTTTCAGGGAAACTTCTACCCCTCTCTTTATTTTCTTTGTAAATATTGCATTTTATTTTTGTTACGCATACATACGTTGCAACATTGGGGACAATTTTGGAATTAAGTATGGGGGTGTTTCTTTCTTTATTTTCTGCAATTCTACTTTCTACACTCCAAAAATTAAAAATATAGAAAAAAACAAACAAAACAAAAATATTTAAAAACTTCAAATATTTTTTTTTGTTTTTATCATCAAAAAAACAAAACAAAACAAAAAAAATTTAAAATGAAAACTCCAAAAAAAATTTCTTTTTATCATCAAAAAAAAAGAAATTTCAAAAAAATTCTAAAACAAAAATTCCAAAAAAATTATAAAACAACAATTCCATAAAATAGTTTGTTTTATTTTGTAAATATTCTTTTTACATACTTTATGCATATATCTTTTTGTAAATATTTTTGTAAATATTCTTTTCCCTTTCCCCTCTTCCTTTCTTTCTCTTCTTTGTAAATAACCTTTCTCTCTTTCCTTATTTTGTAAATATTTGCTTATAAAAACCAAAAATATAAAAAAAATTCGAAAAGAAAAATAGTTCAAAAAAAATTATATCCTCAACGCCACTCAACTCCATCGCCACTCAACTCCATCACCATTCAACGCTTCCTGACACACACGTGTCAATATTCGACACGCCCGTGACTTCCACGTGTCCTAGACAAGACAGCGCCGACGACGAATTGACACGACACCCTCCCTAGGTAAACATCCCCGACACGCCCCCCCCCCCCCCCCCCTACATGCCCGTGACAGCAGGGTCATGCTCGTGACTTCAATGTGTACAACCCCAAAAGTCAAACCAGTAATAAATGCTCAGCATCAACTCAGCAATAGTAGCTACATGCCCCCCTAAACGCCCGTGACCTAGGGCGTGTAATCTGAATTTTTTTGGCCTATAAATAGAACTTTACTATAAGGGAAATGGGTTCGAAATTTTGAGCCATTTTGCTGTTAAGGCTACTTCTAGGAGGCTTCTTTTAGTTCCATGTAAGGATATTTTCCCCCTCCTCTTTGTGTTTGCTATAGCTTTTGAAATCAAACTTTCTCTTAATAAAATTTGATAGCTTTTCATCCTTATGTTGTACTGGAATGCCTCTGAGTCCTTCTCTTTCGGCAATCTTATGTATCTTCATTTTTTGTTTGGGGGTGTGCGTGTATGAGTTAAATTTATGGAATTTATGCTTTCAAATGAAAAAATCACTTAGCTTTAATTTAGATTTTCTTAATTGTACTAGTCGTTATTATAGCCTTTTTTTCTTATCATATTCCTTAGAATGGTTTAGATTTAGGATTTTTGTGGTTTTATATTAATCCATATGGATTTGTAAAATGATTTGAAAGTGGTTTTCATTTCTTTTTAAATTAGATTTTCCTATTTTAGGATGTAAAACTTTTGCTTCTTTTTAACTTTCTTTCACTTTTTAAACCTTTCTACAAAGCTATAAGAATGGATTATGTGTTATTTCAATTTTTCAACCCCTTTGATTTCCGCATTTATTTGAAAAATCTTTTGCTAAAACAATTTTTTATTCTACTTTTTATACGTTTCCAGCAAGTTCTAGCGGTAAAAATATAAACGTTTTAATTTTTCAATCACTTTGCTTTTCTCTATTTTTGCTTCTGTGCATGAGTGTATGTGTTAGCCTTTTTTTCTTTCTTTCCTTCAAGTTGTGTGTGTGCGTTTATGAGTTAGCTTTTCACCTTTCATTTACCTCCTATTCGTTTGAGTAGGGCTTGTCATTTCCCGGCTACTCGTTTGAGTAGAACTTGTCATTTTCAGCTTTAATTTCCCGCCTACTTGTTTGAGTAGGACTTGTCATTTCCCGCCTACTCGTTTTAGTATAACTTGTCATTTTCAGCTTTAATTTACCGCCTACTTATTTGAGTAGGACTTGTCATTTCTGGCCTACTCGTTTGAGTAGGACTTGTAATTTTCAGCTTTAATTTCCCGCCTACTCATTTGAGTAGGACTTGTCATTTCCCGCCAACTGGTTTGAGTAGGACTTGTCATTTTTAGCTTTAATTTCCTGACTACTCCTTTGAGTAGGACTTGTCATTTCCCGCCTACTCGTTTGAGTAGGACATCTCATTTTCATCTTTAATTTCTGAAAATGTTTTAAGTTGTCTTACCTAAATCACTTAGAGGGGGTGAATAAGTGATTTGTACGTCTTTTGTGGAATAAAAAATTTACCGATCTATGCACAGAAAATCAAACCAAGCACTCGCAGAGGACACCAGGAATTATTGTGGTTCCTCAACCTTGGGTACATCCACTTTCCGCTCACTAATTTATCAAAGCACTAGACTCGGCTACTCCACAAATCTTGGATTGAAACCAATCCTACACCCCTGAACAACATTTCTACAACTCGATGCCAAATCTGGATCTACACTCGGAAGATGAAAAATTCCTACAACAACTAGGAGAAAACAACTCCTATAACTTGGAGAACGATCTTCTACAAGAATAAAATGAACAGCAAATACAAACTGTGAATGTTCTCAGATCTGAAATGATTCTGCTTGTTCTTCTTCCTTTTGAACTTTGCAGCTTTATCAGAATTTGTTGAAGAAGAATCAACAATCTCTGGATCTGAAAAACTCTAGAATCATACAATCAAGTAGAGGATTTGTCATTGACAGTAATCTAAATTAGTGAATCAATCTTCTTTGAATCAATCTGGATCGAAAGCCCTTGGCGATGAAGAAGAAGATCCGCGGCTCTCGATTTGGAAATAAAAATCAGATTCAGGAAACTTGGAATTTTCTTCTTGCGGCAGCTGAAAATCTTCTTAAAATCTTCTTGAAAACTTCTTAGTGTTAGTCGAAAATGACAGGACCTTTTTTAGGATTACCCTAATGGTCATAATCATCATTAATGACATCTACATAGACCAATCACGCATTAATTATGTCTGATATAACTGTCTGTCTGGACTTAGCGATTTTCAGAAAAATCAGAACGGGTGTTCTTGAGAAGAAGGCTTTTACTCGAGAACAAATGAATTATGTTACTTGAGAACAATACAGAAGTTCTAGAGAAGAACACTTGGAGAAAAATGATGTGGAGGAAGAAAACATCGCCCTCGGGAAAGAAGAAAAGCACTCGAGAAAATTGCCCATAGTTCTCAAGAAGAAATTGTTGGATCCCTAGTTGATTTGGGCTAGGTTCACTAACTTAGGATAAAGTGACCCAAAATGTATAGCCATGGTCATAACTATGTCCTAGAGTCTAGGCCCAGTCCTTAGAGTCAATATCAGATGGACCAGCTATCAACAAGATCATTAGAGACTCCAGACTTAGAAGATTTCAAGACTAAGTAAAATGAGTTCGACGTTCGTCGAACTCAGGTCGATGAAAGGCGTTCTCAGCTCGACGAATTTCAGATATTTCTCTGAGCTGAGCTCGACGATCCTCATTCTCTGGTCGACAAAAACTGGGATATTTCAACAAACTAAGATCAGAATAACTCCAAATTATTCTAAGTCCAACTTCAGGCTTTGGTCGACGAACAAGAAGCTGAGCTCGACGAAATCCAAGCTAAGGTCGACGAATGATGAAAGAAGCTGAGCTCGACGAACTCCAAGCTCAGGTCGACGAACTTGGTTCTCCGGTCGACAAAATCCTGGACATCATCTCTAAAGTTTTTCCAAGTCTAGAATTGTTCTCAGGTCGACGAATTCAACTGTTCTCAGGTCGACGAAGGCAACTTATCTCAGGTCGACGAACTCAGTACTCTACTCGACAAATTCTGAAACCAGAAGATCTGCATTGACACTTAGGGCATATGTCGACACTCAACTATGTTGAAACCAAAAGATTCATGTCGACACAACTGTGTCGACACCAAAAGATTCATGTCGACACTCAACTGTGTCGACACCAAAAGATTCATGTCGACACAACTGTGTCGACACCAGAATATTCATGTCGACACACAGAATATCAGTCAACACAAAAGAATATTCTAAGTCGAGAATTGTTGCTGAACTCCAGTCGACGAATGCAGTTGACAGCTCGACAAATCTTAGACAGAGAATTGGCAAGGACAGCAATTAAGTTTCCAGCTCGACGATCTTGAAACTTAGCTCGACGAACAGAAGCTGTCTGGTCGACGAATACAAAACTCAGCTCGACGAACTAGTAACTCGGTTCGACGAATTCTGTTATTCGTTTGACGAATCCAAACTTAGCCATTTCCAGTCTTTCTGTCCCCAGTCTAATGCCTAAATTCCTGAGTAATTAATGATATACATTCTCTGAATGTATCTGTTAGAAGGAGCATTAATCACAGTCTTCCCCAGGATTATGACTTGCAGATTTTCCACGGGACAGTTGAGGAAATGATTAAATGCCGATTATTCTCAAGGCGTCAGCATTAATTACAGATGATTCAAAAATTTGAATACGGGAGAGAAGAATAAACAGCATACACAGAGACAGATCAACTGAGAATAGATTAGAGATCAACATAATCTCAGAGGAAAGAAAAAAATAGAAATTGACAGTCAGTCACAAAAAGAAACAGAAGAACAGAGACTGACTGGAAGCAATTGACACAGTACCAAAAAAGCTTGACACAAAGATTTTACAGAAGCTCACAATGAAAGAACACAGACTAGCTGTGATCAACATTCAGGGAGGAGAAGAACAATCATTCTATATCAAGAGTCTTCTTCATCCAGATACATCTCCAGGACTTCCAAGGACAACACAATACCAAATCTGTCAAGAAGCTCCTGCATCACTGCCAATCAACATCTCTTATTGAAGACCTATCACCATATAGCAAAGCTTCCAAGCTTCCTGAACCATTCTATATTTTAGGGGGAGCTTTTGCTCAACATCAAATCCACTTAAGTCTTCTCAATTGACAGAGAAAGAGAAGACAAAGTCACTCTCTCACCACCTCATGTACAAAGGGTTATCATCTCCCTTCAAAAGTGATTCTTGGTTGCAAGTCACCTGATCAAAAGACTTGAGTTGGTTTTTTGGGGACCTGATCAAAACCCATTGATGTCAGGAACCTGATCAAAAACCTGAGTGGATTCCTACCAAGGGTGGTATAAGAGTGGATGTACCCAGGTTGGGGATCCACTATAAAATTCTTATGTTGTCTGGTTGCTTATCTTTTCTTTTTGTTCTTGTTGTGTGGCTGTAATTAGGATAGTTATTTTCTACTTTCTAGTTTCTGATTTACAACACCTTTTAGCTTACAGCAAAAGCTGTAACAACACTTTTTACAGGGACCTATTAAATTTTAAATACTCTATTCACCCCCCACCCTCTAGAGTATAGTAGGTATGACTCACACTTTCAATTGGTTTCACAGTCAATTGATAACTTTCAATTGGTATCAGAGCAGGTTCCTTTGGTTGCACAAGTTAAATCTTGAACCAAAAGATCCTTAGTTAGATCTATACATCACCTTAGTCACATTCAAGTTAAAAACACAGTCATGGCACAGAACAAGGATTGTGCAGGCACCAGACCTCCAGTTTGTAACTTGCAAAAGTTTGGAATCTGGAAGTCAAGAATCAAATTATATATGAATTCTATTGATGAGGATATTTTTGCTTCCATCTTAACAAGAGTACCTCCACCACCTGTTGCTCCTCCAAGTACTTCTACAAGCATGACTGTAGTGCCTCCTCCAGACTAGAATGATGCATACAAGAAGGCAAAGATGGCTGACGCAAAAGCCATGAACATCTTGGCACAGACAATGTTAGATTACATCTTTCAGAAAGTTGCTGAGTGCACATCAGCAAAAGCTATTTGGTACTCCTTAAACCAAATGGTTGAAGGATCAGCTGATGAAAGGAAGGATCAAAGATCAAATCTCATATCACAGTATGAGAACTTCAAGAAACAGGAAGTTGAGACTATCTCAGAGATGTACAACAGATTAAGCTCCATTATTAATGAGCTAAAATCTCTAGACAAGGTCATCACTCTCACTGAATGAATGATAAAATTCTGATGTGCTTTCCAAGCTCATGGGACACAAGAATTTGGCCCATTAAGGAGGCCAGATGGCTGAATGAGATGTCAACTGAATCTCTATTGGGCAAACTGAAGTCCTATGAGCAGTTAATCAAGACAAGGGAGGCTACTAAACAAAGAACATCTCCTACAACCAGAAGAGATCAGGACATTGCATTCAAAGCCTCAGAAGATTCAGAATCTTCAACAGCTAAAAGAAGAACTCATAAGCCTCTTGGCTAAGTGATTCTTCAAGATGGCAAGAAAGAAATTCAGGAGGAAGTCAGCAAGAAAGGATGACAAGCCTAAGTTTGATAAGACACCAACAAAGGAGGTTGTGTGTTATGGATGCAGAAAGCCTGGACACTTCCTCTCTGAGTGTCCAGAAAACCAGAAGAAGGAGAAGAGAAGAGAAAAAGAGAAGGATTCCAGGAGACAATAAACCAGCAAACCCTCCTCCAGCAAACACAAGAGGAAGGAGAAGGGGTTTATAGCTGAAACATGGAGTAATACTAAAGAAGAGTCAACATCTTCAAGATCTAGTGAAGATGAAGTAGAAGAAAGAGCAAAAGAGGTGTGCCTGATGGCAATTGAGGCCTCTAGAAGCCATTCAGAAAATGAAGACTCAGATAATGATGAAGCTTCTGAATCAGAAGCTGATCAGATACTATCATCTTTTGATTACAGTTCAGAATCATTTAAATCTGATTTTAAAATTATATGCTTAGACCTAATCAACTCTAAGAAGTAAATCAAACTTCTCAGAGATAAACAAATTAACTATGAGAACTTAGTATTAGAAAACACAAAATTAAAAAATGAAATATATATGTTTAGTGAACAAATCATCTTTATGAAAGATGAATTAAATAAGGCAAAACAACTAGAAAATTCACTAAATGGTAGAAGCAGACAATTAGCAGAAATCACCAACACATCCAATGCTAGATTGAATGGAAGTAGGTTGGGATTAGGTGCATCATCTAGTGAACCACCTATTATTCAGGAAAATCAACTATCACAACCTGTAAATTTTGTTTCTGAGAAAGGAAAGAAAAATATTAATCAAGTAAACAAACTAAATAAAATGCTTGAATAAATTAAAAATAAGAGTAAAATTGAAAAACAGAAGACACCCCTTAAAAACAAAGTTCAGCAATTTTTGTCAACCTCAGATCGACGAAAAGGGTCAGTTCGTCGAACCCAGATTGACTAACTCTGAACACCAACTATAGCTATCATTATTCATCTTACTGCGATCGACGAACTTTGTATGGTTCGTCGAGCAGAGATCGACGAATGTGGGGTGCAGAGAATGAACATGTTTATTCTTTGGGCAGAGATCGACGATCTCAACCCAATTCGTCGAACTCTGGTCGACGAACTTACAGGAATTCGTCGAACCCAGAAAGACTTCGTCAAAACTATAATGTCAACAGAAACTTAAATATTCTACGAAATCATTTAATCCCCTAGCTGACTGGGTAATACCACCTAGGAAATATCACCCCCTAGGATATAAATCCCAGCCTGAATTTTCTGTTATCTCCAGTTTCCCTTTTCAGCCAAACAAATGGCCCAAGGTAACCTGGGTCAAAAACCATTAACTATTTGTATTGCAGGTAAAGGTCTGTCCAGGGGTAAATGAGACTTTGTACCTGGACAGTGGCTGCTCCAAGCACATGACTGGCAGCAAGGACATCCTATGCAACTACAAGTTCAAGTTGGGTCCAAAGGTCATCTTTGGTGACTCCAAATGTGGTCAGTTAGAAGAAGTTGGAGAAGTGAAAATAGGAGCTGTCACATTCAAGAAGGTGACATATGTAAGTGGACTCAAGCATAACCTCATCTCCATAAGTCAATTATGTGATGATGGTTATCAGGTACACTTTAACCCATCTACTTGCTTTATTATTGATAAAGATAACCAAACTGTTTTAACTGAAAGTAAACAAGGAAACATATATCTAGTAAATTTTCTTTCTGCCACATCTGATATCTGTTTACTAAATTTAGCTAGTGCTCAGAATGATTTATGGCATAAATGATTAGGACATGTAAATCTGAAAAACATTGCTAGGTTATCTAAGCACAAACTTGTTAGAGGTCTACCTTCTGGTCCCTACAAGAAGGTAGGTCTCTACAGGGCTTGTCAATTAGGCAAGCAAACTAAAACTAGCTTCAAATTAATTAATAAGAGTGATTCACCTAGGATCTTGTACTTGCTACACTTGGATATTTTTGGTCTCATTGCAGTACAAAGCCTACAAGGGAAATCCTACACCTTGGTCATTGTGGATGACTTCTCTAGGTTCAGCTGGGTATTCTTTCTGAGAACAAAGTCAGATACATTCAAAGTTCTTACAGATTTTCTCAAGACCATACAGATTCAGTTCTCTACTCATGTTGCATTGATCAGAAGTGATTATGGCACAGAGTTTGAGTCTCTTCTTATGCATGAGTTCTGTGAGAAGGAAGGTATCAGGCATTGCTTCTCAGCTCCTAGAACTCCCCAACAAAATGAGGTAGCTGAAAGGAAAAATAGAACACTCATTGAAGCTGCAGGTACATTACTTGCTGATGCATACATGCCAATAACCTTTTGGGCAGAGGCTGTAAGCACAGCAAATTATGTCCTGAATAGGAGTTTAATTCAAAAACTTAAGAATAGGACTCCCTATGAATTGCTCAAAGGGAAGAAAACTAAAATTAACTATTTCAAAGTATTTGGTTGTACATGCTACATACATAACAACAATAAGAAATACATTAGAAAATTTGAGGCGAAGGCTGCAGAGGGAGTTTTTCTAGGATACTCCCTTGTAAGCAAAGCCTATAGGGTATTTAATAAGTCAACCTTAAAAATTGGAGAATCTATTCATGTGTCCTTTGATGAAACTAAAATATATTGCAAGGAGAAGGAAACTTCTACCAGTAGCACTTTGCAGGTACCCCACTTGTGTGAGACCTTGGATGGACTACACCTCACCCAGGAGGTTCCAACTTATCCCACTCCACAAGATATTGAAGAAAGTGAAGAAGATGAAGCTTAAGAAGTTAAACCTTTACGAACAGCAAATGCAATTCCACAGGAGGAATTAATTCCAAATGTTGTTACACAACCAACTCCACACACTGAATTTGTCACACTTAGGGATCACCCCAGATCTAAAGTAATTGGAGACATATCAGTGGGTGTGCAGACAATGCATCAACTCAACCATGATGTGATGCATACCTGCTTTCTCTCACAAATTGAGCCTCAATCCATAACTGATGCGGAGCAAGATTCCCACTGGATTCTTGCAATGTAAGAGGAACTAAATCAGTTTGAGAGATGTAGAGTTTGCGACTTGGTTCCAAGGCCTAATGGCTATCCAGTAATTGGAACTAAGTGGGTTTTCAGGAATAAGCTTGATGCCCAAGGAGTCATAGCGAGAAACAAGGCTAGGCTTGTTGCTCAAGGATACAGGCAAGAGGAAGGGATTGACTATGATCAGACCTTTGCACTTGTTGCAAGGTTGGAAGCTATAAGGATTTTCCTTTCCTATGCAGCATTCAAAAAGTTCAAAGTCTTTCAAATGTATGTAAAGAGTGCTTTCTTGAATGGAAAACTACAAGAAGAGATTTATGTAGAACAACCTCCAGGTTTTGTCTCTCCAACTTATCCCTCTCATGTTTTTAAATTACATAAGGCTCTTTATGGTCTAAAGCAAGCTCCAAGAGCTTTGTATGAGACATTAGCAAGATTTTTATTAGAGCATAAATTTACAATATGAACTGTAGATAAAACTCTTTTCACTAGACATCATAAGTACCAAATTTTCTTAGTGCAAATCTATGTAGATGACATTATATTTGGCTCTACAGATTCAAGATTGTGCAAGAGGTTTTCTGACCTCATGCATTCTAAATTTGAAATGAGTAGCATGGGAGAGCTTTCATATTTCCTTGGTCTCCAAGTGAAACAGCTCCCTGATGGCATTTTCATCTCTCAAGCAAAGTATGCTAAAGATCTTCTAAGGAAGTTTGGGATGACTGATGACTCAGCCAAGAAAACTCCCATGGCAACAAATGCTGTTGTGGACTCTGATATGTCAGGAAAACCTGTAGATCAGAAACTGTATAGGGGCATTGTTGGATCCCTACTATACCTCACAGTAAGTAGGCCAGACATTATGTTTGCTACATGTCTTTGTGCTAGGTTCCAGGTGAACCCTAAAAAATCCCACCTAATTTTCTTAAAAAAGATTTTAAGATATATAAAGTGTTGTCCAAATCTAGGCCTATGGTATCCTGCTGAATCAGAATTTGAGTTAACTGGATACTCTGATGCTGATTTTACTGGATGCAAGGTAGATAGAAAGAGTACTTCAGGAACTTATCAGTTCTTAGGTATGAGACTAGTATCTTGGTTTTGTACAAAGCAAACATCAGTGTCAACATCAACTACTGAAGCAGAATATATTGCCGCAGGCAGCTGTTGCTCACAGATGCTGCGGATATAAAATCGACTTGTAGATTATGGATTCAACTTAAATAATTCAACCCTATTCTGTGATAATACTAGTGCTATAGCCATAACACAAAATTTAGTTCACCACAGTAGGACAAAACACATTGATATAAGACACCATTTCATTAGGGAGTGTGTAGACAAAAATAAAATTAAGCTTGTCTACATCTACACTAAATTATAAAAAGCTGATATATTCACAAAACCTCTGGATGAGAAAAATCATGCATTTTTTCTAAATCAGTTGGGAATGATCAATGGAGTAAGCTTAGTTTAAGTTCTGTCTGTATTCGACGAATTTTCCAGAATTCATCGAACGGAGTTCGACGAACTAGGGAAGGTTTGTGAGAAATTCGTCGAACGGAGTTCGACGAACTCTCTGTGAGTAAAACAATTTTCGTCGACCAGCGATCGACAAACTTTGCTTTAGAAGATATTTGTCGACCTCAGATCGACGAACTGTCTTAAATTCTTTTGATGAGCTCGACGAATTATTTAACCCTAAACTATTTCGTCGACCTCAGTTCAAAGAATTAATCTTATTTCCATGAAACGGAGCTTTTCGATTCACATTCTTGAAAAACCTTATATCTAGGTTTTCTTCGACCTCCGTCCCGCGCTTACTGTTCCCTCGCACTTGATCGCCGTTTTTGTGTTTTTCTTGCAGGTACTTTCAATGGCGATTTTGGCAAGCAAACTCACCGGCATGAAGTTTGACACCGGTTTTGACGTGGACTTTGAGTCATTCCAGCATTCTGATCCGATATTTCTATATATTCTCGAACTTTTGGAAGAACAAGAACTCAAAACTTTGATGATGAAGAGGATCAAACTGCATAGTATGGAAATACGGGAATGGGTGTATAGATTGTCCTCAACAGAAGAGACCACCCTAACCGGCACTATCGCGGGGAGTTCAATCTCGTTAACTACCGCAATATTGACTGAAATTTTTGGACTGAGAAACGGAGAGGAGGATCTGTAAATAGAAACAGAGGAGACAGATATGATGCTGAATCTCATGGAATATGTTGGAGACAACCCCAACAGACTGTTGAAGAAACATTTGTCTACTCCTTATCAATTCCTAGCAGACTTGGTCGGGAAAGTACTACTCGGGAAACATACAGCACACGACTATATTACCAGACATCAGTTTCTGGTTATATGTGTTGTTGTCAACAAGAAGCCCATCAACTGGGCACAACATCTGTTTGACTTGATAAAGAAGAAGAATACAAAGAAGGAAGTTTGTTTTGGAAGAATACTAGGCATATTCTTACAGGAAAAGGCTGGTGAATCCATGATCTCCCAGACCATATTCATCAATGCCAGCAAGAAGCAGACATGTGCTTTGTTTGGCAGAGGGGAGAGGACCATCTCAAAGCCTTCTCAGGCTACCACCTCTTCCACTCATGCTTCTGAAGGCACCCGGGCTATCAAAGCCACTCCCCACCCTGCTGAAGAGACCATTCCTTCTACATCATCTCTTCCAGCCCCCTTCCAACAACCACAATGACTTCCCCAGTCATTCCATCCTTACTAACCACCACTGACATCCCCCACCTTCTTCAGGAGAATCAACCACCCATACCTCCTGAATCCCCTCATGAAACATATATCTCCACACCACCGCAGTCTCCACTTCCCTCACATCTATCCTCTATACCATCTTACACTCTCCCATCAGATATCATAATGCAAGATGCCACCCCTCCATCCCCATCAACATCTCACATACCTGATGCTCCACCCTCCATTCCACAATCTATTCCATCAACAGTTGCTCTATCTTCCACACCAACTGCAACATCATCTACTAGCCTCTCATTAGATCCCTCTACTATTTCTTCCATCATCACAATCATTACTCCACTTCTTAAAACTCTTATAGCAGAGGCCATTACACCTCTGGATACCTCCATTCAATCTCTATCTGCTCAAATATCTGCTCTTACTGCTGCCCCCTCCTTAGTTAGGGGCCTGGCCTCAGTTCCCACTGAAATCAGGTAGGGGGAGATACCTGATGATGAAGCAGCAACAACAGCTTCAGACACTTTAGCTCCAGTACCAGCAGATATTTCAGTCCCCACAGCAGCATGTACAGATTGTATAGATACATATTTAATTGATTTAATTGACTTTATTGATACTGATATGGACATTGATGCAACTGTTGGTGATTTTATCGTCAATCCCACAGTTAATTTACAAGAATTGCTGACAGTTTTTGATACTGTATGTATGCATCTTTCTCCAGCAACATTCACTAAGCCACAGTTGGTTATTGTGTCTTATACTTCTCCTGTTAGTCCAGCAGTTGCTAAGCAACTCTGTGATTGTTTTTAAATTCCAGTTTTTGCTCCAACCTATGCAGTTGTTTCACCATCTCCAACAACTCTCTCTCCACCAACTTTTGTAATGGATGATTCCCCTATGCCAGATCTTGATGAGTTGATCTTGGCTATCATTAAGAAGAATCAAGAGCAGTTGAAAGCTTAGTGCAAGTTCCAACTGAGAAACCCATTGTATCTACAGTCATCTTGAAACAAATAGATGCTTTATATGACAATCCTCAAGATTCAGATAATGATGATGATGAAGAAGAAGATTCAGATGAAGATGCTGCTGTGAAAAGGAAGAAACTTCTGTCAAAGAAAAGGAAAGCCCCTCCTGCTGCTGCTAAGCCATGCTCTAAGAATGACACTCCATACTACATCCTCTAGAATATAACTCCATACAAAGGGATACCTGCATGGATGTGGTTGTCTAAAAACCAGCAGAAGGAAAGGAAGAAGAGCAGGAAGTACTCTCCTCCACAAGTTTAGAGATACAGAAGAGATCCACCTCCTCCACCTCCTCTAGCAGCTGGTGCCACTGGATCTAGCTCTCAGAGGTCTGCTCCAATTCAAACTTATCAGTGACATCAAGGAAGACCTTCTGGGAGCATTCAGCAAAGGCATCACACCTCTAAAAGACAACATCAATAACAACAACAACATCGACAACAACAGCCAAACATCTCTGCAGAACAAAAGGCCAATAGTCTTGAAAGACCATATTCTCCTCCTGAGGATCGTGAAACTGCTAATACAGCCAGAATGGCTAGATATCAGGAACTCATTGGTCTTTCATTGATTAATAAAGCAAAAGCTGAAGGTAAGGACATTTTTGGATATCAAACTATGTCAAAATACAGGAAGGAAGAATTAAAAAGATTTGATAAAGCCAACAGACTGTTTAATGTTGATGATTATATGAAGCTGCACCCAGAAGCAGTAGTCCCTAGAGCCACATCTTTGACTATGACTGTAGCTCAGGCAGCTAATCCAAACAGAGAGATCAAATTCACAAATCCTGGAGCTAGCAGCAGCAGCTATTGAAGCCAAAATTTGACTCCGACAAATGCTCGCAAAATAGGGGCGTAGCCGACACCTACTAGGCCCATGCTCCGACCTCTGACTGGTCGTGAAGGACTAGAAACCTGTCCCAAAGCCACAGCAGGGAGGTCCCACCTCTTACCCGAAAGGTCACTGAGAGCTTCCCCTCCAAAGCCAAAAGCTAGGCTTGGAGTTCCTCAGAAGACAATGCCGATGATTCTTTGGGAGTGGAAAAAAGTCCCCTCTGAAGAACCCCTATGGGCTTATTTATAGATTTCGGAATTTGAACTGCCAATAACAAAACAATACTGGTCTGAAATTACCGGGGTACCCCTGACTGGGTCTGCCAACAGCCAAACTCCGCTGTCCTGAGGAGCTATATGCAGACCATTAAGGGTAAGAGGGTAAAAATACCCGGGGTAGAAGAGTAAAAAACCCCTGTCGACATGGAAATATGTAAAAATGGTCTCTTCTCGCCCGAGCGAGTGGAAAAGCACCTGTCGGCGAGATGAACCCCACTGACCATCTCGCCGGCGCCCTTGCTATGAGGTCTTTTCGTCGTTGGAGGCCTTCTCGCCTCTGGAGGCCCTCTCGCCGCTGGAGGTCTTCTCGCCCCCAAATGGGGCACCCTGCTCACTGAAGGGACAATCGTCTCACCTCTTGCGAGTGGGCCCCCTGGTCCCATTCGCCTGCCTCGACTTATTTGCTCCTTGAGCGCTTCTTGCGAGCCCGAGGTTGTACACAATCCCCGCTCTTTTTGAGATTATTCTAAGCTCGAAAAGAATGTCCAACCGAGGCTCGATATTTAAGGCGCATTAAAAAATGTATTTATGAGGAATCTTTTATGAGGCCCCCACCGGGGCCTATAAATATATGATTCCTGCTCCGCACAACCGGCGTCCTGCTTTGCACATCCTTCTCCCCTGGCTTGAATCCTTAGTCATGATGCACAGCCAGAGCTTCCGTGTACGTCTCGCACTGGTGCGAGAGCAGCACAAGGCCAATATGGCCTCTTTTACTTCTTCGTTAGTTCGCCCTCTCCCCCCATCGTCTCGCCTAAAAAATATGAAGGCGGGTGGTCTGTCGCCTGCCGCCGTGGATTTGTCTCGCACTGTTCCGAAAACCGTCCCCATTCCTCCTACATCCTCAAGGGAGAAAGAGGTGAGTACTTGCCTCTGCTGCTATCATCTCTGCAACGTTGTGCTCTCTTTTATTGACTGGTGTCTTTCAGGGAGCTCTCGTGGTTTCACAGCCCTCGGAGAGCCCGAGAGATGGTTCTGCGGTCCGCTGCGAGGATTACGACTCGGAGCCATCTTCTACTCCTCCAACTACTCCCAGCGAGAGGAGGGATGACCGCTCCCAGGTCGCCGGGACCTCTCGCCTTCATGGTAAAAGACCTTCTCTCGCACTTTTGAATCCTCTTCGCTATTCACACACCCTTCTTCGAGTGCCTCTTCCACCCTGCCTCTGCACACCTTGCGCAGATTCTCAGGCCAACTCGCCTGTTGAGGAGCAGCCAAGGTGACTCTCCGTCTCGCCTCCTCCTGTAGATGGGATTGAAGATTCTCTGGGTGACCCTTCGAATCCAGCGGAAATGAAGCGCAAGACAACTGAGCTTTTTCGGAAGCACGCGCGTATCATCCATTCCTTGGCGCAGGATAAGCAGGCCGCGGAGAGGCGCATCGAATGGCTGGAGAATGAATGTGCTCGCCTATCCTCCGAAGCTAATGCCGAGCTAGATGTCGATGGCACCAAACCTGAAGCCATCATTAATGAGACTGATATGTAGCTCTGTCTCGCGCACCGCGGTCTTTAATCTATTCGCACCTTCCACTCGCAGAGTAGACCTCCCTGCGCGGGAGCTTGCGGTGGACGCTGGGAATGGCGCCCGTATTGAAGGACGTCCGTCTCGCCCTCTCTTTTCTTCTGTCTTTGAATGTTGTAATAATAGCAGTCTTGTATCCTCGTCTCGCCAAATCATGAAGAAACTGGGTGCCCGCTATACGCGGGATGATCTCTGAATAAACATTTTTACTGCTGGTTTTATATTCCCTTTATAATTTATATTCTTTTTGATTATTTTATATATATTCCTTTTTTGATTGTGATGGGTCGCGCCGATCGAGATTTAGGAGAGAGAAATGAACGCCGACTCTTCCGCTGCCCTTATATTTTTCCCGCCCATCCATCATTGCTTTGTATCGATTATAAATATGCCTGGCCCGGGATCAGATAGATACCGCACATTTCACTCCTGCTGCTACCCAAGATCTTGCTTCTCTGATTCTTTCGTCTCGCCGGCCCCTCTCGCCCTTCTCTCTTGGTTCTCTCGCCAACTTCTTCTTTTCCTTCATCTCGCCGAAGATCGACTCGCCGCAGAAGATGGGTAAGAAGAAGGTTGAGGAAGGTGAGGGGAGCATTCGCTGTGGGAAGAGGTTCATCGATCACGACTTCCCGCTTGGCCGGCTCCCTCAAGAAGATTATCATAGGTTTGCCCGCGAGTACCTGGGGGATGGTGTCGAGTCGCGTCCCCCCAAAGTCGTCGAGTGCATCAATACCTACTACCCGGGGGAACTCGCCTTCCCCGTCTCGCATTTTGAGGCGGGGTTGCAGCTGCCCCTTTGGCCTGAGGTAAAACAGGTCTTCAAATATTTTGGTGTCGTACCGGCGCAGTTCAACCCTAACGCCATCTCGGTGTTGATTTCTTTCGCCTGCTATATGCTCCGGGAGCGCATCGAATTTAGCTTGACGGCCTTCCGCAAGCTATTTATCTACCACGCCAATGCCGATGGCATCTCGTACTTTATTGGGCAGGGGCTTAAAGTGTGTGAGACGCCCAATAAGAACCACCTCTGGCTCACTCGATTCGTCTTCATTCGGGGAGATCGCGCTGATTTCGGCGTCATCCCTCTCGCACCGGTGTCTCCGCTAGAGAGCTTATACGCCACCCCACAAGTCAGTGGCCCAGAGAAGCTGCTGTGCGAATACCTAGTCGGCAAGAACTTCGAGGTCAACTTCTTGCGGCGAGGTCTCGACTTGCTTCCCCCAGTGCTCCCTGGTAAAGGTATTCTCGTTCATTCGTTCACGCGTCTCGCTATTTGCCATCTCACCGCTTAATAACCCTTGTTTGCCTTTAGGTGAGCGAATAATTCCAGCCCTCCCCACTTACAAGAGCAACATCCATCCAGCGAATGGCCTTGATCTCGCCAACGCAGCGGCAGAGGCGGCGAGAGAGTCCTTGGCGGCCATGCCGCTGAAGAGGCCCACAGGCGATACGACCCCCCTCTCGCTCTAGCCCTCCCAAGAAAAAGATGAAAAAGGTCGTAGTCATCTCTAAGGAAAAGAAGAAAGCTCCCCAAGGGAGCCCTATTTCTGTAGGGGAATCTCCACCGCCCCTTTCGCCTAACCACCAGGCCGTCTCGCCTACCCGCGGAACGGTACTCCCTAATCAACCGGTTACTGCCTCCAACCTGCCTGCTACGGCGTCCAACCCGCAAGCTGATGTTCCTGATCAAGTGGCTGTCACTTCCTCTCGCGAAGGCGACTCCCCTAGCCGTCCCACCTCCTCTTCCCATATGAATTATAACCTGGGTCCCGTGGTTCATGATGCCGTCGGCGACCCAGTTCTGTTGTGGGGGTGGGACGCCAACCACATGTCCATCTCCACTCTCCTTCCTTCTTGGAAGGAGCAAGAGGTCCCCACCAGCCATGCCTTCACCATGGGGTACGGCCTCTCCGGCAGCCTTGACGTTGTCTTGGCTGAGAACGAGTCTAACAAGGATCTCGTGCTGAAGACTTAACACCATCAAATGCGGGCCTTGGAGTTCTTGCACCGCTCCTCTCTCCCCTTTTTTATATCAACTCAAAATGGAAAGCAAGCGAGGAGAACCTGGAGGCGGAGCGGGAGAAGTCCACCGGGCTAGACAAAAGGCTATCTGATGCCGAGTCCCTTCTCGCGAAGGCCCAAGGCGGTGTGGTGAGCCATAAAGACTTTTTCTTTTTGGTTTCACTTTCTTTTTTAATAATTCTTGGCTAACGGCTGGGTCGTCTCGCAGGATGCTGAGACGGCGGAATAATTGTGCTCGCGCGTGGCGGCTTTGGAGGAGGAGGTCCGGGTATTAAAAGCTGAGAATACGCGTCTTCAGGCTGACGTCGCGTCGTCATCTCTCCGCGAGCCCTTCCAGATGCCTCCGCCACATTACTCTCATGAGGAAGTCAAGGAGCAGTGCCGAGATGCTGGCGTTCGGGCGGCAGAGCTAGTGCTGCAAATGATGAAGGATTTGGGGGTTGTAAAAGACGATTCTAAAACCGTAACTGCTCGTGACTTGGTCCCCGAACTCTATAGCGAGGAGAGTGATGATTCTTCATCTGGCGAGGAGGACTGACGTGCCGATTCCAAGATTTAGACTCACTCTCTCCTCCACTTTTAATTGTTGTAAAACTTTAAATCATATATTTCTTGTGGTATCTGTCAAGTAACGAGCGAATGCTCATTTTTGTCCTGTCTTTATTATATTTTTTTTGTTCTTGATATTGTGAAGTTAATCCTTGGCTTGATCCGGCCTGTGGGACGGTGCTACCCCTCCGTCTCGCCGCCTAGCCCTTTCCATATTGTTTTTTTCTCTGATTTACGCAAGATGACTCCTTGATGCGCTCACACCCGCGAGACGACGCGATACCTTGTCTCACGAGTATTCCTTCGCAAATGGCGAGATGATCCTCGAGACCGCCCGCTGCGAGTGCCGCCACTCGCCTTACTCTTCCCCCTTTTGCCTTAGTTTATCTTTTGCACCCTAGGGCTAAGATGAGATGCTAAGGTGTAATGTTGCTTTTAAGAAGACTTTCCACACTTGTCTGCCAAAGTGAAATTACTGCCCTGCCAGCTTGATCCAAGCCTATCCCCCACAGGCGAGCCTTCTGACCTGCCAGTTAGATGAGAGCCTGCGCAACGGGTCTACCTGGGGCCGAGCCGAGCTCGGGGTGCCGATGAAGATACCTCAAACCAAACCTACCCCCCACAGGCGAGCCTTCGGAACTGCCAGCTAGATGAGAGCCTGCGCAGTGGGTCTACCTGAGGCCGAGCCGAGCTCGGGGTGCCGATGAAGATACCTCAAACGAAACCAATCCCCCACAGGCAGGCCTTCGGACATGCCAGCTAGATGAGAGCCTGCGCAGCGGGTCTACCTGGGGCCGAGCCGAGCTCGGGGTGTCGATGAAGATACCTCAAACCTAACATATCCCCCACAGGCGAGCATTCAGACCTGCCAGCTAGATGAGAGCCTGCGCAGCGGGTCTACCTGGGGCCGAGCCGAGCTCGGGGTGCCGATGAAGATACCTAAAACCAAACCTATCCCCCACAGGCAAGCCTTCGGACCTGCCAGCTAGATGAGAGCCTGCGCAGAGGGTCTACCTGGGGCCGAGCCAAGCTCGGGGTGCCGATTGAAGATACCGCAAACCAAACCTATCCCCCATAGGCGAGCCTTCAGACCTGCCTGCTAGATGAGAGCCTGTGCAGCGGGTCTACCTGGGGCCGAGCCGAGCTCGGGGTGTCGATGAAGATACCTCAAACCGAACCTATCCCCCACAGGAGAGCCTTCGGACCTGCCAGCTAGATGAGAGCCTGCGCAACGGGACTACCTGGGGCCGAGTCGAGCTCGTGGTGCCGATGAAGATACCTCAAACCAAACCTATCCCCCACAGGCGAGCCTTCGGACCTACCAGCTAGATGAGAGCCTGCGCAGCGGGTCTACCTGGGGCCGAGCCGAGCTCGGGGTGCCGATGAAGATTTCATCTTCCTGTCATTTGTATTTCACAATAAACAATAAACAAGACGTAATTTGAGAAGTAGATTATATTGATCATACTTTGAGTACATATCTTCCGCTTTCCCTTCTCATGGGTAGAAGCGTTTTAAGTCATCCCCACTCCAGGAGTGGCTCAAGGTCCTACCCTCCACATCCTGGAGGTAGTAGCCTCCTGCTTTTAACACTCTCTCTACAATATAAGGTCCCTCCCAATTTGTATTGAGCTTTCCCACCGGGGCGGATCTCCCTGCTGCATCAACCTTTTTTAGTTCCAGATCTCCCTCCGCGAATTGCTTTATCCCGATATGCTTGTTGAAGTGCTTTGCCATTCGACGCTTGATCTCTTCTTGTCTGATGGCTGCCACGTCTCGCAGCTCCTCTGCCAGGTCTAGCGAGAGGTGTAAGCCTTCTTCATTTTCCATCTCCCATGCCTCGTCTCCATCACCTGCAGCCGCAAATCGTGGGGATCGGACCTCGAACTCCACGTGTAGGACTGCCTCACATCCATGGGAAAGCTTGAAGGTAGTCTCGCCGGTGGCCGTGTTCGGGGTTGTTCTCAAGGCCCACAAGACCGAGGGGAGCTGTTCTACCCAACTCTCCCTCAAATTCTCCACCTTCTTTTTGAGCAGATTTACGATAATCTTGTTTGCCGCCTCCACCTAACTGTTGCTCCTGGGGTGGTGGACGGAGTAAAACCTGAGGTCGATGCCCAGCTGAGTGCAGAAGCTGATAAACACTTCACTAGCAAACTAGGGACAATTATCCGTGACGATGGCCTGAGGCAGCCCGTGCCTGTAGATGATCTCCCCCCAGACGAAGTTCCTGATGACTTGGGAGGTCAACTTTGCTATCGCCTTAATCTCCAGCCACTTGGAGAAGTAATCTATCATAACTAGGAGGATTCTTCTTTGTCCATTAGCTGGAGGGACAGGCCCAACCAAATCCATTCCCCAGATGGCGAAAGGCCATGGTGCTGTGATACTTTGGAGCCTTTGAGGCGGCAAGAGCTGGAGGGGGGCGTAGAGCTGGCATTTTCAGCACTTCCTTGCAAATTCTATCGCGTCCTTTCTCTTGGTGGTCCAGAAGTACCCCTGTCTGACCACCGTTGCTTCCAACGTCCTCCCTACGGAATGACTACCACATTCCCCGGAGTGCACCTCCTCCAAAACGTGTTTGGTCTCCTCCTCCGTCACGCATCGAGCTAGGAGACCCGAAAGCATCCTTCGGTGCAATCCTCCTTCAGGCATGAGATAATGAGCTGCCTTATGCCGGAAGTTTCTTGCCTCCTTGATCCCCTCAGGGAGGGTTCCTGTCAAGAAGAAGGTAACGAAGAGATCCACCCACAAGGGTCGCCGATCCACCTCCATTAGCTTCCCCTCTTCGATCGCTGGATGGAATAAATAAGTCAGAGTACCGCCTCCCCGAGGTCTGAACTTAGCCAATCGATCGGCGGCAGCACTCTCTTCTCTGGGGATGTGCTGAATGGAGAATGTCCCGAACCCCCCGATGATTGCCCTCACCTTGGACAAATCATTCACAAGGGTGGGCTCCCGATCTTCGAATTCTCCTCGAATCTGGGATGACACCACCAATGAATCCGTGAAAGCCTCAACATCCTTAATCTCGAGCTCCTTCGCCAGACGAAGGCCGGCTATCAATGCCTCGTATTTTGCTTGGTTGTTGGTTGTGGGGAAATGAAAAATGACCGCTTGTTCTATGGTCACTCCTTGAGGACTTGTCAATACCACCCCTGCTCCGAGGGAGTATTTTCTTGAGGACCCATCAACCGTCATCTTCCATGCTTCTTGCGGCCATGACTCCTCGACCCCGACTTCTGCGACGTAGTCTGCCAAGAAGTCGGCTACTACCTGTGCCTTAATGGAGAGCCTTGGTACGAACGAAATGTTGAACTCACTCAACTCGATAGACCACTTGTCCAGTCTACCCGAGTGCTCCACTCCTTCGAAAATCTTACGGAGAGGATGGTCCGTCACCACCCTGATCGAATGTGCTTGGAAATATGGTCGGAGCTTCCTGGCCGAAACACTCAAGGTGTATGCCAGCTTTTCTAGGATAGGGTAACGAAGCTCCGCCGTCTTTAGGATCCTGCTATCATAATAAATGGGCAGCTGCTTTTTCCCCTCTTCTCTGACTAGGACGGAGCTCACCGCCACTGCTCCTACTCCTAGGTACAAATTCAGATCTTCCCCCTCCTTTGGGCTTTGAAGCAGAGGAGCCACGAAGAGCTGCTCCTTCAGTCTTTGGAAAGACTCTTCACACTTCGCGGTCCACTCGAACCTCTGGTTCCCTCGTAGTATTTTAAAGAAAGGTGAGCACTTCTCCCCTGATCTGGAGAGGAATCTGCTAAGGCCGGCTAGGTTTCCTGTCAAGCGCTACACCTCTCTAACGTTTCACGGTGATTCTAGTTCTAGGATGGCTTTCACTTTATCTGGATTAGGCTCTACCTCTGCTGGGGTCAGAAGGTGCCCAAGGAACTTCCCACGACTTGCCACGAAAACGCACTTTAAGGGGTTCAGCCTCATTTTGAACTTCCACAAGGTGGCGAACGTCTCCTCCAGATCCCGAAGATGCGAGTTCACTCCCTTGCTCTTTACATGAGGTCATCAACGTAGACCTCTAAGTTCCGGCCCCTCTGGCCTTGGAAAACTCGATCCATCATCCGTTAGTAGGTAGCCCCTGCGTTTTTCAACCCAAAGGGCATCATGTTATAGCTAAAGAACCCTTCTCTTGTGATGAAGGAAACGTCCTTGAAGTCAGGTGGGTGCATCCGGATCTGGTGGTAACCTGAAAAAGCATCCAAAAAACTCATAATAGAAAAACCGACGGCTGAATCAAACAGCGCGTCGATCCGAGGCAGGGGGTAGCAATCCTTAGGGCATGATTTATTTAATAAAGAAAAGTCGATACACATTCTCCATTTTTCACCTCCCTTCTTCACCATCACCACATTGGAGATCCAGCCTGGATACTGGATCTCTGAGATGAAACCAGCCTCTAGGAGCTTCTTGACCTCCTCGTGTATTGGCACCTCCAGCTTTGTCGCGATGGTCCTCATCTTCTAGCATATGGGGCGCGTCCGGGGGTCCAAGTTCAGGCTGTGGCAGGCCACGTCCGCATCGATGCCAGGCATGTCTGCCGCGCTCCAAGCGAAGATGTCAATGTTGCTTTGAATGCAGGCCCGCACTCTCTTCTGGTCCTCGGGGCTCAAGCCCCTGCTGATCTGCACCCTTTGCACCTGCCCTGCACTGGTGATGACCTCCATCTCCACCACTTGCTCAGTCGGCTCCAGCCGCGACTGCTCCCAGCCGTCCCTTGCCTCTTCCTCCAGCTCCGGCTGTTCCTCCCCACCTGCTCCCTCAACTTTCATCGCCTCACCCTGCTGTTGCTCAATATCCATGCCTCTCTGGGCTTCCTTCTCAGTTCCTTCTCCTTCCTCTCCCTCCTGTCGTCTCTCCTGCGGCTCTGACTCTCAATCCCTCCGGACCTCTTGAACGTCTCCTCCCCTCTGCTCCTCCTCAATCTCTATTACCCCCTCCGGGCTCTCCTGCTGCTGTTCGACCTCTGCACCCTCCTGGGACTCTCTCTCGGCCTCTCCTTGCTCCCCTGCCATCTCCTACCTTCTCCCTTCCGGGCACACCTCCTCTTCCCCGACCGCTTCTTCTCGCGCTGCCATCTCCTTCTCCAACTCCTCCGCCTCTGCCATCCAAGATATGGTGTTAACCGCTATAACGTAGCATTGCCTTACCACCTTTGGGCCCCCACTGACCCGGACCTGCACCCCTCCGTTGTCGAACTTGAGACATTGATGAAAAGAGGAGGGGACGCAGCGAAAGGTGTTGATGAGGGGACGCCCAAAGATGGCACTGTAGCTGCTCGGGGCGTCCACGATCACGAACCTGCAGTTCTGTGACACGCACCCCAACCTCACGTGCAGCCCTACTCCCCCTTCTACTTCTTTCCTCTCTCCGGAGAACCCGAACAACGGTCCATCCGAGGCTAAGATACTTTTGGCTTCCACCTGCATCTCATCAAAGGCCCTCTTGAAGATCACGTTTACAGAGCTCCCATTATCCACCATGATCTTGGAGACCGTAAAGTTTTCCACCGCCGTCTGGATTACCAAGGCATCGCAGAACGGGTCCTTATACTCCGGCATGTCCTCTAAATAGAAGGTAATTTTTTCTTGCGGGGGCGGGGTTTGGGAGGTCGAGGCTACCCCCTTCGGAATATGGTCTGGAGGCTCCCCTTTCGGGTGGCCTCGATCCCAATCCCTCCATGGATTGCCCCGATTCCTCACCGGGTTCGTACATCCACCCGGTCCTCGCACCCATCCTCCGTCTCCCCTTGATGCACTTCCACGATCCTTCCTGGAGGATCCTACCTCCTCAATCCTCTGGCCTCTCTCATCTCCAAGAGCTCTAGACAGGTGGCCGTGGCGTGACCTTCCTCCTGATGGAAGTCACAGAAAGGCAATACCACCCTACCCCTTCTTCCTTCTCCTCTTCCTCTTCTTCCTCCCCCTCGAGCTCCTCTTTCTCGACCGATCCCCATTGCCTCCTGCTGATGCTGAAAACGATCCCTCACCCCCTGTCTCCATGTCGGTTGATCAAACCTCCATGGCTCACGGAAGTTATCCCTTCCCTGGAAGCCTCCTCCTAACTCCTAGGGGCGACCCTCCTAAGGCCTCCAACCTATCAGGTTGTTCGGCTCTCGGGCCCCCCGATGATGCTGTCCTTGCTGCCATTGACCTCTGGGTTCCTCTCTTCTTCTCTCTTCTCTCTGCTCCCTCTGCTCCCTCTGCTCCTTCTGCTTTCCCGCTCCTGGTTCCTTTACATCGTCTTCTGCCAACCTATCTAACTTCCTCGCAAACGCCAGATTGCCCCTCTCAAAATCTGTCTCCTTCGCCGCCCTCTCCATGAGCTCCTCAAAAGAGAGGGGGCACCCTTTTCAACTCCATACTAAAGAATCCTGGCCTCCGTCCCAGGGTAAAAGAAAGCATCAGCGTATATCCAGGGACCTCCTGGACCAGGAGGATCTCCTCCTGAAACCGACCAACGTAGTGTCCCAACGTCTCATCCTGCCTCTGCTTCACCGAGAACAGGCACTCCGCCTCCTTCTTACGCTTCTTCGATGTTGAAAACCTCAGCAAGAAACCCCTCCGCAGATCCTCAAAACGATAGATTGACCTCGCCGGTAACTGGTGAAACCAGTCCCGCGCCTTCTTCTTCAAGGTGATGGAGAACAGCCGACACTTGAAGGCATCCGTCATCGGCCTTATTGAAACCACGTCTTCAAACCACTGCACATGTTGTACAGGATCATCCATCCCCGAGTAGTAGGACATGTCGGGCTCCCAGAACCCCTCCGGCACCGGAGCCGAGATGACGAGCTCACTGAACGGTCTCTCACCAGCTGCTTGCTGAGAGGGCACGTCTCGCGGCCTCGGCTGGCTGGCCTGATCCGCGAGACCGTGCCCTGGGAAGAGCTCTCGCACAACTGCCTCCTTCTCGCCGTCTTCCGCCGGGATATCTTTTCCGGGACGCTGGCCTGGGAAGAGTTCTCGCGCCGCCATGTCCCTCTCACCAGCCTCCATCGGGACCTCCTTCCCCCGGTGCTGTCCAGGGGCGTTCTCGCCTAAAAGCAGGACCACCTCTATCGGGACCTGAGGCATCGCCCACTCGCTCCTTGCCGAGAAGGCCAAGCTTATGGTCTGCATGACCTCTCGCCTGAAGTCCTCCAGCATCTTCCTTGTCGCCTCTTCTACCTGGGAGGGGGAACCTCCGGAACCAGATCCTTCACCTTCACCTCCTGCCATAAGACCAAACATCAAACTTTTCTTGTATCAGCTACCTTCCACGCTCACCGCACCAGAACTGTTGAAGCCAAAATTTGACTCCGACAAATGTTCGCAAAATAGGGGCGTAGCCGACACCTACTAAGCCCAAGCTCCGACCTCCAACTGGTCGTGAAGTACTAGAAAACTGGCCCAAAGCCGCAGCAGGGAGGTCCCACCGCTTACCCGGAAGGTCACTGAGAGCTTCCCCTCCAAAGCCAAAAGCTGGGCTTGGAGTTCCTCAGAAGACAATGCCGATGATTCCTTGGGAGTGGAAAAACGTCCCCTCTAAAGAACCCATATGGTCTTATTTATAGATTTCAGAATTTGTACTGCCAATAATAAAACTGTACTGGTCTGAAATTACCGGGGTACCCCTGACTGGGTCTGCCAACAGCCAAACTCCGCTGTTCTGAGGAGCTATATGCAGACCACTAAGGGTAAGAGGGTAAAAATACCTGGGGTAGAAGAGTAAAAAAACCCCTGTCGACATGGAAATATGTAAAAATGGTCTCTTCTCGCCCTGGCGAGTGGAAAAGCACCTGTCAGCGAGATGAACCCCACTGCCCGTCTCACCGGCGCCCTTGCTATGAGGTCTTTTCGCCGTTGGAGGCCTTCTCGCCTCTGGAGGCCCTCTCGCCGCTGGAGGTCTTCTCGCCCCCAAATGGGGCACCCTGCTCACTGAAGGCACAATCGTCTCGCCTCTTACGAGTGGGCCCCCTGGTCCCATTCGCCTGCCTCGACTTATTTGTTCCTTGAGTGCTTCTTGCGAGCCCGAGGTTGTACAGCAGCAGTAAAGAGAATACAAAAGAAGGCAAGTCCATGGAAAGGAAGCAGAAGAAGTAATTTTTACTTTGTTTTAATTTCCTTCTACATTTACTTTCAAACTATGTTATTTGTTTAAACAAAGCCTATGTATATATATATATCTGATGCATGTGTTAGTAACTCTCTGCCAGATATATCTTTTTCTTGCTTTGTTTATTCTAATGTTTTTATTTTGAGTCTATTAGTGACCTCACCCAAATAGGGGGAGATTGTTGGATCCCTAGTTGATTTGGGCTAGGTTCACTAACTTAGGATAAAGTGACCCAACATTTATAGCCAGGGTCATAACTGTGTCCTAGAGTCTAGGCCCTGTCCTTAGAGTAAATATCAGATGGACCAGCTATCAACAAGACCATCAGAGACTCCAGACTTAGAAGATTTCAAGACTAAGTAAAATGAATTTGACGTTCGTCGAACTCAGGTCAACGAAAGGCGTTCTCAGCTCGATGAATTTCAGATATTTCTCTGAGCTGAGCTCGGCGATCCTCATTCTCTGGTCGACGAAAACTAGAATATTTCAACAAACTAAGATCAGAATAATTCTAGATTATTTTAAATCCAACTTCAGGCTTTGCTCGACAAACAAGAAGCTGAGCTCGACGAAATCCAAGCTTAGGTCGACGAATGATGAAAGAAGCTGAGCTCGACGAACTCCAAGCTCAGGTCGACGAACTTGGTTCTCCGGTCGACGAAATCCTGGACATCATCTCTAAAGTTTTTCAAAGTCCAGAATTGTTCTCAGGTCAATGAAGTCAACTTTTCTCAGGTCGACGAAGTCAACTGTGTTGGGTACATTGGTCAAATGTACCTGATTTGAAGAAGCCTCACCCAACTCAATGATATACATCATAATGTATTTGATGTATGTTGAGTTTACTTGTGCAGGTTAAGTAATCACTGGACTGAAGCAAAAAGTTTCTAAGTCCATGTGTCGACACCCAGAGGGAAAGTGTCGACACTTAAGAAGACTTGTGTCGACAACCAGACAAGCAGTGTCGACACTTGGAGTCATTGTGTCGACACCTGGGATGCAGAGTCGACACCAGACAGAAAGTGTCGACACTTGGAGCTGTTTCGACACTCAGTGAAGAAAAGTGCAGACAGAAAGTGTCGACACAAGGAGCTGTGTCGACACCTAGTGAAGCTGTGTCTACACCAGAAAGTGTCGACACTTGGAGCTGTGTCGACACTCAGCAAAAGTCTGCAGAGACTAAGTTAAAGTGTCGACACTCAGAACAATGTGTCGACACTCAACAGAAGAGTCAACACTTGAAGTATGTATCGACACACAGCACAATGTGTCGACACACAACCAGA
Source organism: Platanthera guangdongensis (assembly GCA_039583875.1). Classification (NCBI taxonomy): domain Eukaryota; kingdom Viridiplantae; phylum Streptophyta; class Magnoliopsida; order Asparagales; family Orchidaceae; genus Platanthera; species Platanthera guangdongensis. The sequence continues at coordinate 114,625,159 of CM077154.1, forward strand.
AGAGTCAACACATGAAGTAAGTGTCGACACCCAACACAATGTGTCGACACTCAGCTAAAGACTCTACACTTGAATAAAGTGTCGACACAAGGAGCTGTGTCGACACTTAGCAAAGATCAGAAAGATCAACAAAAATATACTAAGTACAAGTGTCGACACTAAGGGAATGTGTCGACACTCAGCTGAAGTCTCAACAAGAAGAAGGTGTGTCGACACAAGGAGCTGTGTCGACACTCAGCAAGTATCGACATTGAAGACTATGTGTCGACAACAAGAAGCAGTGTCGACACTTGACAGATTCAACACAAGAAGTTGTGTCGACACAAAGGTAATGTGTCGACACTTAGAAGAATTCAGCAAAGCTAGAAGAACAAGTACTTGTGTCGACACTCAATTTCAGTGTCGACACATGCAGAAGAATCTGTGTCGAGACATACAAGGAGTTGTGTCGACACTTTGTAGACTTGTGTCGACACTTACACAATATGTGTCGACACTTGGACTATAAGTGTCGACACTTAAAGACAGAAAGTCTCGACACTTACAGACAGTTAGAGATTTTCAAGAAATGACTGGATGACTTGACAGCTGCCATTCCAGCCGGCCTACAGCACCTGTTAGAGATATCAGAAGTCAGTTATGGACCGGACCAGCCGGTTACCATGAAGAAGGCCTATAAATAGGCACCTACAGTTTACAGAAACTGTTGTTCAAAAGAGTTATCATTATTGAAGAACAAGTTATTAAAGTGGTACCAAGAGTATCAACACAAGAAGATCTTGCAGTCCAAGTGCAGATCTAAGAAGTTGGAGAGAGAGGGCTCCATCCAAGAAATCAGCTTCTGGAACTAGGCTGAGAAGAAGGATTCAGATTCAATTCTGGATCTTAAGTGGCAGAGGTCAAGGAATAACTGCAGGAGGATTCAGTCTTATTCAGTTCTACTCAAGAAGCTTTGAAGAAAGCTAAGTCAGAGTGAATCCAGCTGAGTTCTTCCAAGAACTCATCAAGAAACTCTCAACTCCCCTCTTTTATTTCTGAGTTGTAGAGTTAATATCTGTAATACATTTTTAACTTGTAGGATCCCTTGGATCTGAGTGAATTGTAAGCCTATAATTATAAAGGCTGAGGGTAGGGCTTGAGAGCCTGAGTGTAGGAGATTGAGATCTCTGAGTGTAGGCCTTGTTGGCTGAGTGTAGGCCCTGGTTGGCTGAGTGTAGGCCTTGGTTGGCTGAGTGTAGGCCTTGATTGGCTGAGTGTAGGCTTTGGGATAAAGCTGAGCTGTAAGGCCTTGGGCCTGAGGTGTAGGAACCAATTTGGGTTCTGAGACAGTGGAGGAGTTTGGCCGAATCTAGTACACTGCTAGATAGGCGAAGGGGGAAAGTGGATGTACCCATACCTTGGGGAACCACTATAAACCACTGTGTATGCTGTGCTGTGCTGTGCTGTGCTGTGATTATTGATGTGTTTGTTGTGATAAACTAGTTAGTGTTCTGTGATATAACTGATTGCTGCCATTAAAGTTTAAAAAGGATTAGGTCACCTATTCACCCCCCCCCCCCTCTAGGTGTTTAGGTACCATATCTTTCAAGTGGTATCAGAGCGAGGTTACTCAAAAAGGACTAACAGTCTGAGGAGATCCTGTTTGGCAGATTCAGTGTAGGGCAAATCACAGATTCAAGAAATTCAAGAAACATGGGTTCCTCTGAGAATCACAAGGAATTGGGTTCCATGAAATTACCCATATGCAGGAAAGAGATCTTTGGGATCTGGAAGGAAAGGGTAAGGCTGTTTATGGAGGCCTCAGACCCTAGAATCTACATCACAGTAAAGGAAGGGCCTTATGTGCCCATGAAGATTTCAGTTTTGGATGCAAATCAGAGAACTCCAAAGGATTTCTCTGAGATGACTAAGGATGAGATTGTCCTAGCCACAATGGACAAGAGGGCACAGAACATAATAGTGAGTGCCATTGATGATGCAACTTTTCAGAATATTATACACTGCAAGACAGCTAAAGAGATGTGGGACACTCTTATAGTGTATATGGAAGGATCTGAAGAAGTTAGACAAGATAGAAAATCCTTGCTAAATTAGGAGTATGAGAGTTTTAGACAAGGTAAAGGTGATAGCATAACTCAGTGCTACAAGAAGTTTTACAGAATAGTTAATGAACTCATGTCTTATGGAAGAGAGTTTAGTAACTATGAACTAAATGATAAGTTCCTAAGGTCCCTAACCAAAGATTGGGACACAAAGATCTGTGCCATTAGAGAAATGGCTAAGTTGGGGGAAATTCCTCCTCCTACACTGTTTGGCAAGTTATTGTCATATGAGATGTAGTTGACAGTGAGGAAAGAGGAGGAGAAGTCAACAAGAATTGAACACAAGGAAAGATCAGTTGCTTTCAAGACAGAAGTTCCCAGAAAGTGCAGGAATAAGTCATCAACTCCACCTCCAGAGGTAGTTGAATCAGAGTCTGATGAGTCTGTCAGCACAAAGACTGAGAACAGTGAAAGTGATGAAGACTTTGCTGCCTTCACTAGACACTTTCAGAAATTCTTGAAGAAGAAACAGTGGAGGTCAAGACCTTCTACTTCAAAGGGAAAGGAAGTCTTTTATCAGGAGAAAAAGCCTTCAAAGAAAGACATGAAGAGGATAAAGTCAAGCAAGGCAAGTGGATCTAAGATAGTGTGCTATTGCTGCAATAGACAGGGTCATGTTATTGCAGATTGTGCAGAGAAGAGAAAGGAATCTGGTGACAGGAAAAAGACTCACTTCAAAGGAAAGAAAGAAAAGTCTTTTGTTGCCAAGAAGGAGAAGACTCTATTAGATATCTCTTCTTCAGAAACTGAGTCTGAGGCTGAAGCCTACATAGGGCTGTTTGCTGAAGAAGAAGAAGAGGAAGAATTCATGCAGATCATGGAGTCTATTTATGAACAAGAAGACAGTCAATGCCAAGGGCTAATGGCTTTGACAGAGAGTGCCAAAATCCTGGAGCAGCCAGGACCCAGTCAGGTACAAAGTTCAAGTTTAAATTCAGTTTCTTCTTCTAGTTCAGAATCAGATTCATCTTCATCAAGTGATGAAAGTGCATCTGAATCTGAGGATGATATTCATCAGCTTATAGATGAATATAAGGTGCTGTTGCAAGCTTACAAGAAAAGCAAGTCCCTAGCCAAAAGTCAGGCAAAGGAAATTGCTGATCTTAAAGCTGCTGCAACAGATTTTGAGAAGCAATTTGATCAAAAGCTGAATGAGATAGCTAGGCTGAAACACATAACAGTGATTCAGATGGGTACTATCACTTTTAAGAATGATCAAATTAAGAGTCTGGAGATCAATCTTCAGAAGGAGAAGAACTTAGTTGCTAGGTTTTCTAAACCTAAGTCAGTGTTATCTTTAATTGATGATTTTGTTCATCATAAAGGCAAGGCTGGACTGGGCTTTATTAGACCTGCTAGGACTGAGCAGTCCAAGTCCAAGTCCAAGGGCAAAGCCCCAACATTCAACAAGTCTGCTGAAGATAAGACAGCAAAGGCTGTACCTAAGCAAAGGTACAACAAGTTTGAATGTTGGTGCTGTGGCAAGGTTGGCCACTTTGCAGTGGACTGTTGGCACAATGTTAGTGCCAAAGTGAGTAGTAAGCTACCTGGTGGAAAGCCAGTAGGTAGTTTTATCAAGTTGCAGACTAATAAGTACCAAGGACCCAAGAATTCTTTGGGTTCTAAGTTCCATTAATTTGTTTTGCAGGTAAGTCCAAGAGGCCATACCCCAACATGGTACTTGGACAGTGGATGTTCCAGACATATGACTGAAACAAGAAGATTACTAAAGGACTACATTCCAGTAAAAGATGGTCCAAAAGTAACCTTTGGTGGTTCTGAAAAAGGAATCATCAAAGGATTTGGTAATATTTCTACAAACTTAGTTACCATTACTCAAGTGGCTTATGTTAAAGGGTTGAAACACAACCTAATAAGTATAAGTCAATTAAGTGATGTAGGGTATGACATCTCATTTGTTAAAAATGGTTGTCATATCAAGAGGTCAAGTGATCAAGAGATCATTTTGACAGGTTATAGGAAGAGGAATGTCTACTACCTAGACATTATGGTTGAGAACAATGGTTCTCCAGTTTGTCTTGTAGCTGATGAGACAGTCTCACATTGTGTCAAATGGTACAAGAGGCTTGCCCATCTTAACTACAAAACTATTAGCAAACTCTTTAGCAAAGAGTTTGTGAGGAATGGTCCTCAAGTTAAGTGTGTTAAAGATGGCATTTGCTCAGCTTGTCAAAAGGGCAAGCAGACTAAATCCACCTTTAGAAGCATAGAAAACAAAGATGCTGTGAGGTGTTTATACCTCTTGCATATGGATCTCTTTGGTCCAATGCCAGTTCACAGCTTAGGTAGGAAGGTATATACCTTTGTAGTTGTAGATGACTACTCAAGGTTTTCCTGGGTGTTCTTCTTAAGACAGAAATCTGAAACACCTAGTGTCTTCTATAGCTTTGTCAAGCAAATTCAGAATGAACTAAATAGTACAGTGGTCAAAATTAGAAGTGACCATGGTACTGAATTTCAATCTGATAGCATGACAAAACTGTGTGAAGACTTTGGGATATTTCAAGAATTCTGTTCACCTAGAACACCTCAGCAAAATGGCATTGCTGAGAGGAAGAATAAAACCTTGATTGAGGCTGGTAGGACCCTACTAAGTGATACATCACTGCCAGAATATTTCTGGGCTGAAGCAGTTAATACTGCATGCCATGTTATAAATAGGGCTACCATCACTAAAAGGCTAAACAAGACCCCCTATGAAGTTGTGAAAGGCAGGAAACCAAACCTATCCTATTTCAGGATCTTTGGTTGCAAATGCTTCATACTTAACAATGGGAAGTCTTACTTAACTAAGTTTGCTGCCAAGTCCCAAGAGGGAATTTTTGTTGGGTACAGCAATAATAGTAAGGCTTATAGAGTCTACAACTTGACTACACAAGTTGTAGAAGAATCAGTGCATGTAGTTTTTGATGAGACTAAACTTATTAATAATGAGTTGTCTAGCAGTGTATGCAGCCCCACAGGTTTGACAAAGAAAATGGACAAGCTTACTATAGAAGAAGTGCCTGCTGCAAGACAGCAAGTAGAAGACAGTAGCTATTGTCCAGGGGGAGAACTACATGTGCCAATTGCTGAAGAAATCCAAGGAATACAGCATGATGCAGATGCTGAAGTGGTTCAACCAGAAGTTAGGATGCCTCCAGCCCACAGGCATCTTAGAGATCATCCAGTAGAGCTGATTATTGGAGATCCAAGACAAGGAGTTCAAACCAGGAGTAGAAACATGAATGCAGCAATCTACTCCAGCTTTCTGTCACAAGTTGAACCTAAAAAGTTTGAAGAAGCAATACAAGATCCACAATGGACTGAAGCAATGCAAGAAGAGCTTAATCAGTTCAAGAGGTGCAAGGTCTGGGAACTTGTTCCTAAACCTAAAGACCACAATGTAATAGGACCAAAGTGGATCTACAGGAATAAGATGGATGAATAAGGGGTCATCATTAAGAATAAGGCTAGACTGGTTGCTAAAGGATATAGGCAAGAAGAAGGTATTGATTTTGATCAAACCTTTGCTCCAGTAGCCAGACTGGAAGCCATAAGGATGTTCTTGGCCTATGCAACCTATCAAGGATTCAAGGTATACCAAATGGATGTCAAGTCAGCATTCCTAAATAGTAATCTCAAAGAAGAAGTCTATGTGGAGCAGCCTTCAGGTTTTGTTGATCCAACTCTACCTCATCATGTCTATAGACTTAGGAAAGCTTTATATGGGTTAAAGCAAGCCCCTAGGGCTTGGTATGAAACCCTATCTAGTTTCCTCATTGAGAATAAATTCTCAAAGGGGAAAATAGATAAGACTCTATTCCTTAGGGAATCTAGAGGCAAAGTCATACTAGTCCAAATATATGTAGATGACATTATATTTGGGTCTACTGAAAGCAGCCTTTGCAAAACGTTTGCAAAACTTATGCAAGGTCAGTTTGAGATGAGTAGTATGGGAGAGCTGAAGTTTTTCTTGGGTCTCCAAGTTAAACAGACTGAAAGTGGTTTATCCATATGTCAGTCCAAGTTCACCCTAGAACTCATAAGGAAGTATGGTATGGATTCATCCAGTACCATGAAGACTCCTATGGGATCAAGTATGTCTCTTAGCAAGGATGATGCAGGGAAACCTATAGATGAAACCTTGTATGGAGGGATAGTTGGCTCCCTATTATACTTGACTGCTAGTAGACCTGACATTATGTATGCTACATGTGTTTGTGCCAGGTATCAAGCCTGCCCTAAAGATTCTCATTTGACTGCAGTCAAAAGAATATTGAGATATCTAAAGGGCACTCCCTATCTAGGCCTCTGGTACCCTAGGAATGGAGATTTTGATCTAACAGGTTATTCAGATGCAGACTTTGCAGGATGCAAGGAGGATAGAAAGAGCACTACTGGAACCTGTCAATTCCTAGGTGGGAGACTAATTTCATGGAGTAGCAAGAAGCAAACCAGTGTGGCTATCTCCACAGCTGAGTCAGAATATGTGGCTGCAGGAAGTTGCTGTGCTCAACTTCTGTGGATACATCATCAGCTAGAGGACTATTGATTTCAGTTAAGTAGAACTCCACTTTTCTGTGATTCTACAAGTGCTATTTCAATAGCTAATAAGCATGTATCACATAGTAGAACTAAACATATTGAAATAAAATATCATTTTCTTAGGGAGCATGTAGAAAGAGAAGATATTTTACTTGAATATGTTAAAACAGATAATCAGATAGCTGATATGTTTACTAAGCCCCTAGAAGAAGCTAAGTTCAATAGATTCAAAATTGAACTAGAAATGATAAACTTAGAATAAGTTTACAGAATTAAAATTGGCTAAGTAAAAAGGTGTCGACACATAGACAAGTCTATGTCGACACAGAATAGTGGTGTCGACACTTCAGGAAAAAGGTGTCGACACATATAGGATGTTGGTGTCGACACTTCAGAATGTTAGTGTCGACACATGACAAGTAGGTGTCGACACATACAATATGGTGTCGACACTTAAGTTTTACTCAGAATTTTCTAAGTAAAGTCTCGACAATGTGTCGAGTTATGTTGTGTCGACACATAAACAAGTGTCGACACATAAAATCTGTTGAATAAACTTGTGTCGACACATGTGTGTCGAGACATTATAAGTCAGTGTCGACACTTATTGCCAGTGTCGACAAATTTTAAGTTAGCTGTCCCGCCTGTTCATCTTCAAAATTAGAAAGGTATAAATAGGGTTCTGTCTTTGTTTGTCGACACGCTTTCAAAGTTTCGAGACCAAAACTAATATGTCGACCCCTCTCTTTTCTAAAGACAAATTCTACAAACCCTAATGGCTCCTAAGCTTGAGGAGAACGTTAACGAGGGTTATGAGCTTGTGCGCGGCGCGTTCGACGATGCTGATCCAGAACTCAAGGCTGTAGTAACCCTAGTCGCTGATTCGGGGTTAGAATTCTTAGTTTCTGAATCTACTAAGATTTGGAAGAAGGAGGTGCTTGAATTCCTAAATGGAGCGGCAGTAGATGAATCTGGATACAGAATCAAATCCAGAGTTCATGGAACTAAGGTCAAGGTTTCACCTAAACATCTGAGGAAGGTGCTCCAGCTACCAAAAACTCAAGATGAAGAAGAGGTTACTGCTTCAAAGACTAGGGAAGCTTTAACCTGGTGTGGACTTGATCCAAAGATGAAGCTGGGTTCTGTCTTTAACAGGAAAGGCATGAATAATCAAGGAAAGTTCATGTCTGAGATTGTGGGAAAAGTCTTACTCAGCAAGCCAGGAGGGCATGACAGAGTGTCTGCCTATATGTTTGGAATAATGACAAGAATTATCTTTAATCTAAGAACTGATTGGTCAATCATAGTATTTGACAAGATTAAGGAGAGCTTGAAGAAGCCCAATTTGGGCAGAATATTAAGTCTCTACCTAGCTGGTACCATACTAGAGGTAATGAATACTGCTGCAGGCAGCAAGATAAACCACATGAGGAAGATGGATCAAAGGATCTTTTCAAGATGGGACAGGGTGTTGTCCAAGGAAATGCCAACTCCAGAGAAGGTAGTTACTGAGAAGGAGTCTCCTTCAAAGAAGAAAAGGAAAACAGCTCCTGTGGAACAAGTGTCCACCAGCAGTTCAGGGAGTGAAGAACAAGTTGTTTTCACTCCTGATAATCATGAGGAAGAGCCTGCAGAGAAGACTCCTGCTCCTCCAGCTGATGCAGAGATCCAGGGGGAGCTACCACAAGCTAGCCCCATCCACAGGGATCCAAGCCAGGGGGAGCCACCAGTTGTAGAAGAAACATCTACACTGGCCAGTGAGCAAGCCACCATCATCATCCAAGAGGTACTCACTGACCTAAATACTTTAGAATATCTTATAGAAGATGCTGATTTGTCTGATGTTCCTCAGCAAACTCAGCTGCATAGTCAAGAACCAGATGTTGTTATCAAAGACACATCTGCTGTTCCAGTAATTCCTGATACAGAAGTTGAAGAGCAAAGAATGTCTCCAGCTCAATCACCTCAAGAGTTCACCATGGAAGATTTATTTCTAAATCTAGATCAAGCTGATTTTGACATGGTCAAAGAAGCTGCTGGAAGAGATACTGCTGCTGCTGAGGGGGAGCAAGTGCAAGTTATGGAAGAGCCTGTGAGGCAAGACAATGAGAAGGCACCTGTTGTGCAGAAAGAGAAGCCTCAAAGCCCTAAGGATAGGGTTGACATAGCCATCACTTCTGCCTCTGAAGATGAGGAGAGTGCTAGGGCAAAGAAGAAGAAACTATATGTATTTAAAAGAAGAAGTCAGAGTTATAAGAAAGCTCTGCAATCTATAGCCCCACAGCCTATAATTCAACAAGCTCCAACAGTTGATTATAGTGCTTTACTGATTGCACTACAGATTCAAATGGATGAACAACGAAAAGCTATTGAAGCTTATGTAGATGAAGGGCACAAAGCTTTACAGTTTGATCTTGCCCAAGATATAAAATCCATAAGGTTTGAAATGAACCTTAACAAGAAGGAGATGAATGAATGCTTCCACAAAGGTGGAAATGCAGTGGTGTATTTGGAAACACACCAGAAGAAAATGAAAGCCCAAGTTGATGATATAGCATTGAAACAAGGATATGTTCTTTAGAATCAGTTAAGAATGAATGACAATTTGACTGCCTCCCATAATGCTATAGTCACTGAGTTGAAGACCAAGGCTGCTGAACCTTCTACATCAACTGCTGCTGCTAAAGCTGACTTTGACAAAGCCTTTCAAGAGGAAATTTCTACTGTGAAGACTGCAATCCAAGCCTCCCAGAAAGCTATCTCTGAACAACTTCAAAAGCAGAAACCATTCTTTAAAGAGGGAATCAGATATTTGGATAGTCAAATCAGGTTTCAAAAGGATGATGTCAGAGATCACATGGCTAGAGAAGTCATAAAGGGGGAGAGAGTATTAGTCAAAGCTAGCTCTGACCATGCCAAATGGATATCTAATTCCATCAGAGCTACACTGGGCTATCCTCCACTCTGTGATGATGATAATGTTGCTGAATTTGGGATTCAAACTGCATATCTTGGAGGTGAGCAACCAGAAGTAGCTCAGGTCATTTATCCACCTCCAGACTTTGAAATGATTCAAGCATATGTGAGCACCATATATAGCCCACCTGAGGGCAAGGAACATGTCCATATTGAAAAGGTTGTTCAACCTATTACTGAAGCCATGTAAGAGGCTCTACAGAAAGAGGAAGAGACAAGGTTGTCCAAAAAGAGGTTTAGGGAACAAGCAGAACAAAGGCCAGATTTTGAACAGTGGAGCCCTACCTCTAGGAATATAATATTAACTGCTTGGAAAGCTGCCAAGGACAATACTCATGACAGGAACAAATGGTTTTCTGAAGCAGAATGGAGAAAACATGAGATCAGGCAGGAAGCAATAATTCAGTATAGAAGGAAGGCTAAGATGGGAAAGCTACCTCCTACTGCAGTGGAGCCTAGCAAGTACTTCCCTAAGCCATATCATTATTTTGAGAGGCAGAAGATCAAGGCAGAAGAACTCAAAAAGAAAGATCTAAAAGGCAAGAAGCCTGCTGTTGCTGAAACTGCTGAAGCCCTTGTCAAAGCTCAAGTACAACCTGGCAAAGGCATAGTTATCAAAGAACCAGACCAGAAATAGATTAAGAATTGACTTGAAGATTGTTGTAATCTTTTGAATGTAAAACATTTTTGTAAACCACTGAAGATGTATAAGAAAAATGTTAGAACAATATATGATAAATATATTTCATGATTGTTCTGTGAATATGTCTATTTCTTGTTTGTTCTGATATGATGAATGTGTATACATGTGTGAATTAATACATGTTTATGTTTACACTGCTGAATATAATCTGCTTTACATCATTGTGTAATTTTTAATTATGAATGGTGTATATCATTGACTAAGGGTTATGACTTCTCCAAATAGGGGGAGATTGTTGTGTACATTGGTCAAATGTACCTGATTTGAAGAAGCCTCACCCAACTCAATGATATACATCATAATGTATTTGATGTATGTTGAGTTTACTTGTGCAGGTTAAGTAATCACTGGACTGAAGCAAAAAGTTTCTAAGTCCATGTGTCGACACCCAGAGGGAAAGTGTCGACACTTAAGAAGACTTATGTCGACACCCAGACAAGCAGTGTCGACACTTTGAGTCATTGTGTCGACACCTGGGATGCAGAGTCGACACCAGACAGAAAGTGTCGACACTTGGAGCTGTGTCGACACTCAGTGAAGAAAAGTGCAGACAGAAAGTGTCGACACAAGGAGCTGTATCGACACCCAGTGAAGCTGTGTCTACACCAGAAAGTGTCGACACTTGGAGCTGTGTCGACATTCAGAAAAAGTCTGCAGAGACTAAGTTAAAGTGTCGACACTTAGAACAATGTGTCGACACTCAACAGAAGAGTCAACACTTGAAGTATGTGTCGACACCCAGCACAATGTGTCGACACACAACCAGAAGAATCAACACATGAAGTAAGTGTCGATACCCAGCACAATTTGTCGACACTCAGCTAAAGACTCTACACTTGAAGAAAGTGTGGACACAAGGAGCTGTGTCGACACTTAGCAAAGATCAGAAAGATCAACAAAAATATACTAAGTACAAGTGTCGACACTAAGGGAATGTGTCGACACTCAGCTGAAGTCTCAACAAGAAGAAGGTGTGTCGACACAAGGAGCTGTGTCGACACTCAGTAAGTATCGACATTGAAGACTATGTGTCGACACCAAGAAGCAGTGTCGACACTTGACATATTCAACACAAGAAGTTGTGTCGACACAAAGGTGATGTGTCAACACTTAGAAGAATTCAGCAAAAGCTAGAAGAACAAGTACTTGTGTCGACACTCAATTTCAGTGTCGACACATGCAGAAGAATCTGTGTCGAGACATACAAGGAGTTGTGTCGACACCTTGTAGACTTGTGTCGACACTTACACAACATGTGTCAACACTTGGACTATAAGTGTCGACACTTAAAGACAGAAAGTCTCGACACTTACAGACAGTTAGAGATTTTCAAGAAATGACTGGATGACTTGACAGCTGCCGTTCCAGCCGGTCTACAGCACCTGTCAGAGATATCAGAAGTCAGTTATGGACCGGACCAGCCGGTTACCATGAAGAAGGCCTATAAATAGGCACCTACAGTTTACAGAAACTGTTGTTCAAAAGAGTTATCATTATTGAAGAACAAGTTATTAAAGTGGTACCAAGAGTATCAACACAAGAAGATCTTGCAGTCCAAGTGCAGATCTAAGAAGTTGGAGAGAGAGGGCTCCATCCAAGAAATCAGCCTCTGGAACTAGGCTGATAAGAAGGATTCAGATTCAATTCTGGATCTTAAGTGGCAGAGGTCAAGGAACAACTGCAGGAGGATTCAGTCTTATTCAGTTCTACTCAAGAAGCTTTGAAGAAACCTAAGTCAGAGTGAATCCAGCTGAGTTCTTCCAAGAACTCATCAAGAAACTCTCAACTCCCCTCTTTTATTTCTGAGTTGTAGAGTTAATATCTGTAATACATTTTTAACTTGTAGGATCCCTTGGATCTGAGTGAATTGTAAGCCTATAATTATAAAGGCTGAGGGTAGGGCTTGAGAGCCTGAGTGTAGGAGATTGAGATCTCTGAGTGTAGGCCTTGTTGGCTGAGTGTAGGCCTTGGTTGGTTGAGTGTAGGCCTTGGTTGGCTGAGTGTAGGCCTTGATTGGCTGAGTGTAGGCTTTGGGATAAAGCTGAGCTGTAAGGCCTTGGGCCTGAGGTGTAGGAACCAATTTGGGTTCTGAGACAGTGGAGGAGTTTGGCCGAATCTAGTACACTGCTAGATAGGCGAAGGGGGAAAGTGGATGTACCCATATCTTGGGGAACCACTATAAACCACTGTGTATGCTATGCTGTGTTGTGCTGTGCTGTGATTATTGCTGTGTTTGCTGTGATAAACTAGTTAGTGTTCTGTGATATAACTGATTGCTACCATTAAAGTTTAAAAAGGATTAGGTCACCTATTCACCCCGCCCCCTCTAGGTGTTTAGGTACCATATCTTTCAAACTGTTCTCAGGTCGACGAACTCAGTACTCTACTCGATGAATTCTGAAACCAGAATATCTACGTCGACACTTAGGGCATATGTCAACACTCAACTGTGTCGACACCAAAAGATTCATGTCGACACAACTGTGTCGACACCAGAAGATTCATTTCGACACTCAACTGTGTCGACACCAAAAGATTCATGTCGATACAACTGTGTCGACACCAGAAGATTCATGTCGACACACAGAATATCAGTCAACACAAAAGAATATTCTAAGTCCAAAATTATTGATGAACTCCAGTCGACAAATGCAATTGTCAGCTCGACGAATCTCAGACAGAGAATTGGCAAGGACAGTAATTAAGTTTCCAGCTTGACGATCTTGAAACTCAGCTCGACGAACAGAAGCTGTCTGGTCGACGAATACAAAAACTCAGCTTGACGAACTAGTAACTCAGTTCGACGAATTCTGTTATTCATTCCACGAATCCAGACTTAGCCATTTCCAGTCTTTCTGTCCCCAGTCTAATGCGGAAATTCCTGAGTAATTAATGTTATACATTCTCTGAATATATCCGTTAGAAGGAGCATTAATCATAGTCTTCCTCAGCTTTATGACTTGCAGATTTTCCACGGGACAGTTGAGAAAATGATTAAATGCCGATTATTCTCAAGGCGTCAGCATTAATTACAGATGATTCAAAAATTTTAATACGGGAAAGAAGAATAAACAGAATACACAGAGACAGATCAATTGAGAATAGATTATAGATCGACATAGTCTCAGAGGAAAGAAAAAATAGAAATCGACAATCAGTCACAAAAAGAAACAGAAGAACAGAGACTGACTGGAAGCAATTGACACACAGTAGCAGAAAAGCTTCACACAAAGATTTTACAGAAGCTCACTGTGAAAGAACAGAGACTAGCAGTGATCAACATTCAGGGAGAAGAAGAACAATCATTCTATATCAAGAGTCTTCTTCATCCAGATACATCTCCAGGACTTCCAAGGACAACACAATACCAAATCTATCAAGAAGCTCCTGCATCAATGCCAGTCAACATCTCTGATTGAAGACCTATCACCCTATAGCAAAGCTTCCAAGCTTCCTGAACCATTCTATATTTTAGGGGGAGCTTTTGCTCAACATCAAATCCACTTAAGTCTTCTCAGTTGACTGAGAAGGAGAAGACAAAATCACTCTCTCACCCCCTCCTGTATAAAGGGTTGTCATCTCCCTTCAAAAGTGATTCTTGTTTGCAAGTCACCTGATCAAAAGACTTGAGTTGGTTTTTGGGGACCTAATCAAAACCCATTGGTGTCAGGCACCTGATCAAAAACCTTAGTGGATTCCTACCAAGGGTGGTAGAAGAGTGGATGTACCTAGGTTGGGGAACCACTATAAAATTTTTATGTCGTCTGGTTGCTTATCTTTTCTTTTTGTTCTTGCTGTGTCGCTGTGATTAGTATAGTTGTTGGAACACCCTATTACTAATTTGGGTCGGGATCACTATGTCTTTAGGAAACCTGTTTTTGACCTCATTGTATAGATCTAAAGGTCAATTAGAATTGAGTCTAAGGGTTAGTAGTTAGGTTTGGAAGCTGCCCTCAAGACCAAGGTTTTTCAGTTTGGAGACTAAATCATTTCGTCGAGCTCAGTATGAAGAATCGTCGAACTCCAATCGACGATCGTTGAGCTCACTTCGACGTATCGTCGAACTCGATTCGACGATCGCTAAGCTCAACTTCAACAAATCGTCGAACTCCATTCGACGATCTTCTAGCTTAGTTCGACGATCTTGACTCCAGTTTGTTACGCTATCTCTGACCTCAATTCGACGATAGTTGAGCTCAGATCGACGATCTCTGTTTTTGTATAAGTCCAAATCGCTGAGCTCAATTCGACGATAGTAGAGCTCAGTTCGACGTTTTTCTGAAGAGTTCAACGACTTTCAAGATTCAAATTCAGAACAGTTAAGGAGTTATTCTCAGCAATTAATTCAGAAGATTTTGTAGCCGTTTTCATTTATTCTGGAGCAAGTTTCAAGGAATTATCAAGGAATGTTTCATTGGACTTTCCCCCAGAAGACAAAAGCAATTAAGGGAGTCATTTATGACAGGCCAGCGGCTATATTGACAGTGGATCATTTCTATTCAGCCATCAAGAGAATAAAAATCAATTATCAAAAACTTCTGATCAAGAGAAATCCAGTAGAGAAAAGAGAAGAAGAATAAAGGTGAGACACATATTCAAAAACATTCATTCTCTACAAAACTTCTTCTACAACAACATCTTTCTCAACACCAATTGTTCACAAAAGAAAGAAAAAGAGTTGTAGACATTCTCTGTCTCAAGATTCATACAAGAACACCATCACTAAAAGAGATCAACCATCTGAAATCTTCAGATCTCTTTTGATTCAAGTGTTCAAGGCCATCAACATTCAAGACTCCAGACACCTCACATTTTAGCTGTTCCTGAAATCATCATTTGCTGGAGATCAATTTTCTGAAGGCCTATCACCCTACTGCAAAGCTTCAATTCCTGAACAACTACATATCTCAAGGGGAGCTTTGACAACATCACTGAATCCACATAGTCTTCTCAGTTGCTTTGAGAAAGAGAAGACTTCCATCACTCTCTCATCCCCACCTTTGTAAAGGGTTTTTCAAACTCCCTTCAAAAGTTTGTGTTTGGTTTTTGAGCACCTTATCAAAAGCTCATTGGTGGCAAGACACCTGATCAAAAAATCTGGTTTGGTTTTTGAGCACCTTATCAAAAGCTCATTGGTGCCCAGGACACCTGATCAACTCATACTGTAGTGGATTCCTACCTAGGGTGGTAGAAGAGTGGATGTACCCAAGTTTAGGGGAACCACTATAGCTCCTTGTGTCTTCTTGTTGCTTGTCTTTATTTTTGTTTCTGGCTGTGATTGTTTTGTGACTAGGTTGCTCTGTGATTATATAGTTTCTGTGATTAGATTTTCTATTTGCTTCCCTATTCACATTTAGAATACAACAACTGTTGTAAAAGTTTTATTGCACCATACTCTATTCACCCCCCCCCCCTCTAGAGTATATCAGATCTAACTCGCACTTTCAATTGGTATTAAAGCGAGGTTGGTTAAAAATACCACATCTCAGTGGTTGCACAGGCTAACACCTGAACCCAAAGATTCCTAGTTAGATCTGCTTGTTGTAGATTTTGCTATTAGAATTACTTATTCACAAATCATGGCCCAAAACAAAGATTATGCTAGCACCAGACCTCCATTGTGCAATCTGTCTAAGTTTGCACTTTGGAAAGCAAGGATTAGACTCTACATGAATTCTATTGATGAGGACATTTTTAATTCTATTTTGACAGTTTGTCCAAGACCTCCAGAGAACACAAGCACAAATGCTGTTCCACCTCCATCAGGAACAGATGCTGATATCAAGAAGTGGAAAGTAGCAGATGTAAAGGCTATGAATATCTTAGCCCAGACTATGTCTGATGACATTTTCCAAAAGGTGGCTGAATGTAATTCAGCAAAGGAAATCTGGGATAAGCTGTCTGAAATAGTCTCAGGATCAGCTGATGAAAGAAAGGACAGGAGATCGCACCTCATATCCCAATATGAGAATTTCAAGAAAGGAGAAGCTGAGTCAGTAGCTGAAATGTACAACAGACTCAGTCTGATAGTCAATGAACTGAAGACTCTGGATAAGGAGATCTCATTAACTGAGCTTAATGACAAAATCCTAATGTGCTTCCCAAGCACTTGGCACTCAAGGATCTGGCCAATCAAGGATGCCAGAAGTCTGAATGAGATTACAACAGAAGCTCTTTTGGGCAAGCTCAAGTCTTATGAGCTGCTCACAAAGAACAGAAAAGAAGAGCAGAAGGCTGCCTCACCAGCCACAAGAAAAGAAAAGACAATAGCTTTCAAAGCAACTGAAGATCAGCCTGAAGACAAAGTCACAAACAATGATGAGCTACTTAGTCTACTGGCTAAAGGATTTTACAAGATGGCCAAGAAGGACTTCAGGAAGAGAACATACAAAGAGAATGACAAGCCAAGGTATGATAGATCAAATAATAAAGAAATTGTTTGCTTTGGTTGCAGGAAACTAGGGCACATTGTACCTGACTGTCCAGAGAACAAAAACAAGGACAAAAAGGATAAGAGAGAAAGAAGAAAATACAAGGACTTCAAGAAGAGTAGCAATGGCAAACCCTCCTCAAGCAAGAACAAACACACAAGGAAGGGATTTATTGCTGAATCTTGGAGTGAAACAGAAGAAGAATCAGAAGCTTCATCCAGCTCAAGTGATGATGAAGATGATGCTGAAGAGAAGGAGTTCTGCATGATGGCAATCAATGCCTCTCAACACAATTCTGATGCAGAAGATTCAGAGTCAGACTCAGAGACTCAACATGAAGAGGACCAGATAATTAGTTCCTTTGATTTCAGTTCTGAGGACTTTAAGTATGAATTTAAAGCACTGTGCTTAGACTTATTAAAATCTGAGAAGGAAATTATCTCTCTCAGAAATCAATTGTCTGAACACAGTTCCTAAAAATCAGAAAACCTCAAACTCTCCGATGAGTTGGAGTGTTGTAGGGAGCATATAGCTTCACTGAAAAGTGAGCTGTCAGAGGCCAAAAAGCTTGAAGAATCCCTTAATGGGAGAAGCATCAAGCTAATGAACATCACAAGCACAGTGAACTCTAGATTTAATAGTACACTGCGCTTGGGTGCTTCATCCAGCCAACCTATAGTTCTAACAACCACAATTAAGTTTATTTCTGATAAAGGGAAGGGAGATGTAGAGGTAGCTAGGAAGAATTCTTATCTGCCTAAGAAAACCAAGTTCCAGCAGAAATCGTCGAACGGAGCTCGACGATCGTCGAACGCAGATCGACGATCTCAGGCAAAATCGTCGAACTCAGGTCGACGATCTCTATTTCCTGAACTCTGCCACAGTCGACTGTCGAATGGAGCTCGACGATCTGACCCAAGATCGTCGAATGCAGCTCAACGATCGTCGAACAGAGATCAGATCTTTAGAAATTCCTTCAAGGGCAAATCAAAATCCAATCCTAGTGGTCCTTCATCCCAAAGCTTTAACCCTTATAATGAATGGATAATACCTCCAAGGAGATATCATCCTGAAGGTTATAAGAGTCAACCAGGGATGTCATTTATTTCTGAGTTTAAAGGTTATCAACCTAGGCCCAAGGTAAACTGGGTCAAAAACAAGTGAATTATTTTATGTGCAGGTGAAGACCTATCCAACATCAAACCAGCAATGGTACTTGGATAGTGGGTGCTCTAAGCACATGACAGGAAATAGGGACAACCTCATATCCTTTAAAGCCAAGCTTGGACCCAAAGTCATATTTGGTGACTCAAACTTTGGACTGACAAAAGGATATGGTGCAGTTCAAATTGGCACAGTCACATTCAAGAAGGTAGCCTATGTGGAAGGGCTGAAGCACAATTTGATAAGTATCAGTCAGCTATGTGATGAAGGCTACCAGGTGACTTTCAGCAAAGCCTTATGCAAGATCAAGTCAGAGGACAACACATCTATGTTGACAGGTAAAAGGAAAGGTAACACCTATTTAGTAGATTTTCTTTCAACAGAAGTAGAATTTTGCCTGTTTAATTCTGTTTGTAGACCTAATGTTTTATGGCATAAGAGACTAGGACATTTAAACCTTAGAACCATTGCTAGGTTATCCAAGGACAACCTTGTTAGAGGACTACCTTCTGGGCCCTACAAGAAGGAAGGACTCTGTAGGGCTTGTCAATTAGGCAAGCAAACTAAAAACAGTTTCAAGTCACTTAATAAGAGTGATTCACCTAGGATTTTGTATCTGTTACACATGGATCTTTTTGGACCCATTACAATACAAAGCTTAGGAGGGAAATCTTACACCTTAGTAGTTGTAGATGACTTCTCAAGATTCACTTGGGTGTTCTTTCTGAGGAAGAAGTCTGATAAGTTTAAGTGTTTGACAGAGTTTCTTAAATGCATATAGATTGAGTTCAATACTCACATTGCCCTGATCAGAAGTGATCATGGAACAGAGTTTGATTCTCTTCTTATGCAAGAGTTCTGTCAGAGTGAAGCGATCAGGCACACTTTCTTAACTCCTAGAACTCCTCAACAAAATGGGGTAGCTGAAAGGAAAAATAGAACAGTTATTAAATCTGCCACTACATTATTGTCAGATGCTCACCTTCCTCTATCCTTTTGGGCAGAGGCAGTGAAAACCTCCAACTATGTGCTGAACAGAAGTTTAATACATAAATTAAAGGGCAAGACTCCCTATGAATTACTCAAAGGGAAGAAACCTAAAGTAGATTACTTTAGAATTTTTGGTTGTATTTGTTATATACATAATAATGACAAGAAGTACTTAGCAAAATTTCAAGCTAAAGCTGATGAAGGAGTGTTTCTGAGGTACTCCATGATCAGTAAGGCTTATAGGGTATATAATAAATAATTTCTTAAAATTGAAGAATCTATTCACATATCTTTTGATAAATCTAACATGTCTTTCAAGGAGAAGAACACTTCTACCATAGAACCTTTGCAGGTACACTCTCTAGCTGAAGACTTGGACAGATTACAAATTATTCAAAAAGAGGAAAGCAGTGATGATGAGGAAGACATTCAATATCATGAAGAGAAACTTCTTGAAGAGCCAGTTGTTGTACCACAAGAGGAAACAACAACACAGGTTAGTGAACAATCAACACCCCCTGTTGATTTAGTAACATCAAGAGACCATCCAATTTCCCAAGTAATTGGAGACATCTCAGCTGGTGTCCAAACAAAAAATCAGGTCAACCAAAACCTGTTGCACACTTGCTTCCTATCTCAAATTGAACCTCAATCCATTCAAGATGCAGAGCAAGATCCACATTGGATCATTGCAATGCAAGAAGAGTTGCATCAATTTGAAAGGAACAAATTTTGGGAACTAGTGCCAAAGCCTAAGGATCACTCCATTGTTGGAATAAAGTGGGTGTTCAGAAACAAATTGGATGATCAAGGAGTTATTGTAAGGAACAAGGCAAGGCTATTTGCTCAAGGATACTCTCAAGAAGAAGGCATAGATTATGACCAGACTTTTGCACAAGTTGCAAGATTGGAAGCCATCAGAATCTTCTTAGCATATGCTGCACACAAGAGTTTCAAAGTATACCAGATGGATGTAAAGAGTGCATTTCTCAATGGAGACATCAAAGAAGAAGTCTATGTCAGACAACCTCCAGGTTTTATCTCTCCAACCCATCCTGATTATGTTTTTAAATTGAATAAAGCATTATATGGTCTCAAGCAAGCTACTAGAGCATGGTATGAGACCCTAACATGGTTTCTCCTGAAAAATGAATTTATAAGGGGTAGAGTAGACCAAACTCTTTTTATTATAACTCATAAGTCCCATACCCTACTAGTACAGATCTATGTAGATGATATTATTTTTGGTTCTACTGATTCAAATTTGTGCAGAAGGTTCTCCAACCTAATGCATTCCAAATTTGAAATAAGTAGCATGAGCGAGCTATCCTTCTTTCTAGGATTGCAAGTCAAACAACATGCTGAAGGCATATTCATTTCTCAAACCAAGTATGCAAAATAATTGGTTAAGAAATTTGGCATGTCTGAAGCATCTTGTATGAAAACACCTATGCCTACTAATGCTTGTATTAGATGCTGATGAACATGGGAAACCTGTTGATCAGACAACATATAGAGCAATGATTGACTCTTTACTGTACCTTACAGCTAGTAGACCTGACATAATGTTTGCTACATGCATATGTGCTAGATTCCAAGTGAGCCCTAGAGAGTCACACCTAACATTAGTTAAAAGGATTCTCAGGTATGTTAAAAGTTGTCTAAATCTATGTCTCTGGTATCCAAAAGATTCAGCATTTGACTTAACTGGATTTTTTGATGTTGATTATGCTGGATGCAGAATTGACAAGAAAAGCATCAGTGGACCTTGTTAGTTTCTTGGTGACAGACTTGTCTCTTGGTTTTGCAAGAAACAAACATCTATGTCAACTTCAACTGCTGAAGCTGAATATATGGCTACAGGTGATTGTCTCTGAGATATCTGCAAAGAGAAAATACCAAACTAACAATTCATCAAGGCAAGTATACCTATCGAAATGCAGCTAGGGGACACAAGTGTCGTATTGAAATCCGGGAACAGTTGAGTAAGCTTACTCACACGAAATTTATTATTTTATCGACGGCAAAATAAGGTTTGGCTAAATGTACTAAAAGAAGAGAACTACTTGTATGAACAGATAAAGAGAGCTAAAAGAGCGATTAACTTAAGCTTAGTAACGATGAAGGGAAAATGCACTCGATCAGAAATCACCTCGGCAAGAGTGGTTAGAAAAATACGATAAATAAACCTAAGCTAATTAGGGTAAAGGTCTTTGACCGTGGAGGTTCCATGAATATTGACACGCTTCTCTCGAAGGTCGTGCCTAACTGAGTTTAGGAAGGTCCGACCGACTTTCGCCTAAATCGGAGGCCTAAAACTCGCTTTACGCGGTGAACCCCTCTAATGGATTTTACTCCAATCCGGGAGATTTGAACGTCTGCCTCTCTCGAGGGGTGCGAACAACTCCCTTTACTCTTGAGTGCTCATTTCAAACCTTCGGCCTCTCGGCTAGCCCAGAATGAAAGCAAAGGTGGAGAGTATATATCGATAATATACCTCCAACCCGTGATAAATCAAGAGTAATTCAAAGCTAAACCCTAAAAAGAAAAGGTAAAATTCAAAGCATCATAACCTAATCACTCGAACCTCGGATCAATTAGATCGAGTACATAGAGGATTAGTTAATCATGGTGAGGTGGAAGAGGGAGATGAGTAGAAGAAAAATACTGAAAACAGAGCAGGAACGAAAAAGAAAACAACACTTTTTATTAAGAGAAACAGTGATCTACAGCTTCAAAATGAGAGATTACAAGAACATGAAAAGGAAACTACACTATCATTAGCGTCATACTACAGAAAGAAGCTAGGAGCTAATACAGGAAAAGCATAAAGCTAGAGCTACGAACTAGAAATGAAAATACATGCTTAAAAGTTCAGAAAAACAAAGGACAGAACCTCCCCTCTCAAAGCGAAAAGTTGTCTAAAACCCCTGGAGTTGGGCTCTATTTATAGAATTTTTCGGGTCGGGTCACGCCCCCCTGTCACGCCCTGGTCGGGCGTGACCCTGGGGCGTGACACATTCGGCGCGACTTTTTCGGGCAGGAACTGAATTCTGACGGAGTTGTTGCGGTACACGCCCACCGGTCACGCCCTGGTAGGGCGTGACCCTGGGGCGTGTTCTTTGCGGCGTGACTTTGGGAGCTGAAATTGAATGCTGGAGGTGACGGGCGGAATTGCTGAAGTACACGCCCATATGTCACGCCCGGGTCAGGCGTGACCCTGGGGCGTGACAATTTCGGTGCGGCGGTGGAGCGGGAAAGACGAGCGCGCTGCGGCGATTCCTCGGAACCTGGGGACACGCCTATAGTACACGCCCGTGTCGGATGTGTCACGGGCGTGACCGAGGGCGTGTACACTAAGTTTCCACGGAATGCAGATTCGGACCAATTGCTTCATTCCTCTGGGTTACACGCCCTAGGTACACGCCCTGGTAGGGCGTGACCTTGGGGCGTGTCACAGCAAAATTCGGCTGAAAGCCGTGAAAACCTGCAAAAAGCAGAAAAAATGCATTAGCGACAAAAATATATACAAATGGGAATCAAAACAAGTACTTTACAAGACATGATTGGCTTTAAAACCCCGAAAATATCCTAATAAAATTGACTACAAACGTATTATCAAATTCCCCCAAGCTTAAGTTTTGCTTGTCCCCAAGCAAAGATATAAAGACTAGCTAATCATAAGAGTGACTAATTCAAAAAGTTTTAATCATACTCACACAAGTACTATGCGAAATTCTAGGTAGGGAGAATGTAAAACGTAAATCTAAAACAATTATTTAGGTATGGTTTAACTTTTATAAACTTTACTTAATAAAAATAAATCATCCAGAATTTTGACGAAATTCTTTAAATAGATTTGAGCAAGGTAATGAAAATGAAAAGAACGTATTGAGTTATTACTAGATCCAAGCAACGCATTATAATTATATCAATTAAATAACAAAAATCTAAGTTTAAATCCAAAACTAAAACTGATTTACTTTTCTTCTTTTCTTAGTTGTTAAATAAAATTAAAAAAAAGGGCGTGAATCAAAAGGACTTAATAGGACCGAAACGTTTGGTTTAG
This sequence comes from Platanthera guangdongensis, assembly GCA_039583875.1. NCBI lineage: Eukaryota > Viridiplantae > Streptophyta > Magnoliopsida > Asparagales > Orchidaceae > Platanthera > Platanthera guangdongensis. The sequence continues at coordinate 114,648,142 of CM077154.1, forward strand.
GAATATGAATAGGAGTGGAATTCAAATATAAACATGGAGGCTTAAAAATCACACTAAACCAAAACAACGAGTTTCAAAAAAAATAAATTTATTTTAAACAAAATATTTATAAATAAATTTATTTTTTTTCTCTTTATGATTATTTATCTCATTTTTTTTTTCTCATTTTTTTTTATTATTTTCATTCATTTTTGTTTTTTTTTTTTTCAATATATTGCTTTTGAGTACACCTTTTTCAACAATATCTCCACAGATAAGACAAAATTTCCTATCAAATAAAATTAGCGCGATTAGATAGGTAGGAATTTGGGCTTTGGTGAAAATGAAAATGTGTGTGGAGTTTATCAAATGAATTTGGAAAAATGGCTCAAAAGCGGCTAACTAGTGGTAAAAGAGTTTAGGTTGGCAAGAAAGCTCAAACGTAAACAAAAATGGCCTAAATCATTTTCACGCATTTTTTTTAAATTTATTTAAAACATAGAGTCGATAAATTTCAAAAAGCAAGTTCGAGATAATAAAAGAAGATTGATGAAATTATCTTGAAAATAAAAATAATATGTCACTTGGATCGTTCATATCTACTACGTTATTCAAAATATGTTCTTACAAAAATCATCTAAAGACGAAAAGGAAAATAGTGGATGATAAATTTTTAGAGAAAGTAAAGAAAATAAAGAACGAAAAACCATAATAGAAATGCACGGTTTAGAGAAATATTTTACCTTAACATGCTACCGTGAATTAGAAACACAGCATGGCCAACATGTTACTTGTGAAATATGATTAAAAAGAATGATTAGAAAAATTATAATTAACTACGTTGTTTATAAAGAAGTTTGAGAAAAACAAAACATAAACATGGGGTACTTATTGAAATACCAAAATGCAGCTATATATATATAAGAGTTTTATGAAATTTTTTGAAATTTTGGAGTTTTTTTGGGATATTTACAAAACATGAAATTTTGGATTTTTTGGGATATTTACAAAACAAAAAGAAAACAAAAAGAAGGAGGAAGTCCTCCCCCAAGCTTAAAATCTACATTGTCCGCAATGGAGAAGGAGGTCGGAGAACGAGAGAAAAGTAAAGTATAGAAATAAAAGACAGAATTGAAAAGCAGGTACTTCCCCGGTTTTATTTTGCTGGGCAAGTTGAGTGATGCCGCTCCTCCATGCCTGTGCTGTGGATCTTCATGAAACGTCGTCCGGCGGACTTTGGCATGGAAGCAGAACCGTTGGAGCAGGCGATCGCAGAAGTTTCAGCTTGCCGGAGCCATTCGGGGCAAAAAGTGTAAAATAAAGAAAACATAAAAAGATAACTTGGGTTGCCTCCCAAGAGCGCCCTTTGTTTAAAGCGTCGTTTGAGCTCGACGCATCAAAATAATAATGTCCCAAATATTGTTGAGAAATAAAGTTCGAATAAAGTTAAAGTTGTGAGAAAAATAAAGTTCAGATTAATCAAATGTCAGGACCGGAAAGATAGAGTTAACAGGGTTTAGACTGACATCATCACAGAAATACAGTTTAAGACGCTGACCATTCACTTTGAAAGTACCCTTATCCGGGTGAGAAATTAAAACAGTACCATAAGAAAAGACTTCTAAAACAGTAAAAGGCCCAGACCAACGTGATTTTAATTTACCCGGGAATAAACGTAAACGAGAGTTATAAAGAAGCACTTGGTCGCCTGGCTTAAAGATTTTTGGGTGCCTAAGATGTCGGTCGTGTAAACGCTTCGTCCGCTCTTTATAAAGTCTGTTATTTTCATACGCGTAAGAGCGCCACTCGTCGAGTTCGTTAAGTTGAAATTTTCGAAAATCGCCGACAGAGTGGGGATCGAAGTTTAAAAATCGCAAGGCCCAAAAGGCGCGGTGTTCTAACTCTATGGGTAAATGACACGATTTTCCATAAACCAACCGATATGGCGTACAGCCGAGGGCGGTTTTGTACGCTGTTCGGTAGGCCCATAGAGCATCGTCCAATTTGGCGGACCAGTCTTTTCTAGATGTTGAAACAGTCTTTTCTAAAATTCTTTTTATTTCTCTATTCACTACTTCGACTTGTCCGTTAGTTTGGGGGTGGTAGGCAGTGGAAAGCTTATGAGTAACGCCATATTTAGTTAGGATTTTTGAAAATTGTGCGTTACAGAAATGGGAACCCCTATCACTAACGATAGCGCGCGGCGTACCGAATCGAGAAAATAATTTTTTGAGGAAATTAACTACGACTCGGGCGTCATTCGTAGGAAGAGCTTGGGCTTCGGCCCAACGTGAAACATAATCAACGGCAACTAAAATATACTTATTCCCGAAGCTAGAAGGAAAAGGGCCGACAAAATCAATCCCCCAGAGGTCGAAAACTTCGCACTCTAGGAAATAATTTTGTGGCATTTCATTTTTATTCGAAATATTCCCCGACCGTTGGCAACTATCACACCTACTCACAAAGGCATGCGCGTCTTTAAACAGGCTGGGCCAGTAAAAACCCGCGCTTAACACTTTGTGAGCGGTGCGAGCAGCTTGATAGTGCCCACCTGTCGGTCCTTCATGCAAATGTTTAATAATATCTAATCCTTCATGCAAGGAAACACACCTCCTGATCACTTGGTCTGCACAGACTTTAAAAAGATGCGGGTCCTCCCAAAAGTAGTTCTTCAGCTCAGAAAAGAATTTCTTCTTTTGCTGAGATGAAAACTCTTTTGGGACCACACGGGCCACTAGATAGTTGGCGATGTGGGCAAACCAAGGAGAAGTAGATGTGTTAATTATGAACAGCTTCTCATCAGGAAAATAGTAATGAAAAGAATTTTCGTCCAATTGCTCGATAAACGGGTTGTCTAGGCGCGAAAGGTGGTCGGCGGCCAAGTTCTCGGCACCTCGCTTATCACGGATCTCTAAGTCAAACTCCTGGAGGAGTAAGACCCAGCGAATCAAGCGAGGCTTGGCATCCGTTTTAGAGAGAAGATATTTGAGGGCCGAGTGGTCCGTAAAAACAATAATTTTTGAAAGAGTAATATAAGGGCGAAATTTGTCAAATGCGAATACTACAGCTAAGAGCTCCTTCTCGGTTGTGGTGTAATTTTCCTGTGCAGATGTGAGAGTTTTACTAGCGTAATAAATGGGGTGGAAGTTTTTGGAAATACGTTGACCTAGTACGGCTCCCACCGCATAACTACTTGCATCACACATTATTTCAAATGGAAGATCCCACACCGGAGCTATCATGATTGGCGCATTAACTAATTTTTCTTTTATTAAATTGAAGGCAGCTAGACAGAGGTCATCAAAGATGAATGGGGCGTCTTTTTCTAAGAGATAGGTAAGGGGCTTGGTGATTTTGGAAAAGTCTTTTATGAAGCGGCGGTAGAAACCTGCATGACCCAGGAAACTTCTTATGGCTTTTATGTTCGTAGGTGGCGGCAGTTTCTCGATAACTTCTATTTTCGCAACGTCTACTTCAATACCCCTTTCAGAAATTTTATGTCCCAAAACTAACCCTTCCCTTACCATAAAATGACATTTTTCCCAATTTAAGGCGAGGTTAGTTTCTTCGCATCGCTCTAAGACTTTTTCGAGGTTCTCTAAGCAACTATCGAAGGAATTCCCGAAGACGGAGAAATCATCCATGAAGACTTCCATAATGCTTTCTACGTACTTGTCAAAGATGGCGAGCATACATCGTTGGAATGTAGCCGGCGCATTGCACAATCCAAACGGCATTCTTCGGTAGGCGAAGGTGCCGAAGGGACAAGTAAACGTAGTTTTCTCCTGGTCCTCGGGGGAGATGGGGATTTGAAGATACCCCGAGAGGCCATCGAGAAAACAATAAAAGCTATGTCCGGAAAGTCGTTCTAAAATTTGATCAATGAACGGCAAGGGGAAGTGATCCTTGCGGGTGGCGTCATTCAACTTACGGTAATCTATACACATTCGCCATCCGGTCACCGTCCGAGTCGGGATTAATTCATTATTTTCATTACTTATGACCGTTATCCCTCCCTTCTTTGGTACTACCTGTACTGGGCTAACCCACTTACTGTCGGATATAGGATAGATAATTCCTGCGTCTAACAATTTCATAACCTCGCCCTTAACTACGTCTTTCATGTTTGGGTTTATACGGCGCTGAGGTTGTATAGAGTTACGAGAATTATCTTCCATTAAGATTTTATGAGTGCAGAAAGATGGGCTTATGCCCTTGATATCAGATATCTGCCAAGCAATAGCTTGGCGATGCTTTTGTAAAATTGAAAGAAGTTTATTTTTTTGTGCATCCGTGAGGTAGGCCGAAATTATGACAGGCAGCTTAGAGTCCTTTTCTAAGAAAGCGTATTGAAGGTGCTCTGGTAGTTCTTTCAGTTCCAAGGTAGGGGGGTCATCATACGAGGTCTTGGAAATTTGTTCTTTTTCAAAAACTATGTCCTCGTACACTTTTTTATAAGTAAAATTAAAAGGGGTGTTGCTAGCGGCCATGGAGGCTTCGTGCAGCGATTCAGTTGGAAAAGTAGAAGAGGAACAGAAATCAAAAAATTCTTTTTCAAAATCAGAGGAGCGAGTGGAGGATTCTTCACTTAGGTGTAGAGATTCAGTTGGAAGAGTAGGAGAGGAACAAAAATTGGAAAATTCTTTGTCAAAATCAGAGGTGGGAGAGAAGGATTCTTCACTTATGGTATCCATAAAAAAACAGGAGTCATCATTAGCTAGTGTGTTCTTCATCGAGGGGGTGATAGAGAAAGTTACCTCATCGTCGCCCACTCGAAGGAAGAGCTTACCATTGCTTACATCAATGATAGCTCGGGAGGTGGCAAGGAAGGGTCGGCCAAGGATCAGGGGAACCTCGACGTCTTCTTCGATGTCTAAAATGACAAAGTCCACCGGGAAGATGAACTTGTCAACTTTGACTAGGACGTCCTCCACTATTCCTAACGGGTATTTGACTGACCTGTCGGCTAGCTGGATACTCATTCGTGTGGGGTTGAGACTACCAATTCCTAACTTTTTAAACAACGAGAGGGGCATAAGATTAATACTCGCACCTAAGTCGGCTAAAGCATGTTTGACAAAGAGATCACCAAAGACACACGGGATAGAGAAACTACCCGGGTCACTGATTTTTTTCGGTAATCCGTTTGTCAAAACCGCCGAGCACGCGGCATTTAACGTGACATGAGAAAGGTTCTCTAACTTCTTCTTGTTAGTTAGGAGGTCCTTAAGGTATTTTGCGTACTTCGGCATCTGGGATATGGCTTCGTGGAAAGGCAGATTTACGTGGATTTGCTTAAACATTTCCAAAAAACGGGTGTATTGATCATCCTGTCGTTGTTTATTAAGTTCGGAAGGGTATGGCGGGGATGGATTATTTTTAAAGGTGGGTGGTGGAGTGAATTCTTTTTCTACGATAGGGGTGATAATTTCTTCGGCAGAGGATGGAATTTTTAAAAGGGGAACGGAGCTTTGATTTTCAAAAACGGGAGCGGAGCTTTGATTTTTAAAAACGGGAGCGGAGCTTGCCTCGGGTTCTTCACTTACCATACCAGGAACTTTCTTCCCACTCCGAAGAGTTATAGCTTTCGCTTGCTCTCTCGGGTTGGGCTCGGTATTGGAAGGAAGAGACCCTACGGGTCGCTCAGAAATCATTTTAGCGAGCTGTCCTACCTGATTTTCTAAGTTTTTAACACTTCCGGTTAAGGTCCTAATCGTAGCGTCATTAGCATTCATGTATTTTGAAAACACTTCCTCCAAATTTGGAGGTTTTGGAAAACTTTGAGGAGGAGGTGGTGGTGGAGCAGAAAAATCACTTTGCGGTGGCGGGCGCACAGCATTCGATGGATTGCTCCACGAAAAATTCGGATGATTTCTTAACGCAGGATTATAACTATTCGGAAAATTAAAACCAGGAGGATGATAATTCGCAGCAGAAAAATTATTAAAAGCAGTTCTAGGCATATTATTTACATAATCCAAATGTTCGGCGGGAGGAGTTGCAGATTCCCATACCTGAGGGGCGGAGGCAGCAGTCATCTCCGTAATTTTTTTGCTTAATATTTCAACTTGCAGTGCGAGTTGTGAGACGTTGTCCACTTCAAAGAGACCTGCAGGTTTGTTTGGGCGGGACCTAGGCACATTCCACTGGTAAGTGTTCATGGCCATGTCTTCAAACAGCTCAAGAGCTGCTTCCGGGGTCTTATGGTTTAAAGTACCGCCAGAAGCTGCGTCTATCATTTGCTTCGTGCTTTGATTTAGCCCATTATAAAACGTCTGCACCTGCAACCATACAGGCAGAGCGTGATGTGGGCATCGTCTTAATAATTCTTTAAATCTTTCCCAGGTTTCGTAAAGGGTCTCTGAGTCTATTTGTCCAAAGGCAGAAATGTCATTCCTAAGTTTAGCAGTTTTAGCAGGCGGAAAATACTTGGCCAAAAATTTTTCAGTTAATTGCGTCCAAGTAGTTATGCTATTTTTAGGAAGGGTGTTCAGCCACTGCTTAGCCTTAATTCTAAGAGAGAAAGGAAATAATCTTAGCCTAATAGCATCATTTGTGACACCATTTATCTTGAAGGTGTCACAAATCTCAAGAAAGCTGGCTATATGTGCGTTCGGGTCTTCATCTTGAAGCCCGTCAAATTGCACATACTGCTGCACCATTTGAATTATGCTAGGCTTCAGTTCAAAATTATTATTATTTATTGCAGGGCGAACTATACTCGTTTCTGTACCCTCGAGATTTGGTCGTGCATAATAGGACATAGGCCTTTGCACGACTTCCTCCACGTTGGGTTCTGCCATTCTTAAGGTAGAAAATGACTCGGAATCCTCAACCGGCACTTGGGTAGTAGGGCCTTGAAATCGCGATCTTCTCCGAAGAGTACGCTCAATTTTGTGGTCCAGGTCCAAAGTAACCGACGGACTACCGCGGGTCATACACTAGAAGAAAAGAGGAGAAGCAAGACTAAAAAGTAAAAAAAAAGCTAATGAAGTTGGAAAAGTTTTTTTTTTGAAATAGATTTTTTTTATATTTTAACTCCCGAACTTCCCAAGGGATACCCGGTGAAGGGTTCGCAAGGTACTAGACAAGATAGTGGCATTTAGAGCCACTTTGCCCTTTTCGAGAGAGTTAGGTGGTGTAGAAAATTTTGTGATGTGGGTTTCTATTACGAATGCGGTAATTAAAATCCAGCCACTTATCTCTGTGCGAGTAGGCGGAAATGAAAAGCTATACTCACGCACTCGTCAGAAAATTAAAACACACCCACTCGACAGAAAGTAAACACACTCTACTGAAATAAAGCCTGCCAATTAACTCAAGTGAGTAGGCGGAAAAATAAAATACGCACACTTGCTTGAAATAAACCAGCCAATTAACTCAAGTGAGTAGGCGGAAAAAATAAAAGATACGCACACTTGCTTGAAATAAACCAGCCAATTAACTCAAGTGAGTAGGCGGAAAAATTAAAAATACGCACACTTAACAAAATCCAGCCATTTAACTCAAGTGAGTAGGCGGAATAAATTTAAGAAGGAGGCTGAGAAAGAGAAGTGATAAAATTAATATATTCGCGTTTTCAATTTATCAACAGGCGTTGCTTCCCCAGCAACGGCGCCAAAAACTTGATTGTCTCTGAGATATCTGCAAAGAGAAAATACCAAACTAACAATTCATCAAGGCAAGTATACCTATCGAAATGCAGCTAGGGGACACAAGTGTCGTATTGAAATCCGGGAACAGTTGAGTAAGCTTACTCACACGAAATTTATTATTTTATCGACGGCAAAATAAGGTTTGGCTAAATGTACTAAAAGAAGAGAACTACTTGTATGAACAGATAAAGAGAGCTAAAAGAGCGATTAACTTAAGCTTAGTAACGATGAAGGGAAAATGCACTCGATCAGAAATCACCTCGGCAAGAGTGGTTAGAAAAATACGATAAATAAACCTAAGCTAATTAGGGTAAAGGTCTTTGACCGTGGAGGTTCCATGAATATTGACACGCTTCTCTCGAAGGCCGTGCCTAACTGAGTTTAGGAAGGTCCGACCGACTTTCGCCTAAATCGGAGGCCTAAAACTCGCTTTACGCGGTGAACCCCTCTAATGGATTTTACTCCAATCCGGGAGATTTGAACGTCTGCCTCTCTCGAGGGGTGCGAACAACTCCCTTTACTCTTGAGTGCTCATTTCAAACCTTCGGCCTCTCGGCTAGCCCAGAATGAAAGCAAAGGTGGAGAGTATATATCGATAATATACCTCCAACCCGTGATAAATCAAGAGTAATTCAAAGCTAAACCCTAAAAAGAAAAGGTAAAATTCAAAGCATCATAACCTAATCACTCGAACCTCGGATCAATTAGATCGAGTACATAGAGGATTAGTTAATCATGGTGAGGTGGAAGAGGGAGATGAGTAGAAGAAAAATACTGAAAACAGAGCAGGAACGAAAAAGAAAACAACACTTTTTATTAAGAGAAACAGTGATCTACAGCTTGAAAATGAGAGATTACAAGAACATGAAAAGGAAACTACACTATCATTAGCGTCATACTACAGAAAGAAGCTAGGAGCTAATACAGGAAAAGCATAAAGCTAGAGCTACGAACTAGAAATGAAAATACATGCTTAAAAGTTCAGAAAAACAAAGGACAGAACCTCCCCTCTCAAAGCGAAAAGTTGTCTAAAACCCCTGGAGTTGGGCTCTATTTATAGAATTTTTCGGGTCGGGTCACGCCCCCCTGTCACGCCCTGGTCGGGCGTGACCCTGGGGCGTGACACATTCGGCGCGACTTTTTCGGGCAGGAATTGAATTCTGACGGAGTTGTTGCGGTACACGCCCACCGGTCACGCCCTGGTAGGGCGTGACCCTGGGGCGTGTTCTTTGCGGCGTGACTTTGGGAGCTGAAATTGAATGCTGGAGGTGACGGGCGGAATTGCTGAAGTACACGCCCATATGTCACGCCCGGGTCAGGCGTGACCCTGGGGCGTGACAATTTCGGTGCGGCGGTGGAGCGGGAAAGACGAGCGCGCTGCGGCGATTCCTCGGAACCTGGGGACACGCCTATAGTACACGCCCGTGTCGGATGTGTCACGGGCGTGACCGAGGGCGTGTACACTAAGTTTCCACGGAATGCAGATTCGGACCAATTGCTTCATTCCTCTGGGTTACACGCCCTAGGTACACGCCCTGGTAGGGCGTGACCTTGGGGCGTGTCACAGCAAAATTCGGCTGAAAGCCGTGAAAACCTGCAAAAAGCAGAAAAAATGCATTAGCGACAAAAATATATACAAAGGGGAATCAAAACAAGTACTTTACAATACATGATTGGCTTTAAAACCCCGAAAATATCCTAATAAAATTGACTACAAACGTATTATCAACAGGTAGTTGTTGTTCACAAATATTGTGGATTCAAAACCAACTCCTAGACTATGGCTACAACTTAGAGAAGTCTAAAATCTTCTGTGATAATACTAGTGCTATTTCTATAGCTCAAAATCCAGTCCTCCATAGTAGGACAAAACACATAGAAATAAGGCATCACTTCTTAAGGGATAATGTTGAGAAAAACAAAATTGAACTTCAATATATCCCAACTGATTTACTAAGGGGAGATATTTTCACCAAGCCCTTAGATGAAAAGAAACACACCTTCTTCCTAAATAAGTTAGGAATGTTAGATGGAGGAAGTCTAAAATAAGTTCCAAGATTTTGAAACTCTAAAAATGACCAAGACTAGGCAAACATCTTGATTTTTCTAGTGTCTATAGTGTTTCTGGTCTCTGAACTGCGCTCGACGAGTTTTCCCCAGATCGTCGAACGGAGATCGACGCCTTCCGAAATCGTTGACTAGAGTTTATCGCTTCTCAGATAGTGTTCAACTATCTCTCCAGGTCAAAGATCGTCGAACGGCGCTCGACGATTTTGTTTTCTGAACTATCGTCGAACAGAAATCAACGCTCTCCAATATTGTCGAACGGAGATCGACGATATTGAAGACCTTTCAGATTCCTTTAGAAGCCCCGATCGTCTAACTGAGTTCAACGATCTTTTCTTTTCTGCGTCGAACCCTAATATAAAATTCATTTTTCGGCCGTCGTTCTCCTTTTACGCTTTCAATCTCTCTGCAAATTGGCTCTTTCCCTCCAAACATCTCTACACTTGATTGTTTGGTTGTTTATTCTTTGCAGGAAATCATGGCCGTCTCCGTCGCCATTCTGGCCGCCATGAAATTCGATGCCGGATTCGACATTGACATGGATTCTTTCAGCACCAGTGATCAGGTTTTCAAAGATATTCTGGAACTGTTCAAGGAGCAAAAGTTAGTCATGATCATGTCCACCAGAATCAAACTACCTGAAGATGAAATTAAGGAGTGGGTGTGTACTGCCCACAACCAAGACCAAAATACAGTTATTGGATCAATTTCAAGAACTCAGGTACCTCTGACACCTACCATTCTAACAGAGGTTTTTCAATTAAATTCTGGAAGTGATTCTGTTGAAATGTCTGGAGAAGAATTTTCTACTATGCTTGATAGAATGGGTCATTTTGATGCAAACCCTAGCAAGCTGCTGAAAACAAACTTAGCTGTTGAATATAGATTTTTAGCTGATGTTGTGGGAAAAGTTCTGTTGGCCAAGCATTCAGCCCATGATACCATCTCCAGGTATCAGCTGTGCTTGATGGGTGCTTTAGTGGATAAGAAATAGTTAAACTGGGGAGAGATCTTCTTTGATCTGATTAAGAAGAAGATCAACAAGAACTTTGTGAATTATGGAAGGATCTTAGGGCTGTTTCTTCAAAACAGATGCCCTGCCCTGCTTATCTCAACTGGGAAGCATATCAATGCCTCTAAGAGGCTGTCCTGTGCCCTCTTTGGCATGTGGGATAGACAGATAGGGAAGCCCAGCAGGCCCTCTGCAAGCACTACTTCAGGCACAAGGACTGTAATAGTCTCTTCCCCTCAAGTCTCTGCCCCTGCAAAAGACTTTCCTGCTGCTTCTCCTCCTCCACCTCTTATTCCATCTCCACCAGTCACCTCCACCATTCAAATTTCATCCACCATCATTTTTTCCTGCCCATCTCCTACGTTAATTCCATCTCCAATTCCTACACTCACAGAAGAACCATTCCATCCTCTACATCACTACCCTAAACCAGATCTTGACACAACATCTCACCTTCCATCATTCAATCTTCTAGATGATTCCTTCATGGATGATTCACCTTCATCCCCTCCTGATCTACCCTCTTCATCTACATCATATCAATAGCTTCTGCAAGACATCATTGCTCAACCATCCTTCACACCCTCTAACTCCATTCCCCTTTCTTCCAATTCAACAATCCCCACACCTCAACCTTCCTTTACCCCATACACCAGCTCTCCACCAACATCTCCAGCTGCTCCACCTTCATTCTCTACCTCTGCTCAAGTCCCTACTTAGCATGTAGATATTCCAGCCTTAGCTGACAGACTATATGAGCTGATAGCTCCCAGGCTCTCACTGCTGTTGGAGACCTCCTTGGCTCCACTCTTCAAGTTAGTTGCAGACCTATCTGCCAGGCTCTCCTCCCTCTTTCCTCCTCAGGCAATCCCTTCCTTTGGGTGCCTTGATCCAGCCGTCTCTGAATCTAGGCAGGGGGAGATGCTTCATGAAGATGTTAGATTTCCTGCTGCTGCTGTCACTTCAACTCAAGCTCAAGCTTCAACACCACCTCAGGTTGCAGTTTTCTCTGTGGACCTCAGGTAACTTTTATCTGAGTTTGATTATATATACTTTAGCTGTCTTCCAGAGCAAATTGTATTCCAGCCATCAGAGGATCTCTCAAAGGCCATTGTGCCCTTTTCAAGCTATGACACCAGTGTTATAAATTCCTTTGTACTTTAAATTTATGCTGCTAGTTCTGTTGCTGCTTCCCCTACTGCTGTCAGTGATGATACTGCTGATGAGTTAGTCTCTAAGGATATACATATGACAGAGGCACATGACTTTGAGCTTGCTATCACTGATGATGTTGCCCATGCTGATGTTTTTGTATCTGAAAATGTTATATCTGAAACTGCTGTTGTCTCTTCTAAGTGTGTTGCTCCTGAAAGTTTTGTATCTGCTGTTACTACTGTTGCTGCTACAACTTTTTCCAGTACTATTTCTGCTTCTACTGATTCTGCTACAACTGCTGTCACCACTGTCTCATCTGCTCCAACCCAATAACAGAAAGATTATCTGAAAAAGATTGATGCTTTATATGATGATAAAAGCTCTGAAAGTGATCAGTTCAGAACTGATTCTGATGACTCCTCAACTACTATAGAAAGGAAAAGAAAAGCAAGAAGCAAGCAAATGAAAAGAGTTTCACCAGCTAAAGTAAAAGATATAAATGATATTCCCTACTATATTCTGCATGACTGCCCTATAACTGAACATTGGATGCAATATTCCAAGAATCAACTAAAGGCTATGAAGAAGAAGAGGAAATATGAGAAAGGTTCCTCTCAGTTCCATCATACTCCTCCACCTCCTCCTCCTGATGCAGGTGCAGGTGGTAGCTCTGCTAGAAGTCAAACCCCCTATCAGCCTCAAGGAAGATCTCAATATAGGGGAAGCCAATCCAGAGGCTCTCAATATAGGAGAGGAAATTATAGAGGAAACCAAACAGGATTTCAAGTCTATTCAAAAGGCTATTCAAGACAACATCCATACTCAAGGGAAGGACAAGCTTCATCTGACACTTCTTCAGGTCCTTTTCCCTACAAACTGAAAGAATTAGTCTCATCCAGAGCTCCTCCAGATAATCCTTCCAACAGATATGAGCCTCCAGTGCCTTTTGAGGATCCATAGAATAATCATACTGCATGGACTGCTAGAATGAAGGAATTAGCTGCCTTGGATCAGATTAAGAAAGCCAGAGAGCAAGACAAGGACACCTCCAACATTACTACCTTGTCAGAACAAAGAAAGAAGGAACTTGAAAGATATGCTTCCAGCAAGTTTTTTGATTCTGAAAGATACATGGAGCTGCACCCTGAAGCTGTAGTACCAAGGCCTAAACAACAAACATCTCTAGGTGCAGCTGATGACAGAAGATCAAAGAAGGAAGCTCTTAATCCAAATAGAGAAATTAAACTTATAAAGAGCAAGGAGAAAGAGTAATTCTGTAAGGTGACAATTATTCTAATTTCTGATCTGTATGAAATATTATATCCGTGATTCTGTAATTTTGTTGTTTGTTATATTGTTGCTTTGTATGTTGTTTTTAATTTCTCCAATTTTTGTAAATAGTAATCCTAACCCAAATAGGGGGAGATTGTTGGAACACCCTATTACTAATTTGGGTCAGGATCACTATGTCTTTAGGAAACCTATTTTTGACCTCATTGTATAGATCTAAAGGTCAATTAGAATTGAGTCTAAGGGTTAGTAGTTAGGTTTGGAAGCTGCCCTCAAGACCAATGTTTTTCAGTTTGGAGACTAAGTCATTTCGTCGAGCTCAGTACGACGAATCGTCGAACTCCAATCAATGATCGTTGAGCTCACTTCGATGGATCGTCGATCTCCATTCGACGATCGCTGAGCTCAACTTCGACAAATCGTCGAACTCCATTCGACGATCTTCGAGCTCAGTTCGACAATCTTGACTCCAGTTTGTTCCGCTATCTCTGAGCTCGGTTCGACGATAGTTGAGCTCAGATCGACGATCTCTGTTTCTATATAAGTCCAAATCGCTGAGCTCAGTTCGACGATAGTAGAGCTCAGTTCGACGTTTTTCTGAAGAGTTCAACGACTTTCAAGATTCAAATTCAGAACAGTTAAGGAGTTATTCTTAGCAATTAATTCAGAAGATTTTGTAGCCGTTTTCATTTACTTTGGAGCAAGTTTCAAGGAATTATCAAGGAATGTTTCATTGGACTTTCCCCCAGAAGACAAAAGCAATTAATGGAGTCATTTATGACAGGCCAACAGCTATAATGACAGTGGATCATTTCTATTCAGACATCAAGAGAATAAAAATCAATTATCAAAAACTTCTGATCAAGAGAAATCCAGTAGAGAAAACAGAAGAAGAACAAAGGAGAGACACATATTCAAAAACATTCATTCTCTGCAAAACTTCTTCTGCAACAACATCTTTCTCAACATCAATTGTTCACAAAAGAAAGAAAAAGAGTTGTCGAAATTCTCTGTCTCAAGATTCATACAAGAACACCATCACTAAAAGAGATCAACCATCTGAAATCTTCAGATCACTTTTGATTCAAGTGTTCAAGGCCATCAACATTCAAGACTCCAGACACCTCACATTTTAGCTGTTGATGAAATCATCATTTGTTGGAGATCAATTTTCTGAAGGCCTATCACCCTACTGTAAAGCTTCAATTCCAAAACAACTATAGATCTCAGGGGGAGCTTTGACAACATCACTGAATCCACATAGTCTTCTCAGCTGCTTTGAGAAAGAGAAGACTTCCATCACTCTCTCATCCCCACCTCTGTAAAGGGTTTTTCAAACTCCCTTCAAAAGTTTGTGTTTGATTTTTGAGCACCTTATCAAAAGCTCATTGGTGGCAAGACACCTGATCAAAAAATCTGGATTGGTTTTTGAGCACCTTATCAAAAGCTCATTGTTGCCCAGGACACATGATCAACTCATCCTGTAGTGGATTCCTACCTAGGGTGGTAGAAGAGTGGATGTACCCAAGTTTAGGGGAACCACTATAGCTCCTTGTGTCTCCTGGTTGCTTGTCTTTATTTTTGTTTCTGTCTGTGATTGTTTTGTGACTAGGTTGCTCTGTGATTAGATAGTTTCTGTGATTAGATTTTCTATTTGCTTCCCTGTTCACATTTAGAATACAACAACTGTTGTAAAAGTTTTATTGCACCATACTCTATTCACCCCCCCCCCCCCTCTAGAGTATATCAGATCTAACTCGCACTTTCAATAGTTATTTTCTACTTTCTAGTTTCTGATTTACAGCACCTTTTAGCTTACAGCAAAAGCTGTAACATCACTTTTTACAGGGATCTATTAAATTTTAAATACTTCATTCATCCCCACTCTAGATTATAGTAGATCTGACTCACACTTTCAATTGGTTTCACAGCCAATTGATAACTTTCAGAAATATTTTGGTACTCGAGAACAAAAGGCTGTCTCGAGAAAAATACTTAGAAAAATATGTGGAGGTGGAAAAACTGCAGTGTCAAGAATGAAAAGAAGTACACAAGAAAAATGAAAATTTTAGAGTAATGTAGTGTCAACAATCTCCCCCTATCTGTAGAAATCAGAACCCTCTACACTAAGGTGAATTACATTAAGAGAAAAACACGTAAAGATACTAATAACATGAAAAATTTAGAGTAATGCAGTAATATGTAAAATCAGGTCAGAATTAAAAGTTTATATAAGTAGAAAATTGTCCAAGAGAATTAAATTCTACAATTTCAAAAAAGAACTTCTATCATTTTCAGTTTACTGATCTTGTGCATGTTGCTTTCCTTGTCTTTCAAGCTTCTCTTGCTGTCTCTTTTGATAACTGAAAGGCTTGGAGAAGTACTTAGGTGGTATGGGTGGAGCCTTAGGATTGTTCATGCTATAAATCATGTCATAGATTCTTCTCTTAGTGAGGGAGTTCTCATACAACTCCCATTCATCTGAAGTGTAATGCAGGCTCCTGTTCTCATTGAAATCAACCACTAGCTTTAGGGTTTCCAAAATAAGAGATTTGGAGGTTGGACTCCAAACTTCTACATATTCTTGAGTTCTCTTGCCTTTAGCTTCTCAATGTGGAGTGGATCTGCTTGCAGAGTCTCCATCACCATACTTTCTTCTCTTGGCTTTTTGAATTTCCGGAGGATGAGGAGGTAGTTCTGTTTGTTCAGATTCCCATACCTATTCATAGACATCGGGAGGAGGTCCTTCATAGTAATCTGGAGGAGGTCCTTCATAGTGTGCTGGAGGATGTCCTTCAGAATAGACTGGAGGAGGAGAGAAAGTAGGCCTGTTGACATCTAGATTTGTAGGAGGAGGAGCATTTGGATCCATGGTAAATTCAGGAAACAACTGATTGTGCATCCATACAAAGGTATCATAAGTGTATAATATAGTACTCTTGATTTCCTTTAGAACAGATGTCTGAATATCTTTTAATTGATCTTCCCACAGATTTTTCATAGTTGCAGCTTGTTTTTCTAGCAGTTCCTTCACTTTATCCTCCCCCTTTCTGACTTCTAGGAAGAGGGTGCTAATGACATCTTCTTTGATTTTTCCCACTTCTTCACAAGTCTTAAAATCTATTTCATCACCTCTTTTGTCCTAGAGAATTTGATTGTTAGCAAGAGTAACATATTGCTCCATAATTGTACCTATGCTAGTAATAGTGTGGTCAATGGCTTTGACACCAATTTGCAGAAGCTTTTTAAACTCATCTGTATTGTCTTAGATTTCAGCAAATCCTCAACTCATTTCTTTTTCTAAAGCTGTGACTTTATAAATGAACACTTTCAGAGAATCATCAAAGTACTTTCTCTGTTCAGCAACCATAGTTTCAATTTTCTGTAGAATTGAACCTTTAGGGAAGACTTCTTTTTGAGGAGATGGAAGAGGCTGTGTAGGAACAATCCATGGAAGTATTTCTTCAATCACAAAAGTAGAGGTGGAAGCTTTCCTTCTGTTGACTATGCTGGTTTCATCTTCATTGATGGTTGGCAGAATAGTTGGAATTTGGAAATGAAGACTGGGTAGTCTTTGTTCAGTAGCTTCAACTGGAATTTCTTATCTGAGTCATGGATTGAAACTAATTCATCATCTTGCATATCTGCAGCAGGAGACTTATCAGCTTCATGTACTGAAGATTGATCAGCTAGAGGAGATGATTATTTTTGTTCTGGAGACTGTGCAAGAGTACAAAAATTTTTTTGTATGAGCAGGAGATGATTGTGCTGGAGACTTAGGAGAAGTTGTTGTAGATGGAGGAAGATCTGCAGGGATATGGAAAGGAGCTTCCTGGGAAGTAAGTTCCTCTATCATCTTGTTGATATCATCCTCCGTAGACAGAAGCTGAGCTTCAGTCTGCGCAACTATTAGGGTTTCAGCATAAGGAATTTCTTCCGCAGTAGTAGGAAATTCTGCGTTAGAGTGCAGCAAGGAGGAGGTAGCAGCAACAGAGGTAGATGGTAGTTCTGTAACGACATGTGGAATTTCTTCTTATTGATTTGAATGAAGAACAACAGAAATAATTGTAGGAGGAAATTTTGTGGCAGCAAGAGCAGGAGGAACTGAGGAAGATGGTGCAGGATCCCCTTCAATAACTGAATCAGCTATTTGATGTGAAGGAGGAGATGGGATCCTGTCCACATCTTTTGTATCCTTTGAAGATATGTCAGACTTCTTTAACTTGACTTCCCATCTCTGGATGGAGGTTATAGAAACCTTTTTCATGTGATGGAGGGTTGCTCCCTTTTCATGGGAAAGGCTTCAGGGTTCATCTGATTTAGATAGAGAGAAATAATCCTTCCATAGTTGGGGCTCTTAAGGCAACCCTTAATCTTGTCAAAAAATATCATTCCCCATTGGAATTTCTTTCTACATATAATCGCAGTCATAAGATCAAAGAACTCTGGTGTGATATAATTGATAGAACTTGTCTGACACAACAACACTTTGCCTAGAATATCAGCTAGCAACTTGCTTTTTGCATTCATATATTATCTTTTGATGATGTTAGACGACTGCGGAATTCCACAAGATTATAGGCCCTCTCTTAATCACTGCATATTAAATCATCTTCTACATCTATGATTGGAAGTTTCAGAAGTTGAGAAATCGACAGAGCAGACATTTTTACCTTAAAATTCTGAACCTTAGACTTGATTAATTTTGCCATTTATCTTAACCTTGGCATTCTGGAAGAATTCTTCTACTTCAGAAGTGAAAATTCTGCAAGGATGTTCAAGAATAAATGAAAAACCGGCCGTGTCGAGCAGAAGAAGAACATTTCTGAAATCATCGGAAATTTCTACAATCCCGGAAGAACAAAGTTCACTCCCAATCCCTAGCTTTGAGGACGAAGCCATTGTTGAAGAGAAATTGATCTTCGGTGGTCGGAGAAAGGGAGAAATGGGCTTGCGGCAGATGATGAAGATGGGGAAGACGAAGTGGCTTTTATCGAGAAGGGTTTTTAAATCGAGACTAAATTTTTCTTAGACTTATTTCTATTTTTATTTACCGCTAATTAAGATGATTAAAAATATACATAAGCATTAAAAGTACCTGGAAAGAGGCAGCCAAGCGCCTGTGTGCCGATATGAAAATTTGACATTGAAGAAGAAAATGACACCACATTTCTCGAGAGGAAGAATTGTGCTCGCGAAGAAATCCAGTATCACTCGAGTATAAGAAGCCTTTGTCTCGAGTAGAAATAAGCCCTGTTCTCGAATTGAGATATCATGTTCTCGAGTAGAATATTTCTTCTCGAGAAATAATCTCTTAGTACTCGAGAAGCCTTCTAGCAGTTCTCGAGTGGAAGTTGTTGTTCTAGAGTAAAATACTTATACTCGAGAAATGAAGTCCAGAATTTGAATTTTTCTAATTTTTGAAGTAAAACCAGATCTTGACCTTGCCTATTGCCTTTGTCTTCATTCTCCTTCATCCATGTTGAGCATGCTAAGTTCTGTTTTGAAAAATGAGAACTTAGCCTCGTCCAGCGTCTTCATAAAAATATCTGTAATATGCATGTTTGTTGGGACTTATTTAAGATCTATGTCCCCATTCTCCACATGCACCCAGATTAAATGATATCGCAACTCTATGTGCTTTGTCCAACTGTAAGACACTGAATTGTTGGCTATTACAATTGCACTGGAGGAGTCACAAAACAAAGGGATGTATTGGACTTTGAGATTATAATCTTCCATCTGATACTTTATCCACAGCAATTGTGCACAACAACTGCCGGCAGAAATGTATTCTGACCCGACTGTTGAGATTGCGACACAATTCTACTTTTTGCTTCTCCAAGAAATGAGTTTGCTTCCAAGGAACTGGCAAGTCCCGGAGGTGCGCTTTCTATCATCTTTAATACATGCAAAGTCTACATATGAAAAACCAATTAGTTCGTTGTCATTACTTCTTGGGTACCATAAGCTAAGATTTGGTGTACCTTTAAGGTATCTCAAAATCAGCTTTGCAGTAGCGTAGTGAGATTCCTTAGAGTTCACTTGAAATCTAGCACATACACATGTTGAAAACATTATATCCGGTCTACTAGCAGTACGGTAAAGCAAAGATCCAATTATGTTTCTGTACTTGGTTTCATCGAAAGGTTTCCCTTTCTCCTCCTTGTCTAGAGACATAATTGAACCCATTAGAGTCCTCATAGAGGTTGCGTTCTCCATTTTGAATTTCTTAATAAACTACTTTGTGAACTTCGTATGAGAGATGAAAATTCCATCTTTAGATTGTTTCACTTGAAGTCCTAAGAAATACTTCAGCTCTCCAATACTGCTCATTTCGAACTTCCCTTGCATAAGTTTGGAAAAGTTTTTGTAGAGGTTGTCGTCATTAGAGCCAAATATTATATCATAGACATAGATTTGCACTAGCAAAATCTTGCCTTTTATTTCCCTAAGAAATAATGTCTTATCTATATTTCCTTTTGTGAACTTATTCTCAAGAAGAAAGTTGGATAGTGTCTCGTACCAAGCTTGAGGAGCTTGTTTCAGATGATATAATTCTTTAAATAAAAGGTAGACATGATCAGGAGTGTTAGGATCAACAAAACATGTAGGTTGTTCCACATACACTTCTTACTTTATGTCACCATTAAGAAAGGCAGAATTCACGTCCATCTGATAGACGGTGAAGCCCTTAAGTGCAACATATGCTAGGAACAACCTAATTGCCTCTAGCCTTACCACTGGAGCATATGTCTGGTCAAAGTCGATTACTTCTTCTTGTCGGTATCCTTTGGCAATGAGTTTGCCCTTGTTCTTTATGATTGTCCCATCCTCATCCATCTTGTTTCGGTAGACCCATTTTCTTTGATGACATTCTTACCTTTGGGCCTTGGAACAAGCTTCCAGACTTGGCAATGCTTGGACTGATTTAATTCTTCTTCCACTGCCACTATCCATGATGCATCAAAGTTTGCTTCCTCAAACTTCTTCGGTTCAACCTGTGATAGAAAACTCAAAAATAAATTCTCATTAGCTGTACCTCTATGAGTTCTGACAACATCCCGGGAATCTCCTATGAGTTGGTCCATCGGGTGATCCTTCAAGTGTCTAAGCTCTAAGGTCCTTGCATCTGGAGCTTCTTCAACCACAAGATTGACTTCATCAACTTGAATGGTTTCTTCATCTTGATCATCAACCTCTCTAATTGGGGTTAGAGTGGTGATCTTGATGACTTTTCACCTTTTTCTTCAATTGGCTCATCCAAGTTTAATTCGTTCAGCTTTGAACCTGCATCGTCAACAAACACACTAGAAGAGTTACCTTGCAGCAAGTTCATCTCATTAAATACAACATGAATAGATTCTTCTACAACCAGAGTTTTTCTATTAAATATCCTATATGCCTTACTATGACTACTATACCCTACAAAAATACCTTAAAAACTCTTTTTGCTAAATTTGGCAGTGTGATAATTGACATTGTTAAGGATGAAGCACTTACAGCCAAATATTCTAAAATAGGCAACAGTCGGTTTCCTGCCCTTTAGAAGTTCGTAAGGTGTCTTATTGTGGTTCTTGTTTATGAGTGCTCGATTTTGCACGTGGCATGCAGTGTTAACGGCTTCAGCCTAGAAGTATTCTGATAGTGAAGCATCACTCAACATGATCCAGCAGGCCTCTATGAGTGCTATATTCCTTCTCTCTGCTACTCGGTTCTGTTGAGGAGTACGAGGAGAGGAAAACTCATAAAAGATACCTAGCCTTTCACAAAATTCTGTCATGGCCCCAGACTTGAACTCTGTGAAAGAGAGGGTTAGATCTGATTTACTCTAGAGGGGGTGAATAGAGTAATTAAAATTCTTTTTGCTGTTTAGGAAATAATCAGAGTAGAGAAAATAATGGATACCAAGATTAACAGTAAACAGAAAAACAACCTAAGTTAATCTAATCTAACACAGCATAGTAATCTAATCTATCACAACTACAACAAGAACAAAAAAAGGCTAACTAGACAACACAAGAACTTTTATAGTGGTTCCATAACCTAGGTACATCCACTCTTCTAACAACCTGGTAGGAATCCACTAGCAAGTTTTGATCAGGTGACTACCACCAATGAGCTTTTGATCAGGTACTCAAAAATCAACTCAAATCTTTTGATCAGGAGACTTGCAACCAAGTGCTCTACTTTTTAAGGGAGTAAAAACCCTTTATATAGAGGGGGGGAGAGAGATTGATGGTGTCTTTTCTTTTTCTTTTCAACAGAGAAGATAAGTGGATTTGTTGTTGTCAAGGCTTCTCCAAAAATCAATTGAAGCCTTGCTCAGGGTGTAGGTCTTCTATCTTCTGTCTTCAGAATTGACTTGAAAATAAGATCTAGGACCTTCTGACTGATATGGATGTGTTGTCCTTTATAGCTCCTAGAATGAAGGTTGAAGAAGACTCTTGATTTGGAATGATTGTTCTTCTTCTTCTTCAGCAATGTCAAGGAGAAAACAAGATTTTTTTTTCTGTACAGAGAAGGTTCAGAGTGTTGTTGATGTTGATCTCTTCTCTGTATATGTGTTTTCCTGTATTAGTTCTCTTGTCTATTCTTCTTCTTATTCACAGCTTATACTTTTTGAATGGAAGAAAAATTCTCTTTTATATGTTTGTGAATAATTCTCCTTTGAATTTGAATTCCTTTAGCATTGAATGTTGACTACCTGTAGAATGGAAATGCGGTTGGAGAGAATATTGCATTAATGGATTTCCCCAACTGTCCCATTAAAAATGGCAAGTAAAATTCCTGATGAATACCATAATCAATGATACTTCTAACGGTTATATCCAGAGAATATAAGCATTGATTATTCAGCAGTTACTGCAAGAGAATGAGGACAAGACAAGGGAAAATCCAAGTCTGGAACTGCATAGGAATGGTCGACCAGAGAACAGATTTCGTCGACCTGAGTCCAGAGTTCGTCGACAAGAGAAATCGTGTTCGTCGACCAGATAATTCTTGTCCGTCGACCTGAGATCCATGTTCGTCGACCTGGGTTCAGAGAACTTCCTTCGGAGAAAAACTTCACAAATCTGTGTTCCAAGTTCGTCGAGCTGATAATGTAACTTTGTCGACCTGAGTTCAGAGAAAGGATTATGGAATTAGAGTGTTGAAGATGAACTTCCAGAATTCATCGACCTGAGCTCGAATATCGTCGAGCTCAACTCAGAGAATTTACTTTGAGTTCGTCGAGCAGAGCATGACTTTCGTCGAGCTGAGTTCTATGAACATCGAACACACTTTCCTAAACTTGATTTTCTTCTAAGTATTTGAGTCTTCTGATGTCTTCTGCTAGTTGGTCCAAGTATGGTTGATTATAAGGACTTACCATAAACTCTAGGACACAGACATGACCCTGGATATACATGTTGGGTCAATTATCCTAGTTAATGAACCTAGCCCAAATCAAAATAGGGATCCAACACTCTATTCCATTGTCACTTTTGGTTTTGACTACGGAACAGTTATATTCATTATGGACTTGCCTGACAAAATTAGTGAAGATGTTAAAGGTATCTGACTTGTATTTTAGGAAGAACACTCACGCAAAGCACGAGTAATCATCAACAATAACCAATGTATAATCCTTACCTCCCAAACTTCTAACTTGCAGTGGACCGAACAAGTTCATATGAAGTAGATCTAAACATCTATTAGAATCTTTACCAATAATGCTTTTAAAGGTAGCCCTTGTTTGCTTGCCTTATACACATGAATGACAAGGTCTATCTTTAGCGTACTTGACATTTGTGGCATCACGTGCTAAATTAAGTGAAAATAATTTATTAATAATTTTGAAATTAATATGTGCTATTATGCCATTGATCACCAAGAGACGCACTATCTTTAACCAAAAAGCACACTGGTGTAGAAGAGTCTATACAAATAATATTTAAACAAAATATATTTCTGCTTCGAGTGTCTGATAGAATCGTTTTCATATTGTCAACCATTTTTATCAAGCACTTATCTACATGAAATTCAACTACATATCCTTTATCACAGAGCTGTCTTATGGTTATAAGATTGTGCTCCAATCCTTCAACATAAGCCACAACTGAGATGGATACACTACCGTTAGTGATCAAACAATAGCCTTTTGTAATTTCTCGGTCTGAACCTCCAAAGGTGACCTTTGGCCCGTTCATGACTGGGAATAGTTCTGAAGAAGGTTTCTTGTCCCGGTCATATGTCAAGAGCATCCACTATCCAAATACTAGATAGGAGTTTTGATGGCCTTTGGTCATACCTGCAATTACAAATCAATTTGCCTTAGGAACCCAAACAAGTTTAGGTCCTTGGACTCTAGTTAGAACACTCCCCCTACGAGTATTAGTATTATGAGTGGTCTTTCTCACATTGCTAACTTGAGGAGTTGCAAAATTTCTGGAATTAAACAAGCAATCAATGACAAAGTGACCAATTTTGCCACAGCAACAACAGTCAAACCAATTATATCTTTGCCTCAAATTCTCCTGCTTGACCTTTTGAGATTGTGGTCTAGCAAGGGCAGCAGTCTTGGAGGAAGAAGCTTCAAGGTGATGACAATCACATGTCTTCTTCTACTGAAGTGGCATTTCCACAATAGGCTTTACTCTTGGTGCTTTCTTGATGTTATGACCATGAATATAAGGGTCATAACTCTCAAGAGTAATTTCTTCATAAGGTGCCTTGAAGGCACTTTCACCAAAGTTTCAGGGATGAGTCCATCCTTGGTAACGAAACTAGGGCTCTACATAAGTAGGCCTAGCAAAGTGACCTTAGGACGAGTAAAGATCAAACTCGTTTATTGGAAATATAAATTTCTTAAAAGAAGTCCGATCTTGAGGAGCTTTCCCCTTCTCCTTGGCCAAAGCCTTCTTGAGCGCCTTATTCTTTCTTTGAGCCTTATTTCTCCTAAAAGATTTACTAGGAGCATCAACATGTCCTAGCCCAGCACCTTTGGCCTTAGCTGAGAATTCAGCAACAAAAGGAAGGACAGTCTTGGGCTTTGAGAAACTTTCAACAAGTTTCTTTTCCGCAGCAAGTTGTTCTTTAAGTTTTTTTACGATCTTCTCCTTTAGATCTTGGTGCTCGATAGCCTTATTATATTCTTCAATGGGAGCAGTGAAGTTCTCTCTGAGTGAGTCTGTCTTGGCGACTTCCTCTCTCAAAGTGCTCTCGTCAACCTTGAGAGACTTTATCTATTTGGCTTGAGTTTTCATGACTCTTCGACATTTGTCGTAAGCCTTGATCAACTCTTTGTACTAGGGCATGAGTTCAGACTCATCGTCAGAAGAGCTATCCTCAAGATCATAATCAGAACCATAAGATTCAGAAAGAGGAGTATGAGCATTTACCTTCCAAGTGACCTTGGGTTCTTGTTCATCATTAGTTTGAGCCATCAGCCCAAAGTAGGCTTCCTTTTCTTCACTTGACGCAGATGAGTCAGAGTCACTAAGAGTATTGCCCTTCTTGGCTATTAGGATCTTTTCTGTTCCCTTCTTATGATATGAAGATTTCTTTTCCTCTCTATTTCCACACTCCTTCTTATGAGGGTAATCAGTGTTGACATGACATGGCTTATTGCAGCAGTAGCAAATGATATCAATAGAAATATGTTTATTCTGTTTAGTATTATACCTGTCATGGCTACTTGAGCCTTTTCTATTTTGATCACCATTATGATGTGATCTTCTATGCGAGTCATCCTTGCCTCTCCATCGCTTCTTCTTGTTCAAGAATTTCTTGAATTGCATCGAGAGTAGAGAAATCTCTCCTTCAAATAATTCTGAGCCTAAATTGCTTGGCTCTGAGGTTTCTTCTTCACTATCTTCCTATGCAGGAACTGGTGAAGCAGCTTTAATCTTCTTTGAGCTGTCTGCCTTTAGAGCGACAGTCTTGTCCTTGGATGATGACCGACTCTTCTCTTATTCAGCTTTTCTAGAGTTGATCTACAGTTCATATGACATCAGCTTTCCAAAAAGGTTCTGAGGGTCTGTCTCTGCTAACTTGACAAACTCCTTGATGGCACAGACTTTATTGTCCCACTCCTTAGTCGGGGACATTAGAAATTTATCATTCAGCTCACCATTTATGAAGACTCGGCCATATACTCTTAGGCCATTCGCAATCTTGAAGAAATTTTCAAACGTATCTGCAATTGAGTCCTTTAGTCCTTGTCGGAAGGCTTCATACTTTTGATTCAATAAGGATCTTATGTCATCCGTAACTACTTCAGTGCCTTCCATCAAGATGACAAGAGACTGCCACATCTCCTTAGCAGATTGGCAGTGAATCAGATTCTACAGCATAGAATCATCGACTGCACTTGCTATAATATTTTTTGCTTTCTTCTCCAATGAGACATGTACAATCTCATCTTTATCTAGATCCATTAATTTCTTAGGAAGCTTTTT
Organism: Platanthera guangdongensis; assembly: GCA_039583875.1. NCBI lineage: Eukaryota > Viridiplantae > Streptophyta > Magnoliopsida > Asparagales > Orchidaceae > Platanthera > Platanthera guangdongensis. Next base: position 114,673,746 of record CM077154.1, read on the forward strand.
GTTAGGATCTATAGTGGAGATAGTCATTGGAATATAAGGACCATCTTTAACAATTATGAAGATCTTCAGATGCACAGCTTCCATAAAGAACTTAATCCTTTCTTTCCATATGGGAAAGTTATTCTTGTGCATAGAGGAAGCTTGGCAAAATCCTTGGCCTTGTCCATGCTTGGAGAACTCTAAAGACAACTTTGGGGCAGATCTGTTCAAGGTGTTAATGCTTTTTATGAACAACCTCCCTCTGATACCAATTGAAAATGTTTTAAGTTGTCTTACCTAAATCACCTAAAGGGGGTGAATATGTGATTTGTGCTTCTTTTGCGAAATAAAAAATTTAGCGATCTACACACAGAAAATCAAACCAAGTAATCACAGAGACACCAGGAATTATAGTGGTTACCCAACCTTGGGTACATCCACATTCTACTCACCGATCTAGAAAAGCACTAGACTCGGCTACTCCACTAATCTCGGATTGAAACCAATCCTACACAGTACCTCAGAACAATGTTCCAACAACTCGATCCCAAATCTGGCTCTATACTCGGAAGATGAAAACTTCCTACAAGAACTCGGAGAAAATAACTCCCATAACTCGGAGAAAGATCTCCTACAATAATAAAATGAATAGCAAATACAAACAGTGATAGTTCTCAGATCTGAAATGATTTAACTTATTCTTCTTCCTTTTGAACTTTGCGGCTTTATAAGAATTTGTTGAAGAAGAATCGGCAATCTCTGGATATGAAAAACTCTGGACTCACACGATCAAGTAGAGGATTTGTCATTGACAGTAATCTCGATCAGTGAATCAAACTTCTCCGAATCAATCTGGATCAAAAGCCATTGGCGATGAAGAAGAAGACATGCGGTTCTCGATTTGGAAATAAAAATCGGATTTTGGAAACTTGGAATTTTCTTCTTGCGGCGGCTGAAATACTTCTTAAAATCTTCTTGAAAACTTCTTAGGATTAGTCGAAAATGACAAGAACTTTTATATGATTAACCTAACGGTCATAATCGTCATTAATGACATCCATGTGGACCAATCACGCGTTAATTATGTTTGAAATTACCATCTGTCTGGACTTAGCGATTTTCAGAAAAATCAGAATGGGTGTTCTCCAGAAAAAGACTTTTACTTGAGAACAAATGAATTTTGTTACTTGAGAACAATATAGAAGTTCTCGAGAAGAAGACTTAGAGAAAAATGAGGTGGAGGAAGAAAACAGCTCTCTCAGGAAAGAAGAAAAGTACTTGAGAAAATTGCTCATAGTTCTCGAGAAGAAATATTTTGGTACTCGAGAACAAAAGGCTGTCTCGAGAAATATACTTAGAAAAATATGTGGAGGTGGAAAAACTATAGTGTCGAGAATGAAAAGAGGTACTCAAGAAAAATCATATATTGTTCTCGAGAAGAAACATCCTGGTACTCGAGAACAAGAAGTCATCCCGAGAACAAAAGTTTGGCTCTCGAGAAAAGTACACTGGGTCTCGACAAATGCCTTTCTGCATCTCGAGAAAAGAAGATAGTATTCTCGAGAATAATATTGTTATTCTCGAGAAAAATACTTCAAAAAATTTTTATCTGGAAAACAAATATCCCGAGAAGAAATGTCATATATTACTCGAGAACAAAAACCTTTCTCGAGAACAGCAAGAAGCTTTCTCGAAAACAACTTCTGTTACTCGAAATGAAGACAAGTCTTACTTGAGAATAATCATAAGTCCTTATCGAGTACAACTTATAGTACTCGAGAAAAAACTTAGACATTTTCTAAAAAATTTAAAATCTTGATTCTTTATAAAAATCAACATCCTTCTTTTCTCTTCCCCTTAGTGCTTGAAAATGAAGTGTGTCCCAATAGAGAGGCTACACATGAGTCAACACCATGGATCACACACTGAGGGATTACATTGTATGGTTATGTGTTTGGACACTCATTGCAGATTGACATTGGTCTACACATAGCAATTAAGTCCTGTAAACACTTAACAAAAAGTGCATCAAACACAAACTTAATTCATCTTAATATAAGGGTGACGTCATACAAATCTGGAATATTGTGGATGTAATTCCCAAAAATTTCCCGCCTACTCGTTTGCGTAGGACTTGCCATTTCCGGCATACTCGTTTGAGTAGGCCTTGTCATTTTCAGCTTTAATTTCCCGCCTACTCGTTTGAGTAGGACTTGTCATTTCCCGCCTACTCGTTTGAGTAGGATTTATCATTTCCCCACTACTCGTTTGAGTAGGACTTATCATTTCCCCAATACTCGTTTGAGTAGGACTTGTCATTTCCCGCCTATTAATTTGAGTAGGACTTGTCATTTCCTGCCTACTCGTTCGAGTAGGACTTATCATTTTCGGCCAACTCATTTGAGTAGGACTTGTCATTTCCTGCCTACTCATTTGAGTAGGACTTATCATTTTCAGCTTTAATTTCCCGCCTACTCGTTTGAGTAGGACTTGTCATTTCCCGCCTACTCGTTTGAGTAGTACTTGTCATTTTCAGCTTTAATTTCCCGCCTACTCGTTTGAGTAAGACTTGTCATTTTCAGCTTTCATTTCCCGCCAACCCGTTTGAGTAGTTCTCGTCATTTCAATTATGCAATCTTTTTTTTTGTAACTTAGCTTTTTTCTCTATTATGAGTTTGGTTGAGTTCATGCATTTTCCTCTTTTTAGTAGCTTTTCTCTTTCTAATATTAGGTTATCTTATTTCTTCTTATTTTTTGTAACCCTTCAGCGCGTAATATAGAATTCACGCCTCACCAAACTCATAAGCCATCCCCATTCTGATGTATGGCTAATCTCTTTTAGCCCTCGGTATCGAAGAACATTGGGATATAAAATGTTTTTAAATAATTAAAGGTCTTGTTTTTCTATTTAATTAAGTACTTAAGGTTTACCCCGGGTTTACGACGCGTAGACCCACATATCAATGTGTGGGATATATTTCCATTATCCATATGCTAGCTAGCCGAGAGGTCGTGCGTATGGACTGATCACCCCGGGGTAAAGAGAGTTTCGCACTAACCCTCGAGAGAGGAGGCGCGTAATTCTTTTGGATTGGGTCCACCCCTAATAACAGTGTTCTTAGCGTAATGCGGGCATTAAGAGAAATCCATCGTCGGACAAGAGCTTGGTCAAATAGTCTTAATGTTCAGATGAGCGATAGTACTAGAGATAGGTGAGCTCATTCTTTTGGAAACTCCACAACCAAGTATTCCATTTAATTGAATTGAAACCTAGGATATCTAATTATTTAAATCTATTTAGTCCTAACGTAATTCGATACCGAGTGTTATTTCTTCATCGACCTTGTTCTTAATCTATTTCTATCTTTTTCTTAGTAAAAACAGACAACTTAGATTTTTTGGTAAAGTAATAGTCCTTCCTGAGCAGTAGGGATAATCAACCCGTTCCCGGGAAATTTACGATCTCGATATTCCGCCAGAATATCTTGTATTACTTGCGATAGGTGCACTTGCCTATAATTCTCCACGTGAAATCCGGACCCGCCGTGCTCCCTAGATAAAATAGGAGTCGGGCTTCATACGCATCAGGCCGAAATCGTCAACACAGCCTGTCACATGCAAACCAAAGCACTAATCAACAAGCACCATCATATGACTCCCTATGAACTATTGAAAGGAAGAAAACCGACTATGTCCTACTTTACGATCTTTTACAGTAAATGCTTCGCACTTAATAATGAGAAGTATTACCGCACAAAGTTTAGTGAAAAATATTTTGAAGGTACTTTCGTAGGATATAGTAGCCATAGTAAGGCGTATATGATTTTAGGCTTTATTAATATTGTATTTGATGAGACAAGCTTGCTCCATAGTAGCTAGTCTAGTGTGGTTGGTGCAGATGCAGGTACTAGGTTCAAAGAACTAAGCTTTGATAAAGTAGACAAGGAGGATTCTCCAAGCTCAGTCAAGGTCGTCGATCTAAGTATGGTGGACGAAGAACAACTAGATGAACCAACCCCAGAGGATGCTCCTGACGTGGTAGAACCTGCTGATGGAAGAGGAAGAAACCTAGTGTTCAAACACCTCAGAGATCACATGACTGATCAGATCATTGGAGAGCTAGGTGACGGAGTTAGAACCAGAAGAGGTACAACTAATGAGGTTTTGCATCTTAGTTTTCTGTCTCAGGTTGAGCCAAAGAAGTTTGAAGAAGTAAACAAGGATCCCTCCTGGATCATGTCAATTCAAGAGGAGCTCACCCTGCTTGAACGGTGCAATGTCTGTGAGTTGGTTCCTAGACCCAAGGGACAGAACGTGATCGACACCAAATGGATTTTCAGAAACATGCAAGACGAAAATGGAATCATTATAAAGATATATCCAGGCTTGTAGCTCAAAGGTATTGATAAGAAGAAGGGATCGAATTTGACCAGACCTTTGCTCCAGTGTCCATGCTCGAGCCGATCAGGTTGTTTCTTGCGTATGCAACCCTCAAAGGCTTCAAGGTCTATCAAATTGTTGTGAAGTCAACATTCCTCAACGGGAATCATAAAGAGGAAGTATACGTAGCACAACCCCCAGGTTTTGTCAACTTCACTTTCGCTGAATATGTTTATTTTCTTAATAAGGCTCCTTACGGCTTAAAATAAGCTCCATAAGCTTGGTATGAGACGTTGTCTAGCTTTTTTCTTGAGAACAAGTTCACAAGAGGAAAGATAGACAAGACATTATTTCTTAGGGAAGTAAAAGACAAGATTTTGCGAGTGCAAATCTATGTCGACGACATTATTTTTGGCTATACGAAAGACAACCTATGCAAGAAGTTTTCCAAACTTATGCAAGGAAAGTTTGAAATGAGCAGTATGGGAGAGCTGAAGTATTTCTTAGGACTTCAGGTGAAACAATCTGAAGATGGAATTTTCATCTCTCAGACGAAGTTCATCAAGGAGTTACTAAAGAAATTCGGAATGGAGAACGCAACCTCGATGAGGACTCCAATGGGTTCAAGTATGTCTCTACACAAGGGTGAGAAAAGGAAACCTTTTGATGATATCAAGTACAAAAGCATAATTGCGTCCTTGCTCTATCTCACTGCTAGTAGGCCAGACATAATGTTCTCGACATGTGTGTGCGCTAGATTTCAGGTGAATGCGAAGGAATATCATTACGTCGCTGCAAAGTGAATTTTAAGATACCTTAAGGGCACACCGAATCTTCGCTTATGGTACCCAAGAATTAATGATGTCGAGCTAATTGGATTTTCCGATGCAGATTTTACAGGTAGTGGGGATGACAAGAAAAGCAATTCTGGGACGTGCCAATTCCTCAAAAAAGGCTTATCTCTTGGAGCAACAAGAAGTAAAATTGTGTGGCAACATCGACCGCTGAGTCAAAGTACATCTCTGTTGATAGTTGTTGCGCACAACGTTTGTGGATCAGGAATCAACTTGAAGATTACAACCTGAAGTTCAAAGAGATTTTGATGTATTGCAACTCCTCCAGTGTAATAGCAATCAAAAATAATTCAGTTTCCCACAGCCGGACAAAGCACATTGAAGTACGATATCACTTCATCCGGGAGGATGTGGAAAACAAGGACATAGCTATTAGCTACGTCCCGACGGATAAGCAGTTCGCATATATTTTCACAAAGCCGTTGGACGAGTCCAAGCTCTCGTTTTTCAAAACAAAACTTTGCATGCTGAATAAAGATTCGTGAAGATAGCCGAGAAGACAGGAGTTTTCTCAAGAAAATCATCATAGAAGAATATTATCCCAAGGCAAATTCGTCAAATATCGATTAGAAAACTCGGCGATTCTTTGGATATACACATCTAAACTCGACGAATCTAACTTTGCATCCGGTGAATCTTGTCGAATTTCACTAAGGTAAAAAATTTACATTTACATATTGTATCCAAAGATCCGTCGAATGTCAGGTACGCGCCATTCCCTAATTCAAAATTTATATATATATATATATATATATATATATATATATATATATATATATATATATATATATATCACGGGTTAAGGGGCAAACCTCACTTCAATTCTTCGAAACCAAACCGAAAAAACTGAATTGATTCCTCCCGAACCTTTGTCTCCCGCGAATTGCTCTTTGTCTCCCTCCCGTGTCCCTACTCTCGTTCATCTTCGCTTAGTTCAGTGACAACAGTCCAAGCCCATTCCAAGTTTCCAGCAAGGTTTTCAGATTTCCAGTAGTGATTTCTTCCCGAGGTTTGATCCCACCATGGACTTGCTCTTGCTGATTCAGTAAGTGGGAGAAATCGATACCAGTCCAACAGACAAGTTCAGAGTTGTTCCTCTTTCTGTTTGCTAATTGGTTCTCCATGTCTCCTAGAAGCACTAGCAGTTTAATAAGTGGTGGAGAACTAGTTCGGACAGGATTTGTGTCAGCTTCAGATGAGTTCAGAAACATGATTCTCATATTGGAAGCTGCAGGGCTTTCTTTCGTGCTAGAGCACCCATGCAAAGTTTTGGACAAGGATATTCTTGAGTTCTATCATCATGCCAAACTTCATAGGGAAGATTCAGTTATGAAGAGCAAAGTTCGTTCGACAAAAGTCAAAGTGAAGGCTTCCCTCCTGACAAGGTACTTGTGTCTTCCTACATGTGAAGTGGTTGATTACCTCGAAGAGGAGGACTTCACTAGATCCCTTTTTTGTGGACTGCCAATAGGCACAAAAGCTGTTAAGAGAAAAGGGATGAACGAGGAAGGAAAGTTGTTGTCTGACATAATTGGTAAAGTTCTGATCTGTAAGACCGGTTCTCACGACTACCTCTCTTTAGAGATTTTCAAGATTTTAGTGGCGATCATCAGCAGGAAGAGAATTGATTGGGGTGCACTGCTGTTTACTAGGATCAAAGATAGTCTCAACACTCCCAACTTTAAAAGGATTATCAGCTTGTTCTTTAATCAAATGGATAGAGATAAGTTTGATATGACCAAAGGTGTGCTTATCCATCACCTAAATAAAATCGATTCATCAATATTCTCAAGATGGGATAGGAGGATCTCGAGGCCAGGGGAGCCCCCGATGTGCCGTAGGTAGAGGAAGAGGATGCTCCTGCTGATAGGATTCCTACTTCCAACCCCAGCGAAACTCCTGAGATATTGAGTGCAGGAGCTGAGGGGGAGACAGCTGATACACAAGTGGCCAATAAATAAGTGACCTTGAGTGTTACTTCTATTATAGAGATTTCAGTTCAAGTTCTAGCTGCTGAGATCATAGTTCCAGAGATAGGGGATATTCTGATAGATGTTGCTAAGATTGTTCATGCTGTTGTTGATGAGATAGTGCCTGATGAGGCAGATGTCTCTGCTGCTGGCGAGGATGATTTGAATGTGGATGACTATGAAATAGATGCTGATGAGACTAAAGCTACTGATATTGCCAATGATGGTTTTGAGCAGGTGTTAGTGGACAACATGATTATCCCTCTCTTAGAGATTACTCTTGCTTCAGCTCCAGAGGGGGAGGTGACTCAATCCTTGATATCTGTTGCTACTCAGGTTGACATGTTTATCCGCAACCTAGAGAAGAGAGTTGACCTGGCATCTGGTATTCCTCCAGCTGTTCCATAGGAGGTAGTGGATATTTCTGACGAGTAAAGAGATGCAGAGGAGCATGTTGCTGTCCTAATTGCTGTTGAAGATCTCGGTTTGATTACTAAAGCTCATTTATCTCCAATAGATGAGTCTTCCAGTGAGTTAAAAATCCGTTAAGATCTGCCCTCTCTTCATAGTACTCCTCTTCCAGATGTTCTCAATTCCAGTACTGACATTTCTATCCTGAGACCATAGAGGCCTTGTTGGCCAAGCAACAATAATAGTTTGAAGTATCAATGCAAAAAAGTTCAGAAAAAGGTCAAGGAAATTAAGAAAGATATGAACAACAACCATGCAGCTGTCAAGGTGCATTTCGATAAGATAGATGACTGGTTAGACTCCTAGTTTTCGCAGGGTAGTCAAGCTCTCATTCATAATATGGTCGGACTAAAGAGCAATGTAGAAGTTATTCAAAATGTTGATAAGAATATTGTAACAATGATTGAGGCTCACAATCGCTCATTGGCTCATTTTAATAACACAATGGAATCTTATGCCAACGTTGTAGTAGCTGAAGTTAGAAATGGGGAGGATTCTATTAAAGCTAAGGTGGAAGTTGTTGAAGCTGCAATGCTTGCAAATTTCGAACAAGTCAATGAATACAACTATGACAATTTTGTGTGGCTACATGGATAGATATTTAGCTCTCAAGTACCTGCTGTACAACCCCATATTCGCTGAGTGACACTCAAAGGTCTTGCACCCCATGTTTGAGTAGGCTTTAAGCTAATCGGGTCAGGCGAGTAGTGCAGGCGGAAGGGTTCCCACACAAGTCTTGCGGGAGGGTTTGCGCCCGAATATGCGGGAGGCCCTCTAGGTTGGCATTGAGTGATGCTTCTCCACTTAACGCCCTAATCCATGGAGTTGAGTGATGCTCTCCACACAATGCCTTAGCCTCAGAGTTGGCATTGAGTGATGCTTCTCCACTTAATGTCTTAGCCCTCAGAGTTGGAATTGAGTGATGCTTCTCAACTAAATGCCTTAGTCCTTGGCATTTGGTGATGCTTCTCCACTCAACGCCTTAGCCTCAGAGTTGGCGTTTAGGGATGCTTCTCCACTCAATGCCTTAGAACTTAGCATTGAGTGATTCTTCTCCACTCAATGCCTTATCCCTCAGAGTTAGCGTTGAGTGATGCTTCTCCACTCAATTCCTCAGAGTGGGCTTTGAGTGATGCTTCTCCACTCAACGCCTTAGTTCTTGTCATTAAGTGATGCTTCTCCACTCAACGCCCTAGTCCTCGGAAGCGGATGGGCTCCCGCCCAGGTCTAGCGAAAAGGTTTATGCCCGGGTCTGCGGGAGGCCCTAAAGGTTGGCATTGAGTGATGCTTATCCACTCAAACCACTAGTTCATGGCATTGAGTGATTCTTCTCCACTCAATACCCTAGTCCTTGCGGTGAGTGATGCTTCTCCACTAAACACCCTAGTCCCTGACATTGAGTGATGTTTCTCCACTTTAGGCCCTAGTAGGTCCCAGAGGTAAATTTACCTGGATACCCTTGTAGGTCTACATTTATCTCTTCTGAACAATGGAGTTTGGTTGTTGCCAGACCTAGTTAGGCTGCAATAGCCCTTTGGGAGCGCGGAGTTATGATGTTGGCAGGCCATCTTTTTGGAACCTATAAATAGACCTGTAGGGTACCTCAGAAGGCAAGCTTTCTCATTTTCGTAAATCTTGCAGCGCTTTCTGAGTTGTCCTTAGCTTAGCACTTGGCTAAGGAGGGGAAGCTCTCTGAGATCTTCCGGGTTAGTGGAGGGACCTCTTTGTTGTAGCCTAGGGTCAGTTTCATTATTATTTGTCTATGGTCAGTGGTTTAGGCTTGGGTGAAGTAGGTATTAGCTACACCCCACTGTATGAACTCTCGTTTGGGCCAGTTTTTGGTTCCAACATTTCTGGTTCGGTGAGCATGTACCTTAGCAGATTCAAGAAAATCTCAGGCTTAGTCTCATAGCTAGAGGTGAGGAGGAAGGACTTGACTCAGGAGGTTCTCCACCCCCGGCGAGTGGGGTGATGTTGGGGATGCTGGAAGACTTCAGGCTGGAAGTCTTACATGCCATGCATTTGGCATTCTTGGCAAGGAGCGAATGGGCGATGCCACAGGTTCCAGTGGTTACAGCTCCATCGTTTGGCGAGAATGATCTTGGGAAGTGTCACAGAAAGGAGGTCTTGATAGAGGTTGGCGAGAGGGATGTCGTTAGGCGGGAGCACTTACCATGGCTTGCTAATGATGACGGGCTCAGCTAGCCGAGATCCCGAGACGGGCCTTCTCGCTAGGTGGTGGGCGGAAGCCATTTTAGCGAGCTGATCATCTCCACCCCAGTTCTAGATAGGTTTTGAGAGCCCGACATGTCCTACTATACGGGTAGAGACGACCCCGTACAACATGTGCAATGGTTCGAGGATGTCGTTTCAATAAGGTACATGTCGTATGCCTTCAAGTGTAGGCTTTCTGTCATCACTTTGAAGGAAAAGGTTAGGGATTGGTTTCACCACTTTCCCGCGAGTTCTATCTACTGCTTTGAGGATTTGCATCAAGGATTCTTGTTGATGTTCTGGACGTCTAAGAAGAGGAAGAAGTCGGCAGAATGCTTGTTTGCCTTCAAATAGTAGCTAGAGGAGACGATGGGAAGCTATATTGATAGGTTCCAAGAGGAGATTCGGTAGGTTCAGGAGATGTCGGTGTTAACTATGATGCTCACCTTCACCCTCAGGTTGAGGTCGAATTTTTTTTGCATGGATCTGAAGAGAGTACCCCTCCCCCTCTCTTTCGAGGAGCTGATGGTGAGGGTGGCGAAAGAGATAGAGAACGAGGCGGCCAACCCAGCTTTCGCGTAGAAGTTGGCCAAGTTTGCGGAGGAGGATGTGAAGGAGCCAAGAGCAGGGTGACAGAGAGACCAAAGAGAGGATAGGAGGAGAGAGGAACTCATAGGTCAGGGGCATCAAGGGCAGCACTCAAGTTGGAGGCAGCAGGAGCCAAACAACTGGATGGGCTAGAGACCCCAAGAAGGACATCCCCAGGGGCAGGGGGAGTCTTCCAAGGCAGGGATAACTTTTGTGAGTAGGGAAGGTTCAATCAGCCGGTGTGGAGACAGGGGCAGAGGGCCCCCCTCCGACATCCCAACCCGCATTTTCTCTGCATAAAAGGATATATCAAAGTAAGGAGAAAACACACGTTATGATGTCACGTCGGTAGGGGATAACTGCAGACGTTCAGGCGAGACCACAACTAAACAATTTTCGAAAGATTTATGAGTTATATAAGAAAAATTCAGTTTTAAGTTAAATAGTTAGTCGTATCCTTCGGCTTACTGATTCAACTACTCCAAGATTAAAAATATAGTTATACGCTGAGGAAAATACTTTGGTTAAATTGATTTTAACATCCTATATGAGTATAAACACCCCTGAAGGACAACTCATGCTATGCAAGACTCTAGATTTATAATAAGTATAGGAAACATCTTTTCACTAACTAGAAAGTATTGTTTTCGTTTTGAAAGAGATGGCAAGTATGCAATACTAATAATATAGTTTATACGTTAAAATATCTAACATTCAACCTAACATTAAGCCTATCGGAGAGTAAGTATAAATAGCCACAGAAAACAGGGAACACAGCAGCTCAGCAAAGTACTCAGCATTTCAAAAAAAAACTACCAATGGGCGCCAACAACCTGACACGAACCCACTGGTGAGCATGTTTGTCTGTATTAAAGTAAACAACCCAAGAAAATACCTCACAAATTTCAGGAAAACTCCTGCAACGAACAGTCGACTAGCAAGCTTTCAAACATAGCCGCTCAACTGGCTACTGCCCTGAACCTGAGGCATTCAAAGGAAGAACACCTCAGCAAGAAACAAAATACATGTGGCAAAAAAAATTAGGTGAAAGTGTAAAGTAAGAGATGGGTTTACCAAACCCGAGTACAAAATGCTGAAGACCACAGCTGGATAACCAAGTAATTATAAGTACAGTAAAATTAGCAGTAAATGAGTTAATTGAACAAATGCACCAAGTGCGGAACGAAGCCATGTTTCAGCAATATCTGCAAGGATTAGCATAAAAAGCATATATTGATCCAAAAGCAAAATGAGCATAAACCAACTCGAATAAAATGTGAATCATTAACACTTTGCAAAAATCAACCGGGCAGAGTGGGTGACCAATTGTCCAAACCAGGCTCCCAAGCCCAAATGTCTAAAAAACACAGAGGCCCGGCGGTGGTGGACACTTTTCCAAACCCAAACCAGCAGTACTCAAAAAAACAGAGACCATACATCCACCTAGTGCAACGATCCACAACTGACATCCAGTTGGTGGTCCTTTATCAACAGTCAACCTTCAGAGCCAAAGAAACATCAGAACCTACCCAAATCCCATGTTCAAACCTTAAGATAAACTAAAACCATGTCTAAAATCATTCTAAGGACTAAACCCGCCGAGGTAGACAAAAACGACAAAATATTTCTAAGTCCCCGAAATATTCGGCGAATTTCCCCTTATACTCGACAAAACTGCCCTGCGACAACCGACGATATTCATCAAACTCTGGACGACACTCGACGACTGGCCAACGATATTCGTCGAACTCCATTCGATGCTCGACGAATGGTCAACGATATTCATCGAAATCTGTTCGGCAAATGGATAACGATTTTCGTCGAACTCCGCTCGATGCTCGACAAATGGACCGCGATATTCGTCGAACTTCATTCGACGAATGTTCCGACGCTCGATGAATAGTTAATGATATTCGTTGAACTCCTTACGCTAACTTATGATTCACGCCCAAATGAATTAACCTAAATTCGGCGATACTCACCGAATTCTACTTAGGCTACGTACCAAAACTCGACGAACTCCATTACAATACATGCCGATTTTTTACTTATCCCGATTTCTTCCAAATTTCTATAGTTTGGCTAGAAATCAAGATCTAGCCTAGAGGTACTTTTTCGTGATTCCTACTCTACGCATAATCTCTAAGGGAGGAAAATAAAGGAAGGAGATCAAATAAAAATGATCAAGCAAGGGAAGAGATACACTTGCCTTAAAACTTTGGAGAAACGTCGCCAGCACGCCCCGCTTCAAGGATCGGCCGTAGAAAGCCTTAAGCATTGTTTCCTGAAACTTTTGGAAGAGAAAGGAGGTCAAAATCTCAAACCATAACGTACAAAAATCGGGCAAACGGGAAGATCTTACCACGATCGCGAAGCCCTAGCTAAGAGCTTTCCAATTCTCTGCTCAAACGTCAAAACCGACCACTCAATCACCTCATCTCGCCGGCCAAAAGCTCTGTCTGTCCGCATGACCCCTTCCATTTCGCGAAAGAATACTGACGGGTAGGGAAAGATGAACTGTAGGGTTTGACTATTACGCGTTTATATATATATATATATTATAATAATAATAATTAATTTACAATATATCACAATAAATATTAATAACTTCGAAAACACATCTGAAATCCATAACAACACGGAACTTAACGAAATTCGCTCAGTAGCTAAATACCGACGCTATGAATCTAATGGTGAAGTCGAAACACAAATTCGACAAACAAAACTTGCGCAAACACCTCCCGAAGCAAAAACACAGAAATTCCCAAAAAGGCACCAACGAGTCACCAAAACAGGCCCGGCTCGCAAGGGAATCTTGCAAAACGGCTAAACCCAGCCAAACAAAAAACTCAAAGAGCAAAACCATGCTCTAACCACGGCACAAGCCAAACATGCGTTAACGTAATGCCCTGACATCAAAATTACTCCATTACAGGAATAAAATAAATACCCAAAAATCAGGGGCGTTACAACAACCCCTCCAAAAAAGAAGTTTCGTCCCGAAACTTAACATAAATAAGATCAAATCTCATACATAATAAAAACAACCATATGCAAAATAGAGGAAACACTTACCAAAATATCAGGAGAATATATGAGGATGAGCCTCCCTCATAGCTGACTCCAACTCCCAAGTCGTGTTTTCCACATCATAGTTTTGCCACAAAATTTTAACCATCGGAATTGTCTTCCTTCGCAATACCCGATCTTGAGTATCCAAAACACGAACAGTCACTTCCATATATGAAAGGTTAGGCGCCAATCGGGGCACAGAATCAAGAACTAGCCTGTCGCTTAGTACACACTTCCGCAATTGGCTTACGAGAGAAACGTCATGCACATCAGGAAAACTTGCAAGCACATCCAGCATATAAGCTGACACAACAATCCGTTCAATAATTTTAAAAGGTCCCACGTACCTCAGGTCCAACTTGTGGTTCTTACCAAACCTTTTAACTCCTATCATCGGGGAAACTTTAAGAAACATCATATCCCCTACAGCAAACTCCAAATTGGTCCCATGCCGATTGACATACTTCTCTTATCGCTCTTGAGCTATCTGAAACTTCTCTCGTATAAGCTTTACAGAAACATTCATTTCCTCTAACGCTTCAAGACCCAACAATGGTCTTTCTCCAACCTCGGCCCAAAATAAAAAAGTCCTACAATGCCTCCCATATAAAGCCTCAAACGGGTCCATCTGTAGACTTTCCTGATAACTGTTGTTATGATGCCGCAGCATCGCCGCCACTACTTGATGATGATCTGATTGTCGAGGCACTACAACATAAAGACGTTAGGAGCCATGATGACGCTAACGAAAGACAACGTTACAGCCTCCGTCTGCGGCGTGCTAAGCCCAGTTGAAGATTCATTTTAAAATCATGCTCTTAGTTACATTATTTATATTTATATTTTATATTTGAGAATATAAAATTATTTCATGCTTGGGTAATAATATTATATTCATGTGTGGACTTATTTGTTTCCTGCATTTAAAACATTTGGTGTGTAATTAACCACCCGGATGGATAAGATGTCATCTCCATTTTGGACGGTTAAATGTGTGTTTGTAACTCCTATGTGTTTGTAACTCCTATATGTTTATAACTCCTACATAAGGAGACCTCTTTATGAGAATTAATAGACAAAAATAATTTGAATCCTAAAAAAAACTCCCAAAGGAGAATTTGGCCAAGACATTCCTCCTAGCCGCCACCCCGCCTTGTGGTGTGAAACCATCCCTTGCTTCCTCCACCCCTCTTCGGTGCGACTCCGGCGTGGATTCCCTCGGTGTGACTCCAAGGAAGAAGGTTGCAGCCCCATTCAGTGTGACGCTGGTGGATCCGTGGAGAGAGTGATTCTTCCACCATATCTTGTGTGCACGGTGAATTCGGGTTGGGTAAACTCTTCCCCTCTCTTTGTGCTTCCTCTCTTAGATTTGTGGAAGGTGAACCATCGCATTCTCCGTGGCTTTAAATTTTAATCGCTTAAAAATCTTTGAATATAAAACGTTATTGTTCTTGTTTCCATTTTCCGTACCGGGTAGGTTCATTTTGCTTGAGCGGATCTTGGCCTATAGCCTTGATCATTCTCTCAAAAGGATTGGCAACCTTTGCATTAACTTTGGGAATGATCCGACTCATTTTTCATCATTGTTTTAGAGTCGATCTATAACACCCCAAAACTCAAAAGAGCGACGGGTGTCCTTTTGAGCCAAGTTTGGAAATTGGAAGGGGTCACACGGCCTGGGACACGGGCGTGTCCCAGGGCGTGTCATGCTCGGGTAAACGATCTGGTCGAGAGGTCAACGAATTTTGGAGTCGATGATCATCAAGCAGCGAACACGTCCTGGGACACGGGCGTGTCACAGGCCGTGTCCTTCATGGGGTGAAGTCGGGCAATGGAAAGGGTGATACATAGTGTCGGCACATGGGCCGTGTCGGGAAGACACGGGCATGTCAAATCCGACACGGGTGTGTCGGGTACCCGTTTTCCTTATGGGTTGTTTTTGGTGCTGTGTTGATGGGAGAACACGGCCGTGTACAGGTTGACACGGGCATGTCGAACCTGAAATGGGCGTGTCGGGTGCCCGTGTACTTTTTGGGACGTGTCAGTTTCGACGGTGAATGGGGAACACGGCCCTGGACATGGGCATATCACATGCCGTGTTCAGCCCAGATCTTGGATTTCAATGGCTAATTGTGGCCATTCGTTTCTATATTTTGGGATCCGACGGCTGGGGTTTGTTCCTGATGGGATATACCCGGGTTTAGGGTTGGAAATCCCTCATTTCATCCTACCAATCTCTTTATGAAGATCTTGAGAGATGGGAGTGATGAGTCCGATTTATATAGGGTTTCTCGGACTGGTCTGAGCTAGTTTTTACGCGTTTGCACTTCACTTTTAGTTCTATATCGTTCATATTTCTTCTTATCTATATTTCAATATGAAGTGCTCACTTTGGACCGTGTTTTGTATTTTTGTACTTTTATTATTTGTACTCCTTATTGTGATTGCCTGGAATGTCTGCACATATTAGTGATTTGTTGTTCCTATTTGTACAGGGATCGTGATCGTGCGCATTGTTCAGTTCTGCTTTCTATAAATATACAGGTGCTGCCCTAATTTTGGAGATCGCTCATTTTTTCTCTGCCGTTTTCATCTCCGAGGAGGGATTCGGTCGTCCTCCTTCAATCTCCACCCTAGGGAGGTGCTCCGGGCAAGCTTTCACCGCCAAATCCAAGCCGAAGCTTCCTCTCGGCCTCCTCCATCATCTCTTGGGCTCATTTCAAGCTTCAATGCCATAGCTATCAAGCAAAGGGAAGCTTGCAACTATCGTCTGCTACCGTGACACGAAGAAGACGGGCCATCGGAAGGTGGTGACAGCCCTTCTCTACCCCGGACGTAGTTGAGGACCGAGCTTGGATGCGGATTGACAACCCGACGATTCCAACCATGAATCCTCAACAAGACTTCGGATTCGGTCGATCTCTTGCCTTGTTCTTCCTTTATTGTTATTTATGTGTTGTTGTAAACTTTATTTATAGATGATGCGCGTTTAGTTGTAAAATGCTTATATTAAATCATGTCTTTGTGATTTGTATTTTCTTTATATTTGCTTGAGGTGCTCCATATTCCATCCACCACCATGCACCCTTGCCGCACTAGAAATTGCTAGTGGCATGCGTAGCGAAGAGGTACTCACGACCCTCATTATGCCGTTCTAACCACCTCATCCGCAAGCCTACTCGTCCATCCTCCATGCAATTCGGTGTATAGCGGCCCGACTACTCTTCCATCCCACCTAGTGAAGCATCACATAGAGGCGTTGCATGGGAGTAGTTGTTAGCCTTCTATTTTCTTTTTCCGCAAATATCAAACCCCCCCCCCCCCTTAGTTAACTCCGACTTAAGGACTTTAATCTCAAGTACTCCTTGAAATTAACTCCACATTACTGTGTTCCATGAGAGATCGATACTTGGGAAAACTCGCCCATTTTATATTACTTGTGCGACCGGTTCACTACCATGATCTTTAGCATCAAGTTTTTGTCGCCGTTGCCAAGAAACACAGTCGTGTGAGTTTCTAGAGAGGGAGACGTGAGATTGATTTCCTTTTCCTTTGAAAATCGCTTTTGTTTTGTTCTATTTCTGTTTTACCTGCCTTTTTCTTGTTTGTTTAGGCAATTATAGTAATATATTATTGGATTTAGTAATTTGCACACTTTATTTTGAATCTTCTATTTCAACACAATGTGGGGATATTCGAATGCCCAATGTCATTGGTGTGGAAAGCCTTCCCACACAAGTCATGAATGCCCTACGAGAGATATTGAGCATAAGCCTCAGCGCACAATGCATGAGATGCTGTATTCGTACAACCCTTAAAACACTGTGTCCCGAGATTATGGTCAATCGTCCTCGCCACATACACCATTCCCTTATTCCTCTCCGGCCCCACAAGGAACGCAGAGTAATGGGAGAAAGTGTTTGTATGTCGTAGAACAGATCATGCCCTAAAGGATTGTTCTGAGTACCTCCGTGTTATGGAAGAGGATGATGAGCCGGACATCCGGATCATCCAGACTACTACCCTCGGTGGCACACCTTCATCATCTGCTTATGTGTCCCTGTCACCTTCACTTGTTGAAGGGAATGATGTGGACATAACCACCAGATGTGTGGCTGATCTCGGCTTCTACGTGGCTGATCCCATCTCTCCTGTGCATACATCTCCAAGTGTGGAGCCGATTCTTTGTGAGGAACTTGCTCTTGACTTTTATCCAAGCAAAGTTCTTCCTCCTTTTGTACATTCTACTTCAGTCGTCTCTGATGACATTTTCGACGATGCAACACAAGTTGAGGCTTGTGATACATGGATTGTTTCCACTCCCATGGAGGAGGAAAACCTTCCTGGTGTCGAGGTTTCTCCCTCGATACCAAAGGAGGAAGTCCAAGTCTTGGTGGAGGCCTCTATGGATCCGGCCGAGCCTTGTAGCATTGTCGACATTGCTGATGATATTTTTCTGCCTTAGCCTTTGGGGAGTGAAACCGAGATCACTCCCCCGATTATTTCTTTATGTTCTTCGTCTATTTTATTTCTTGACTCCCCTTCCTTATCTGAGCCTGTGCAGGTTGAATCTCCACGGGTAAGTTTGGTTGACGTTGAGACTTGCGCTCAGGCTATCGATGAGTGTATCCTATTGTGTGAGGAGGTTCCTACCTCCTTCACAATGGAAGCGCCTGTTGGGTACACTGGAAAATATGTACCAGATTTGAAGAAGCCTCACCATACTCAATGATATACATCAAGGTGTATTTGATGTGTTTTGAGTTTATATGTGCAGGTTAAGTAATTGCTGAAAAATGCAGAAAAGTTTCTAATTCCATGTGTCGACACCTAGAGGTGAAGTGTTGACACTTATGAAGGCTTGTGTCGACACATAGAGAAGCTGTGTCGACACTTGGAGTAATTATGTCGACACCAGGAAAGGCAGAGTCGACACCAGAAGAAAAGTGTCGACACTTAGAGGCGGTGTCGACACACTGTGAAGAATCATCAACATGAGCTTTGTCGACACTTAGAGGCATTGTCGACACCCAGAGAAGCTTAGTCGACATCGAATGTGTCGAAACCCAGAGAAGCTTAGTCGACATCGAATGTGTCGACACCATGAAGCTGTGTCGACACTCAGCAAGCTTCACCAAAGTTAAAGAAAAAGAAGACAAGTGTCGACACAAAGGATATGTGTCGACACTCAGCAAGTTTCAACACAAGAAGGCATGTGTCGACACAAAGGAGTTGTGTCGACACACAACAGAATTTAACTAAGTGTTAAAGAAGAAGTACTTGTGTCGACACATTCAATCAGTGTCGACACATTCAACAGAAGGCTTGTGTCGACACACAGAATCAGTGTCGACAAATTCTGAAGAAGCAATGTCGAGAAGCTGTTATAACAACACAAGGAGTTGTGTCGACACCATTAAGGCTAGTGTCGACACTTAGTTCACTTGTATCGACACTTGGTCTATTTGTGTCGACACATAATGACTATCTATATCGACACTTTCAGATAGTGACAGTGATTTCAAGAAGTGACTGGATGACTTGACAGATGCCATTTCTACCGGTCAACTGTAACTATCAGAGATGTCAGAAGTTCGTTAGAAACCGGATCAGCCAGTAACCTTGGAGGAAGACTATATAAAGGCCTTTCTCCTTCAACAGAAAGGTATCTATTAAAGATCGATCAACAGATTATTCATTGAAGATAAATAACAGATTGAAGATCTACATAGAGATCTAACACACAAAAGAAGAAGACCTTCGACGGAAGATCTAAGAAGTTGGAGAGAGAGAGAGCTCCTTCTAAGAAGAGTAGCTGCTGAACCAGGCTGCTAAGTAAGATTCAGATTGAGATCTGAATCTCAAGACAGAAGTTGATTAAAGATCATCTTCATAGGAGATTCAACCCTACTGAGTTTTAATTCAAGTAGCTTTGAAGAAAGCTAAGGGAGGTTGATCTCTGCCAAGTTCTTCCAAGAACTCATCAAGAAGCCAGTCAACTCATCTCTCTGTGTCAGAGTTGTGGTTATTTACTTTGTAAATTTTATTTTCTGTAGGATCCTAAGGGATCTGAGTTGTAAGCCTAAATATATAAAGGCTGAGGTAGGGCTTTTGAGCCTGAGTGTAGGAGAATCAAATCTCTGAGTGTAGGCCTTGTTGAAGGCTGAGGTAGGGCTGTTTAGCCTGAGTGTAGGTCTTGTTGAAGACTGAGTGGTAGGGCTTTGTGCCTGAGTTGTAGGAGTGGGGACACTCTGAGTTGTAGGAACCTATTTGGGGTTCTGAGATGTAGGATCTGAGGATCTGAGGAGTAGTGGAGAAGTTAGGCCGAATCTAGTACACTACTAGATAGGCGAAGGGGGAAAGTGGATGTACCCAGACCTTGGGGAACCACTATAAAAATCTGTGTGCACTCTGTGTTTGTTTATTTCTTTGATTGCTGAGCTAGCTGTGCTGAATTGCTATTATTTGTTCAGTGTTTCTGCCTTAAATTAAAAAGATAAAGTTCACCTATTCACCCCCCCCCCCTCTAGGTGGTTAGGCATTATTTCTTTCAAGTGGTATCAGAGGGAGGTTACTCAAAGAAAGGACATAACAGTCTGTGTAAGATCCTGTAGGCAGAATCAGAATAAACCAGAATCAAGAAAATGGGTTCTAGTGAGAATCACAAAGAGCTGGGGTCCATGAAATTGCCAATATGTAGAAAAGAGATATTTGGCATTTGGAAAGAGAGGGTTAGACTCTTTATGGAAGCATCTGACCCAAGGATATATATTACAGTTAAAGAAGGGCCATATGTGCCAATGAAGATATCCATTCTGGATGCTAACCAAAGAATTCCCAAGGATTATTCAGAAATGACCAAGGATGAAATTATCTTGGCAACTATGGATAAGAGGGCTCAGAACATCATAGTGAGTGCCATTGATGATTCTACCTTTCAGAATTTGATTCACTGCAAGACTTCAAAGGAAATGTGGGATACTTTGATAGTCTATATGGAATGGTCTGAAGAAGTAAGACAAGACAGGAAGTTCTTGTTAAATCAGGAATATGAAAGCTTCAGACAAGGAAAGTCTGATAGCATTACTGAATGCTACAAGAAGTTCTATAGGATAGTAAATGAATTGATGTCCTATGGAAGAGAATTCAGCAACTATGAGCTGAATGACAAGTTTTTAAGATCCCTGACTAAGGACTGGGACACCAATATTTGTGCCATTAGGGAAGCGGCCAAACTAGCTGATATACCTCCTCCAAGTTTGTTTGGAAAACTATTATCTTATGAGATGCAGTTAATGACTAGAAAGGAGGAAGAGAAGACTACTAGAGTGGAGCACAAGGAAAGATCTGTGGCCTTTAAGGTTGAAGCCACTAAGAAAAATAGGAGGATTTCCCCATCACCTCCTAAGATTGATGATGATACTACTTCAGAAAATTCAGATAACCAGAATTCAGACAGCAGTGATTCAGATGAAGATTTTGCTGCCTTCACAAGGCAATTTCAGAGATTTTTGAAGAAGAAGCAGTGGAAGTATAAGCCTTCCACATCTAAGCCTAAGGATGATTACTATCAAAAGAGGAAGTCATATAGGAAAGACAGGAGCAAGTCTAAGTCAAACAAGTCTACAACATCAAAGATTATTTGCTACTGTTATAATAGGCCTGGACATATAGTAGCTGAATGTCCAGATAAAAGAAAAGAGACTGCAGATAAGAAGAAGAGTCAACATCAGAGCAAGAAGGAGAAATCCTTTGTTGCAAAGAATGAGAAGACCTTGTCAGATCAGTCATCTTCATAGTCAGAATCTGAAGCTGAGGCTTACATTGGGCTATTTGCTGCAGATGAAGAAGGAGAGTTCCTGCAGGTGCTAAACTCTATATATGAACAAGAAGACCATCATAGCAAGGGACTGATGGTTGTATCAGAAGAGGACAAAGTGCCTGGATTAGCCTGCTCCTAGTAAGGTACAATATCTTTCAGATTATAGTACTGAATCAGAGTCACCAACATCTGCATCAAGTGACGTAGATGGGTCTGAGTCTGAAGGTGATATTCATCAGTTGATAGATGAATATAGAGATTTATTGCAGGCACTTAAGAAGAGCAAAAATCTGGTCAAAACACTGACTAAGGAAATTGCTAATCTTAAGTTGGCTGCTGCTGATTCAGATAAGTTGTTGGATCAAAAACTGAATGAGATTGCCAGATTGAAGAACATAACTGTTATTCAAATGGTCACAATTAATTTCAAGAATGATCAAATTAGAAATCTGGAGGTTAGACTTCAGAAGGAGAAAGATATTGTTGCAAGTTTTTCTAAAACTAAGTCTGTGTTACCCTTGATAGATGAGTTTGTACCTCAAAAGGGTAAGGCTGGTTTAGGATTTAAGAAAACTGCCTGGACTGCTAAGTCCAAATCTAAGGGCAAAGTCCCAGCACTAAACAAGAAGCCTGCTATAGATAAAATAGTCAGGGTTATACCTAAACAACGGTACAACAGTTTGAGTGCTGGTGTTATGACAAGGTAGGCCACTTTGCCTTAGATTGTTGGTACAATTCCAGTACCAAGGAGAGTAGCAAACTGCCTGCTAGAAGAGCTATAGGTAGTTTTGTTAAAAGTCAGACTAACCTGCACCAAGGACCCAAAACTTATTTGGGTTCTAAGGTTAAGTAATCAATTTTGCAGGTGAGTCCAAGTGGCCATGCCCCTATATGGTACTTGGATAGTGGATGTTCCAGGCATATGACTGGAACTAGGGGGTTGCTGAAGGACTATACACCTATCAAAGATGGTCCTAAAGTTACCTTTAGTGGTTCAGAAAAAGGAATCATCAAAGGATTTTGTAACATTTCTAGTAACCTGATTATAATTACTCAAGTGGCTTATGTAAAGGGTTTTAAACATAACCTCATTAGCATAAGTCAGCTGAGTGATTTAGGATATGACATCTCTTTTGTCAAGAATGGTTGTCATATCAAAAGGTCAAGTTATCAAAAGATCATTTTGACAGGATATAGGAAGAAAAATGTCTATTGTCTAGACTTTGTATGTGAGAACAATGTTTCTCCTATTTGTCTTGTAGCTGATGAGAGAGTCTCACATTGTGTTAAATGGCATAAGAGGCTGGCTCATCTTAACTATAAGGCAATTGGCCAACTCTTTAGCAAAGAGTTAGTGAGGAATGGTCCTCAAGTTAAGTGTATAAAGGATGGGATATGCTCAGCTTTTCAAAAAGGCAAGCAGACCAAATCCACCTTTCATAGCCTTGAGAACAAGGATTCTGTGAGGTGTCTATACCTCTTGCATATGGATCTTTTTGGTCCTATGCAAGTTCACAGCATAGGTAGGAAGGTCTACACATTTGTGGCAGTAGATGACAATTCAAGATATTCCTGGGTGTTCTTCCTAAGACAAAAATCTGAAACCCCAAGTATCTTATATAGTTTTGTTAAACAAATTTAGAATGAATTGGACAGTACAGTGGTCAAAATCAGAAGTGACCATGGCACTGAATTTCAGTCTGAAAGTATGACAAAACTGTGTGAAGAGTTTGGGATTTTTCAGGAATTTTCCTCACCAAGAACACCTCAGTAAAATGGTATTGCTGAAAGGAAGAATAAAATATTGATAGAGGCTGGTAAAACCCTATGGAATGACAGTTCTCTCCCAGAATATTTCTGGGCTGAGGCAGTTAGCACTGCATGTCATGTAATCAATAGGGCTACTATCACCAAAAGCCATAAGAAGACCCCCTATGAGATTGTGAAGGGCAGAAAACCAAATTTATCCTATTTCAGGATCTTTGGTTGCAAGTGCTATATACTTAACAATGGAAAGTCTTATCTAACCAAGTTTGCTGCCAAATCCCAAGAGGGGATCTTTGTTGGGTACAGCAATAATAGTAAGGTTTATAGGGTCTACAACTTGATTACACAAGTTGTAGAAGAGTCTGTACATGTAATTTTTGATGAAGCAAGACTCATTAACTGTGAATTGCCAAGTAGTGTTTGCAGCTCTACAGGTATAACTGAGAAGATGGACAAGCTTACCATTACAAAAGGTTCTACTGTAACTCAGCTAGTGGAAAATGGTGGCTGCTATCCAGGGGGAGTACAAGATACTCCTGATGCTGAAGAAGACCAAGAGGTGCAACATATTGAAGAGGCTGAAGATGTGCAACCTGAAGACAGGCTGTCTCCAGCAAATAGGCACCTAAAGGATCATCCAGCCAATCAAATAATTGGAGATCCCATACAAGGAGTACAAATAAGAAACAGGAATCTGAGTACAGTTCTATACTCCAGCTTCCTATCCTAAGTAGAACCAAAGAAGTTTGAAGAAGTAATTCTAGTCTCTCATTGGATTGATGTCATGCAAGAGGAGCTGAATCAATTCAAGAGATGCAAGGTCTGGGAGCTGGTTCCTAAACCCAAGAACCACAACATTATTGGAACTGAGTGGATCTTTAGGAACAAGTTGGATGAGAATGGAATCATTATAAAGAATAAAGCTAGGCTGGTTGCAAAAGGATATAGGCAGGAAGAAGGTATTGATTTTGATCAAACATTTGCTCCAGTAGCAATACTGGAAGCAATAAGGATGTTCCTTGCCTATGCAACACATCAAGGGTTCAAGGTATATCAAATGGATGTTAAGTCAGCTTTTCTGAATGGAAATCTGAAGGAAGAAGTCTATGTAGAGCAGCCATCAGGTTTTGTTGAATCACTTAAACCTGATTATGTTTATAGACTTAGGAAGACTTTGTATGGGTTAAAACAAGCCCCAAGGGCTTGGTATGAAACCCTGTATAGTTTCCTCATTGAGAACAAATTCTCAAGGGGGAAAATAGATAAGACTCTATTCCTTAGGGAATCTAAAGGCAAGATTATCTTAGTCTAAATATATGTAGATGACATAATATTTGGGTCTACAGAAAGTAGTCTTTGCAGAAAGTTTGCAAAACATATGCAAAGAAAATTTGAAATGAGCAGTATGGGGGAACTTAAGTTCTTCTTGAGTCTCCAAGTTAGACAGACTGAATATGGCCTGTCCATATGCCAGTCTAAGTTCACCCTAGATTTGATAAATAAGTATGGTATGGAATCATCCACTACCATGAAAATTCCTATGGGGTCAAGCATGTCTCTAAGAAAAGATGATGCAGGGAAACCTGTAGATGAAACTTTATATAGAGGGATAGTTGGCTCCCTACTGTATTTAACTGCTAGTAGACCATATATCATGGATGCTACATGTGTCTGTGCTTGGTACCAAGCATGCCCTAAAGAATCTCATCTGACAGCAGTCAAAAGGATTTTGAGATATCTTAAGGGCACACCTTATCTAGGCCTTTGGTAGCCTAGGAATGGAGATTTTGTACTGACAGGTTATTCAGATGCAGATTTTGCAGGCTGCAAGGAAGATATGAATAGTACTACAGGAACATGTCAATTTCTAGGTGGAAGGCTGGTATCTTGGAGCAGTAAGAAGCAGACCAGTGTGGCCATCTCCACAGCTGAGTCAGAATATGTTGCTGCAGGAAGTTGCTGTGCACAACTATTATGGATACAGCATCAGCTAGAAGATTATGGTATTCAAGTAAGTAGAACACCTTTGTTTTGTGATTCTACAACTGCAATTTGTATAGCTAATAATCCTGTCTCACATAGTAGGACTAAGCACATAGAAAATAGATACCATTTTCTTAGAGAACATGTAGAAAAAGAAGACATTTCCCTAGAATATGTTAAGACAGATAATCAGATAGCTGATATGTTTACTAAGCCCTTAGATGAAACCAAATTCAATAATTTTAAAATTGAATTAGGTATGTTAAACTTAGAATAGTTTAAATATTGGCTAAGTAAAATAGTGTCAACACACAGAGTTGTCTGTGTCGACACATAGAAGTGGTGTCGACATTTCAGAGAAATGGTGTCGATACATCTAGACAGTCTGTGTCGACACTTCAGAGAATTAGTGTCGACACTTCCAGAGTAGGTGTCGACACATCCAGAGTGGTGTCGACACCTAAGATTAACACAGAATTTGTCGAGTAGAGTTTCGACTAATCGTCGAGCTGAGATATACAAGTGTTGACACATATATTCTGTCGACTATATTTGTGTCGACACATAGTTGTCGAGACATTAGAAGTAAGTGTCGACACTTTTCAACAGTGTCGACACATTTCAAGTATGTTAACGCGACAAAAGTTCACAGTCCACAGTCCATGGAAGGTCTAAGAAAAGTTCTACATCTACCTAGAATGTTTCTTAAGTTTGAAGAAGGACCAATCAAGATTTGGAAGAAGGAGGTCCTTGAATTCTTCAGTGCATCTACACTTGATGAAACTGGACTCAAGATTAAGTCCACAGTCCATGGGGCAAAAGTGAAAGTCACCCAGAAAGGTCTAAGAAAAGTTCTACATCTACCTAGAACTAAAGAAGAAGAAGATGTACCAGTATCAAAGACAAGGGAGGCACTGCACTGGTGTGGACTTGATTCAAGCCTGAAAATTGGATTAGTCTTTAACAGGAAAGGCATGAACATGCAGGGCAAGTTCTTGTCTGAGATAGTAGGCAAGGTAATTCTGAGCAAGGCAGGTGGGCATGATAGGATATCAGCTCACATGTTCAGTTTGATGACAAGGATTATTTTCAAACTCAAGACTGATTGGTCAGCAGTAATGTTTGATAAGATAAAGGAAAGTCTGAAGAATCCCAATCTCGGTAGGATTATGAGTCTATACTTTTCTGGAAGTATTCCTGAAGTGATGAACCAAGCTGCTGGTTCTAAGATAAACCACATGAGAAGAATGGATATAAGAATTATCTCAAGGTGGGATAGAGTTTTGACAAAGGAAATGCCTACTCCTGAGAAGGATACACCTCAGAAGAAGAATAAGAAAGCCATTGTGGCTCCTGAATCCTCAAGCAGCTCAGAGGAGCAAGTAGTTTTCAGTTCTAATGAGGATGAAGCTGATAAGGAAGCAGCTGATGTTACTGGAAGATCACCAGTAAGGACTGAAGATGACCTGAGGCAGGGGGAGCTACCATCTGCTAGCCCCATTCACCTGGATCCACTCCAGGGGGAGCCTCAATAGGTGGATAAGCCAACTCACTTAGATAGTGAAAGGGCAACCCAAACAATTCTTGAGGTAATTAATGAAGTTAACCAAACTATTTATAATATTGAGGATGAAGTATTGACTGAATCATTACTTGATGTTTATCATCAAACTCAGATACATACTCCACCATAAGATGTTATGGAAAACACATCTGTTGCTGATAATGCTCTTGAGATCATAGATTCTCCAGTCCCTACTCAACAGGAGTTTACTCTAGAAGAGTTGTTCCCTGATCTTTTACAGACTGATTTTGAGGGAGACAAAACAGCCTTTGAGGGGGAGCAGGTAGATCTTCAGGAGGAGCATATTAGGTCTCAGGAGGAGACAACAAGAAACGAAAATGAGGAGCAAAGAAATGCTGAGGAACTGTAAAGGACTGAGAATGACTTGCATCCTACTCCTAAGGATAGAGTAGACATTGCAAGTACTTCTACTTCAGAAGATGACGAGGCTGCTAGAGCCAAGAAAAGAAAGTTACAGGTTTTCAAGAGAAGAAGCCAGAACTACAAGAAAGCACTGCAAATAATTGCTCCATAGCCTGCCTCAATAATTGATTATAGTTCTGTTGGAACACCCGATTACTAATTTGGGTCAGGATCACTATGTCTCTAGGAATCAAATGCTTGACCTCCTGTATAGCCTAATAGGTCAATTAGAATTGAGTCTAAGGGTTAGAAGTCTATGTTTGGAAGCTGCCCTGAAGACCAAGATTTTGTGTTTTGGAGACTAAGTCATATCGTCGAGCTCAGCACGATGATTCGTCGAACTCCGATCGATGATCGTCTAGCTCAACTTCAACAGATCGTCGAACTCCCTTCGACGATCGCTGAGCTCAACTTCATTATATCGTCGAACTCCATTCGACGATCGGTGAGCTCAGGTCGACGATTTTGACTCTGCTTTGGATTTTTATCTCTGAGCTCAGTTCAACGATCTATGAGCTCAGATCGACGATATTTTGCTACTATATTTTTCCAGATCGCTGAGCTCAGCTCGACGATAGCAGAGCTCAGTTCGACGATTTCAGATAACTTCCAAGATGTTTCTAAATTCAAATTCAAATATGTTAAGGAGTTATTCTGCAATTAATTCAGAGATTTCCTAGCCGTTTTCATTCATTTCTGGAACAAGTTTCAAGGGATTTCTCAAGGAATATTTCTATGGACTTTCCTCCATAAGAGATTTTGCAATTAAGGATGCAATTAATGCAGGCCAATGGCTACTTGACAGAGAATAAAAGACAGAATTTTTGGAGTCTAAAGAAGACACAGAGAGAGACACACAGATTACAGAGATACATTCAAAATATTCTGTCTCAAAGAATTCTCAAGAACACACATCCAAGGAGATCAACCTTTCAAAAAAATCTTCAGATCTCTTTAGTTTCAAAGTGTTCAAGGCCAACATATTTCAAGACTCCAGACACTCAACATTTCAGTCATTGCTGAAATCA
Source organism: Platanthera guangdongensis (assembly GCA_039583875.1). Lineage (NCBI taxonomy): Eukaryota > Viridiplantae > Streptophyta > Magnoliopsida > Asparagales > Orchidaceae > Platanthera > Platanthera guangdongensis. Next base: position 114,701,861 of record CM077154.1, read on the forward strand.
TCTATTGCTGGAGTTCAATCTTTGAAGGCCTATCACCCTCAGCAAAGCTTTTCTTCCTGAAGATCTCAAGGATTCAGGGGGAGCTTTTATATCAACAATCCACATAGTCTTCTCAGTTGTTTGAGAAAGAGAAGACTTCCATCACTCTCTCACCCCCTCTCTGTAAAGGGTTTCTCAAACTCCCTTCAAAAGTTTGAGCTTGGTTTTTGAGCACCTTGTCAAAAGCTCATTGGTGGCAAGACACCTGATCAAAAAATCTGCTTTAGTTTTTGAGCACCATATCAAAAGCTCATTGGTGCCAGGACACCTGATCAACTCATCCTGCAGTGGATTCCTACCTAGGGTGGTAGAAGAGTGGATGTACCCAAGTTTAGGGGAACCACTATATTTCCTTGTGTCTTCTGGTTTTGCTTGTTTTTATGTTTGTTTCTGGCCTTGATTACTCTGTGATTAGCCGTTGTTTAACTTAGTGCTGTGATTAGTTTTTTTTTTGCTTCCCTGCTCAAACTTATTACAACAACTGTTGTAAAAAGTTTCAAAGCACCATATACTCTATTCACCCCCTCTAGAGTATATCAGATCTAACTGCACTTTCAATTGGTATCAAAGCGAGGTTGGTTAAACATACTATACCTGATTGGTTGTACAGGCTAACACCTGAACCCAAAGATCCCAAGTTAGATCTGCTTTTCTTCTGTATTTTATTATTAGATTTTGTTTTCACAAATCATGGCCCAAAACAAAGATTATGCTAGCACCAGACCTCCAGTGTGCAATCTATCCAAGTTTGCACTTTGGAAAGCAAGGATCAGACTTTACATGAATTCTATTGACGAAGATATCTTTAACTCTGTTTGACAGTGTGTCCAAGACCCCCAGAGAATTCCAGTACAAATGCTGTTCCACCTCCATCAGGAACAGATGCTGATATCAAGAGATGGAAGGTAGCTGATGCCAAGGCTATGAACATCTTGGCCCAGACAATGTCAGATGACATATTCCAAAAGGTGGTTGAATGCAATTCAGCAAAGGAAATTTGGGACAAACTCTCAGAAATAGTCTCAGGCTCTTCTGATGAGAGAAAGGATAGGTGATCCCATCTCATCTCTCAATATGAGAACTTCAAAAAGGGAGAAACTGAGTCAGTGGGAGACATGTACAACAGGCTAAGTCTAATTGTCAGTGAACTCAGGACATTGGACAAAGAGATCTCTCTAACTGAACTTAATGACAAGATCCTAATGTGCTTCCCTAGCACTTGGGATTCAAGAATCTGGCCAATTAAGGATGCCAGAAGTCTGAATGATATCACTACTGAAGCTCTATTGGGTAAGCTCAAAACTTATGAGCTACTCATCAAAAATAGAGAGGAAGAACGGAAGGCTGCCTCACCAGCCACACGAAAAGAGAAGACTATAGCCTTCAAGGCAACTGAAGATTTGCCTGAAGATAAAGCCACAGGCAATGATGAACTACTCAGTCTGCTGTCCAAAAGATTTTACAAAATGGCCAGAAAGGACTTCAGAAGAAGATCATACAAGGAGCAGGATAAGCCAAGGTATGACAAGTCCATTAGTAATAATAAAGACATTATTTGCTTTGGTTGCAGGAAACCAGGGCACATAATTCCTGACTGTCCAGAGAACAAGAACAAGGACAGAAGAGACAGGAAAGAAAGAAGAAAGGAAAAAGACTCCAAGAGGAATGACAATGGCAAACCCTCTTCAAGCAAAAACAAACATACAAGAAAAGTGTTTGTTGCTGAATCCTGGAGTGAGACTGAAGAAGAGTCAGAAGCCTCATCCAGTTCCAGTGATGATGAGGATGATGCAGAAGAAAAGTAGTTCTGCATGTTGGCAATCAATGCCTCACAGCATAATTCAGAAGAAGAGGAGTCAGAGTCAGACTCAGAGACTCAACTTGAAGAAGATCAGGTAATTGGTTCTTTTGATTTTAGTTCAGAGGATATTAAATCTGAATTTAAAGCACTGTGTTTAGACCTTCTAAAGTCTGAGAAAGAAATTATCTCTCTCAGAAATCAATTATCTGAACATAATACCTTAAAGTCAGAAAACTTCAAACTCTCTGAGGAGTTGGAGTGCTGTAGGGAACAGATAGCTTCACTGAAAAGTGAGCTCTCTGAGGCCAAAAAGCTTGAAGAATCCCTTAATAGGAGAAGCATCAAGCCGTTGGACATCACAAGCACAGTGAACTCCAAATTCAACAGTACACTAGGCTTGGGTGCTTCATCCAGCCAACCCATAGTTCTAACAACTCAAATCAAATTCATTTCTGACAAGGGAAAGGGAGTTGTAGAGGTTGCTAGGAAAAATTCTGATCTGCCTCAGAAAACTAAGTCCCAGCAGAAATCGTCGAACCGAGATCGACGATCGCCGAATGAAGATCGACGATCTCCGAACGCAGCTCGACGATCTCAGGCAAGATCGTCGAACGCAGTTCGATGATCTCAGCCAAAGTCATTGAACGCGGGTCGACGATCGCAAATACCTGACCTCAGCCATAGTCGACCGTCGAATGGAGCTCGACGATCTGACCTAAGATCGTCGAACGCAGATCCAAGATCGTCGAACAGAGGTCAGAACTCTGGAAAATTTTTCAAAGGCAAATCAAAATTGAATCCTAAGGGTCCTTCATCCCAAATCTTTAACCCTTATACTGAATGGATTATACCTCCAAGGAGATATCATCCTGAAGGATATAAGAGTCAACCTGGGATGTCTTTCATTTCAGAATTTAGAGGTTATCAACCTAGGCCCAAGGTAAACTGGGTCAAAAACAAATGAATTGTCATATGTGCAGGTGAAGACCTATCCAACATCTAACCAGCAATGGTATTTGGATAGTGGGTGCTCTAAGCACATGATAGGGATCAAGGACAACATCACATCCTTCAGAGCCAAGCTTGGACCCAAAGTTACCTTTGGACAGACTAAAGGATATGGTGCAGTCCAGATTGGATCAGTAACTTTCAAGAAGGTAGCTTATGTGGAAGGACTGAAGCACAACCTAATTAGTATAAGTCAGCTGTGTGATGAAGGCTACCAGGTGACCTTCAGCAAAGCCTTATGCAAAATCAAGTCAGAGGACAACACAACTGTGTTGACAGGTAAAAGGAAAGGTAACATCTATCTAGTAGATTTTCTCTCAACTGATGTAGATATCTGCTTGTTTAATTCTGTCTGTAGGCCAAATATTTTATAGCATAAGAGATTAGGACACCTAAACCTTAGAACTATTGCTAGGCTATCCAAGGACAACCTTGTTAGAGGACTACCTTCTGGCCCTTACAAGAAGGAAGGACTCTGCAGGGCTTGTCAATTAGGCAAGCAAACTAAACACAGCTTTAAGTCACTTAATAAGAGTGATTCACCTAGGATATTGTATCTGTTACACATGGATCTCTTTGCACCCATCACAGTACAAAGCCTAGGAGGGAAATCCTACACTTTAGTATTTGTAGATGACTTCTCTAGATTCACATGGGTGTTCTTTCTAAGGAAGAAGTCTGATAACTGTAAGTGTCTGACAGAGTTTCTCAAATGTATACAGATTGAGTTCAATACTCACATTTCCCTGATCAGAAGTGATCATGTGACAGAGTTTGATTCTCTTCTTATGCAAGAGTTCTGTCAGAGTGAAATGATCAGACATACTTTCTCAGCTCCTAGAACTCCTCAACAAAATGGGGTAGCTGAAAGGAAAAATAGAACCCTTATTGAATCTGCCACTATATTGCTGTCAGATGCTCATCTACCTCTATCCTTTTGGGCAGAGGCAGTGAACAACTCCAACTATGTACTGAACAGAAGTCTGATACATAAACTAAAGGGAAAGACTCTCTATAAATTACTCAAAGGGAAGAAACCTAAAGTTGACTATTTTAGAGTCTTTGGTTGTATTTGCTACATTCACAATAATGACAAGAAATATTTAGCAAAATTTCAAGCCAAAGCTGATGAAGGAGTGTTTCTGGGATACTCCATGATCAGCAAGGCCTATAGGGTCTATAATAAATCATCTTTGAAAATTGAGGAATCTGTTCACATCTCATTTGATGAAACTAACATGTCTTTCAAGGAGAAGAATTCTTCTACCATAGAACCTTTGCAGGAACATTCTCTAGTTGAAGACTTGAACAAGTTACAGGTTACTCAAAAGGATGAAAGCAGTGAAGATGAAGAAAATGCTCAACATATTGAATAACAACTTGAAGAGCCAGTTGTTGTACCACAAGAGAAAACAACAACACAGGTTGGTGAACAATCAACACCCCCTGTCGATTTAGTAACATCAAGAGACCATCCAATTTCCAAATAATTGGAGAAATCTCAGCTGGTGTGCAAACCAGAAATCAGGTCAACCAAAACCTGTTGCACACCTGCTTCCTATCTCAAATTGAACCTCAGTCCATTCAAGATGCAGAGCAAGATCCACACTGGATCATTGCAATGCAAGAGGAGTTGCATCAATTTGAGAGAAACAAAGTATGGGAACTAGTGCCAAAGCCTAAGGATCATTTCATTGTTGGAACAAAATGAGTATTCAGAAACAAACTGGATGATCAAGGAGTAATTATAAGGAACAAGGCAAGGCTAGTTGCTCAGGGATACTCTCAAGAAGAAGGAATAGACTACGACCAGACTTTTGCACCTGTTGTGTTGGGTACATTGCTCAAATGTACCTGATTTGAAGAAGCCTCACCTAACTCAATGATATACATCATAATGTATTTGATGTTTGTTTGAGTTACTTGTGCAGGTTAGGAATACACTGGACTGAAGCTAAAAGTTTCTAAGTCCATGTGTCGACACCCAGAGGGAAAGTGTCGACACTTGAGAAAGCTTGTGTCGACACCCAGACAAGCAGTGTCGACACTTGGAGTAATTGTGTCGACACCTGGGAAGAAGAGTCGACACCAGTCAGAAAGTGTCGACACTTGGAGTTGTGTCGACACTCAGTGTAGAAGAATGCAGAAAAGCTGTGTCGACACTTAGCAGAAGTGTCGACACCTAGAAGAGCTGAGTCAACACCAGAAAGTGTCGACACTTGGAGTTGTGTCGACACTCAGCAAAAGTCTACAGAATCTAAGTACAAGTGTCGACACTCAACACAATGTGTCGACACTATGCAGAAGAGTCAACACTTAAAGAAAGTGTCGACACCCAGCACAATGTGTCGACACTTAGCTAAAGACTCAGTATTTGAAGTAAGTGTCGACACTCAACACAATGTGTCGACACTATGCTGAAGAGTCAGTATTTGAAGAAAGTGTCGACACTCAGCACAATGTGTCGACACACAACCAGGAGACTCTACACTTGAAGAAAGTGTCAACACAAGGAGCTGTGTCGACACTTAGCAAAGAACAGAAAAGTTACAAAATATTCTAAGTACAAGTGTCGACACTAAAGGAATGTGTCGACACTCAGCTGAAGAAACAAAAGTGAAGACTTGTGTCGACACCAAGAAGCAGTATCGACACTTGACAGTTTCAACACATGAAGATGTGTCGACACAAAGAACATGTGTCGACACTTAGAAGAATACAGTTGAAGAATGAAGAACAAGTACTTGTGTCGACACTCAATTTCAGTGTCGACACATGCAGAAGGATCTGTGTCGAGACATACAAGGAATTGTGTCGACACCTTGTAGACTTGTGTCGACACTTACATAACATGTGTCGACACTTGGTCTATAAGTATCGACACTTAAGAACAAGAAAGTCTCGACACTATCTGACAGTTAGAGAAATTTCAAGAAGTGACTGGTTGACATGACAGCTGCTGATCCAGCCGGTCTACATCAACTGTCAGAGATATCAGAAGTCTGTTATGAACCGGACCAGCCGGTTACCATGAAGGAAGCCTATAAATAGGCACCCACAGTTTACAGACCAAGATTGATAGAGTAATCAAGATTGATCAAGTAATATAGAAGTGGTTGAAAAAGTTTTTGACAGAGAGAGCTCAGATCTTTGTAAAAGTGGTATATTGAGTATCAACACAAGAAGATCTTGCTGTGCATTGGCAGATCTAAGAAGTTGGAGAGAGAGAGCTCCAACCAAGTATTCAGTCTTTGGAACTAAGGCTGAGAAGAAGAATTCAGAGTCATCTGGATTTCAAGAAGCAGAGGTCAAGGAACAACTGCAGAAGATTCAGACTAATTCAGTTCTAATCAAGAAGCTTTGAAGGAAGCTAAGTCAGTTTGGATCTAACTGAGTTCTTCCAAGAACTCTTCAAGAAACTCTCAACTCCTCTCTTATTTTCTGAGTTGTAGAGTTAGCTATTGTACTTTCTATTTTAACTTGTAGGATCCATTGGATCTGAGAGAATTGTAAGCCTATATTATAAAGGCTGAGGGTAGGGCTTGCTTGCCTGAGTGTAGGAGTTGAAGAACTCTGAGTGTAGGCCTTAATTGGCTGAGTGTAGGCCTGGGTGGCTGAGTGTAGGCCTTTTGGCTGAGTGTAAGGCTTTGGGCCTGAGGTAGGAACCTAGTTGGGTTCTCAGTTAGTGGAGAAGTTTGGCTGAATCTAGTACACTGCTAGATAGGCGAAGGGGGAAAGTGGATGTACCCAAAGATTGGGGAACCACTATAAATTAGTGTGTCTTCTGTGCTGTGCTGTGCTGTGGAATTACTGGTTATTTCTGTAATTGCTGTTAGTTGTAATAATCTGTGAAATAACTATTGAGCTGCCAACAAAATTGTAAAAAGGTTTAGGTCACCTATTCACCCCCCCCCCCCTCTAGGTGTTTAGGTACCATATCTTTCAAGTGGTATCAGAGCCAGGTTCCTCAAAAAGGACTAACTGTCTGAGGAGATCCAGTTTGGCAGATTCAGTATAAGTCAGGAAACAGTTTCAAGAAAATCAAGAAACATGGGGTCTTCAGAGAATCACAAGGAATTGGGTTCAATGAAACTGCCCATATGCAGAAAAGAGATTTTTGGAATCTGGAAAGAAAGGGTAAGGCTGTTCATGGAGGCCTCTGACCCTAGGATCTACATCACAGTCAAAGAAGGGCCTTATGTGCCCATGAAGATTTCAGTCTTGGATGCTACACAGAGAACTCCAAAGGATTTTTTTGAGATGACCAAGGATGAGATTGTCCTAGCTACAATGGACAAAAGGGCACAGAACATCATAGTTAGTGCAATTGATGATGCCACCTTCCAGAACCTTATTCACTGTAAAACAGCAAAAGAAATGTGGGATACCCTCATTGTCTACATGGAAGGTTCTGAAGAAGTAAGACAAGATAGGAAGTCCTTGCTTAATCAAGAATATGAGAGCTTTAGGCAAGGAAGAGGAGATAGCATCACTGAATGCTACAAGAAGTTTTATAGAATTGTTAATGAACTCATGTCCTATGGAAGAGAGTTCACTAACTATGAATTAAATGATAAGTTCTTAAGGTCCCTAACCAAAGATTGGGACACTAAGATCTGTGCCATCAGAGAAATGGCAAAGTTGGGAGAAATTCCTCCTCCCACACTGTTTGGCAAGTTGTTATCTTATGAGATGCAATTGTCAGTAAGAAAAGAGGAGGAAAAGTCAACAAGGACTGAACACAGGGAAAGGACTGTTGCCTTTAAGTCAGAAGTACCTAGAAAGAACAGGACTAAGTCATCAACTCCTCCTCCAGAGGTAGTTGAATCAGAATCTGATGAGTCTGTTAGCACTAAATCTACAAGCAGTGAAAGTGATGAAGATTTTGCTGCATTTACCAGACATTTTCAGAAATTCCTTAAGAAGAAACAGTGGAGGTCCAGACCTTCATATTCCAAAGGGAAAGAAGTCCAGTATCAGGAGAAGAAGCCTTCAAAGAAGGATAAGAAAAAGACAAAGACTAGTAAGGCAACTGGGTCTAAGATTGTGTGTTACTGCTGCAATAGACAGGGTCATGTTATTGCTGATTGTCCTGAAAGAAGGAAAGAATCCAGTGACAAAAAGAAGACTCACTTCAAAGGAAAGAAGGAGAAGTCCTTTGTTGCAAAGAATGAGAAGACCCTTTCAGACATTTCTTCTTCAGACACTGAGACAGATGCTGAAGCCTATATAGGGCTATTTGCTGAAGAAGAAGAAGAGTTTATGCAGATCATGGAATCAATCTATGAACAAGAAGAGTGTCAGTGCCAAGGACTGATGGCATTGACTGAAAGTACCAAAATCCTGGAGCAGCCAGGACCTAGTCAGGTACAATGTCTAACTCCAAGTTCAGATTCCAGTTCTAGTTCAGAGTCAGAATCATCTTCATCAAGTGATGGAAGTATTTCTGAATCTGAGGGAGATATTCATCAGCTCTTAGATGAATACCAAGTACTGTTGCAAGCCTATAAGAAAAGCAAGATCCTAGCCAAAAGTCAGGCAAAGGAGATTGCTGATCTCAAGGCAGCTGCAACAGATTTTGAGAAGCAGTATGATCAAAAACTGAATGAAGTAGCCAGGCTGAAACACATTACTGTGATTCAGATGGGTACTATTACATTTAAGAATGATCAAATTAAGAGACTGGAGACAAATCTCCAGAAGGAAAGAGAGCTAGTTGCTAGGTTTTCAAAACCTAAATCAGTGCTACCCTTGATTGATGAATTTGTTCATCATAAAGGAAAGGCTGGATTGGGTTTTATTAAACCAGCTAGGACTGTTCAGGATCAGTCCAAGTCCAAGGGCAAAGCCCCAACATTCAACAAGCCTGCTGTAGTCAAAACAGCAAAGGTTGTACCTAAGCAAAGGTACAACAAGTTTGAATGCTGGTGTTGTGGCAAGGTTGGCCACTTTGCCTTGGACTGTTGGCACAATGCAAGTGTCATTGGGAGTAGCAAGTTACCTGCTGGAAAGCCAACAGGTGGCTTTGTCAAGTTGCAAACTAACAATCACCAAGGACCCAAGTTTACTTTGGGTTCTAAGGTTAAGTAATTTGTTTTGCAGGTGAATCCAAGTGGCCATACCCCTACATGGTACTTGGATAGTGGATGTTCCAGACACATGACTGGAACTAGGGGACTACTGAAGGACTTCATTCCAATCAAAAATGGTCCAAAGGTGACCTTTGGTGGTTCTGAAAAAGGAATCATCAAAGGGTTTGGTAACATCTCTTCAAACCTTGTTTCCATTACTCAAGTGGCTTATGTTAAAGGGTTGAAACACAACCTCATTAGTATAAGTCAGTTAAGTGATGTAGGGTATGACATCTCATTTGTTAAAAATGGCTGTCATATCAAGAGGTCAAGTGATCAAGAGATCATTTTGACAGGTTATAGGAAGAGAAATGTCTATTGTTTAGACATTATGGTTGAGAACAATAGTTCTCCAGTTTGTCTTGTAGCTGATGAGACAGTCTCTCAATGTGTCAAATGGCACAAGAGGCTTGCTCATCTTAATTACAAGACTATTGGCAAACTCTTTAGTAAAGAGTTAGTGAGGAATGGTCCTCAAGTTAAGTGTGTCAAAGATGGCATTTGCTCAGCTTGTCAAAAGGGCAAGCAGACTAAATCCACCTTTAGAAGCTTAGACAACAAAGATGCTGTGAGGTGTTTATACCTCTTGCATATGGATCTATTTGGTCCAATGCCAGTTCACAGCTTAGGTAGGAAGGTCTACACCTTTGTAGTTGTTGATGACTACTCAAGGTTTTCCTGGGTGTTCTTCTTAAAGCAGAAATCTGAGACACCTAGTGTCTTCTATAGTTTTGTTAAGCAAATTCAGAATGAATTGAACTGTACAGTGGTCAAAATTAGAAGTGACCATGGTACAGAGTTTCAGTCTGAAAGCATGACAAAGCTGTGTGAAGACTATGGGATATTTCAAGAATTCTCTTCACCTAGAACACCTCAGCAAAATGGCATTGCTGAAAGGAAAAATAGGACCTTGATAGAGGCTGGTAGAACCCTATTAAGTGATTCATCACTACCAGAGTATTTCTGGGCTGAAGCAGTTAACACTGCATGCCATGTGATAAATAGGGCTACCATCACTAAAAGGTTAAACAAGACCCCCTATGAAGTTGTGAAAGGCAGGAAACCAAATCTATCCTATTTCAGGATTTTTGGTTGCAAATGCTTCATACTTAACAATGGAAAGTCTTACCTAACTAAGTTTGCTGCCAAGTCCCAAGAGGGAGTGTTTGTTGGGTACAGCAATAATAGTAAGGCTTATAGAGTCTACAACTTGACTACACAAGTTGTAGAGGAATCTGTGCATGTAGTTTTTGATGAGTCACAACTAATTAACAATGAGTTGTCTAGTAGTGTGTGCAGCCCCACAGGTCTTACTAAGAAGATGGACAAGCTAACCATAGAAGATGTACCAGCTGCAAGACAGCAAGTAGAAGATGATGGCTTATGTCCAGGGGGAGAACTACATGTACCAGGAGCTGAAGAAGTACAAGGAACTCAGCATGATGAAGATGCTGTAGAAGTTCAACCAGAAGTAAGGATGCCTCCAGCCAACAGGCATCTAAGAGATCATCCAATAGAGCTGATAATTGGAGATCCAAGACAAGGTGTTCAGACAAGGAGCAGAAATCAGAATGCTGAAGTATATTCAAGTTTTCTGTCTCAAATAGAACCAAAGAAATTTGAAGAAGCAATACAAGATCCACAGTGGACTGAAGCAATGCAGGAAGAGCTTAATCAGTTCAAAAGGTGCAAGGTTTGGGATCTGGTTCCTAAGCCTAAAGATCACAATGTGATAGGAACAAAGTGGATCTACAGGAACAAGTTAGATGAACAAGGTGTCATCATTAAGAATAAAGCAAGACTGGTTGCAAAAGGATATAGGCAAGAAGAAGGTATTGATTTTGATCAAACCTTTGCTCCAGTAGCCAGACTGGAAGCCATAAGGATGTTCTTGGCCTATGCAACCTACCAAGGATTCAAAGTATACCAAATGGATGTGAAGTCAGCATTCCTTAATGGTAATTTAAAAGAAGAAGTATATGTGGAGCAGCCTTCAGGTTTTGTTGATCCTACTCTTCCACATTATGTCTATAGACTTAGGAAAGCATTATATGGGTTAAAACAAGCACCTAGAGCTTGGTATGAAACCCTATCTAGTTTCCTCATTGAGAACAAGTTCTCAAGGGGGAAAATAGATAAGACTCTATTCCTTAGGGAATCTAGAGGCAAAGTCATACTTGTCCAAATATATGTAGATGACATTATATTTGGGTCTACTGAAAGTAGCCTTTGCAAAAAGTTTGCAAAGCTTATGCAAAGTCAATTTGAGATGAGTAGTATGGGAGAACTGAAGTTTTTCTTGGGTCTCCAAGTTAAACAGACTGGAAGTGGTCTATCCATATGTCAGTCCAAGTTCACCCTAGAACTCATAAGGAAGTATGGTATGGATTCATCCAGTACCATGAAGACTCCTATGGGGTCAAGTATGTCTCTAAGCAAGGATGATGCAGGGAAACCTGTAGATGAAACCTTGTATAGAGGGATAGTTGGCTCCCTACTATACTTGACTGCAAGTAGGCCTGACATTATGTATGCTACATGTGTTTGTGCCAGGTATCAAGCCTGCCCTAAAGAGTCTCACTTGACTGCAGTCAAGAGAATCTTGAGATATCTAAAGGGCACACCTTATCTAGGCCTCTGGTACCCTAGGAATGGAGACTTTGATCTAACAGGCTATTCAGATGCAGACTTTGCAGGATGCAAAGAAGATAGAAAGAGCACTACTGGATCCTGTCAATTCCTAGGTGGAAGACTCATTTCATGGAGCAGTAAGAAGCAAACCAGTGTGGCTATTTCCACAGCTGAGTCAGAATATGTAGCTGCAGGAAGTTGCTGTGCTCAACTTCTGTGGATTCAACATCAGCTAGAAGACTATGGATGTCAGGTAAGTAGAACTCCACTTTATTGTGATTCTACAAGTGCTATTTCCATAGCTAATAATCCTGTATCACATAGTAGAACTAAACATATTGAGATTAAATATCACTTTCTTAGGGAGCATGTAGAAAGAAATGATATTGCACTTGAATATGTTAGAACTGATAATCAGATAGCTGATATGTTCACTAAGCCCTTAGAAGAAGCTAATTTTAATAGGTTCAAAATTGAACTAGGTATGATAAACTTAGACTAAGTTTACAGAACTAAAAATTAGCTAAGTAAAAAGGTGTCGACACTTCAGAAAGTTAGTGTCGACACATGTCGAGTAGGTGTCGACACTTCAGAATGTTAGTGTCGACACATGTCGAGTAGGTGTCGACACATCCAATAAGGTGTCGACACTTAAGTTTTACTCAGAATTTTCTAAGTAAAGTCTCCGCTACATGTCGAGTAGTGTGGTGTCGACACTTAACCAAGTGTCGACACATAAAATCTGTTGACTAAACTTGTGTCGACACATGTGTGTCGAGACATTATAAGTCAGTGTCGACACTTATTGACAGTGTCGACACATCTTTAGTAATCCATCCCGCCTGTTCGTCTTCAAACCAGAAAGGTATAAATAGGATTCTGTCTTTGTTTGTCGACACGCTTTCAAAAGTTTCGAGACCAAAACTCTTGTGTCGACATTTCTCTCTTCTCAAGACTAAATCTTCAAACCCTAATGGCTCCCAAGCTCGAGGAGAATGTTAACGAAGGGTATGAGCTCGTGCGAGGTGCTTTTGACGATGGCGATCAAGAAATCAAGACGGTGATAACCCTAGTCACCGATTCAGGATTGGAGTTCTTGGTTTCAGAACCAACCAAGATATGGAAGAAAGAAGTGCTTGAATTCCTTACTGGAGCGTCTGTAGATGACTCGGGCTACAGAATTAAGTCAAGGGTGCATGTCACCAAGGTCAAGGTATCACCCAAAAGTCTGAGAAAGGTACTTCAGCTACCTAAGACTCAAGAAGAAGAAGAAATTTCTACATCCAAGACCAGGGAAGCTTTGGTCTGGTGTGGTCTTGATTCAAATATGAAAATAGGTTCTGTCTTTCACAGAAAAGGCATGAACATTCAAGGAAAATTTCTGTCTGAAGTAGTAGGCAAAGTTATACTAAGCAAACCAGGAGGACATGACAGGGTGTCAGCCTCTATGTTCAGTATTATGACCAGAATCATCTTCAACATCAAAACAGATTGGTCTATGATTGTCTTTGAGAAAGTGAAGGAAAGTCTGAAGAAGCCCAATCTGGGCAGGATTCTAAGTCTCTACCTGGCTGGATCAATTCTAGAGGTAATGAGCACTGCTGCTGGAACTAAAATCAACCACATGAGAAGGATGGACATGAGGATTTTCTCCAGGTGGGAAAGGGTGCTGTCAAAGGACTTGACCACCCCTGAGAAACAAGCTTCTAAGAAAAATTCACCCCCACAGAAGAAGAGGAAGATAGCTGCTGTGACTCAGGAGTCCTCCAGCAGCTCAGGTAGTGAAGAACAGGTGGTGTTCACACCTGATGAACAAGAGGAGGAGATAGTAGAAAAGACCTCTGCTGCTAAAGAAGTGGCTGAAACTCAGGGGGAGTTGCCTCCAGCTAGCCCCAAGGATCCAAGCCAGGGGGAGCCTTCAGCTGTAGACCAACCATCTACACTGGAAAGTGAGCAAGCTACACATATTATCCAAGAGGTACTTGTTGATCTTAATACATTAGATTTTTCTGTAATGGATTCTGATTTGTCTGATATTCATCAGCACAATCAGCAAGCAACTCAAGTACCAGATGTTGTTCTCCAAGACACATCTGCTGAAGTTAATGTACCCAGTACATCTCCTGCTCAGTCACCCCCAGAATATACAATGGAAGATCTATTTCTGAATTTAGATCAAGTTGATTTTGACATGGAAAAGAATGCTGCTGATGAAGAGAAGGATGCTGTTGCTGAGGGGGAGAATCTGGAAGTTCAAGAAGAGCCTATAAGGCTAGATACTGAGAAGGCACAAGATGTGCAAACTGAAAAACCCTCAAGCCCTAAGGATAGGGTGGATATAGCAAGTACATCAGAGTCTGAGGATGATGAAGCTGAGCAAGCTCAAAAGAAGAAATTCTTTGTCTTCAAAAGAAGGAGTCAGAGCTATAAGAAAGCTCTACAAACTGTAGCTCAACACTCACTAGTCCAACAAGCTCCATCAACTGATTATAGTAGCCTAATGGTAGCAATGCAAGTAAAGCTGGATGAGCAAAGAAGGGCAATAGAGACATATATTGATGAAAGCCAAAAGTCCCTACAATTTGATCTAGCTCAAGATATCAAATCAGTCAGGTTTGAAATGAATTTGAATAAGAAGGAAATGACTGACTGCTTCCACAAGGGTGGTAATGCAGTGGTCTATCTGGCTACTCATCAGGAAAAGATTAAGACTCAAGTAGATGATATAGCATTGAAGCAAGGATATGTGCTGGAGAATCAATTGAGGATGAATGATAATTTGACTGCATCTCACAATGCAATAGTTACTGAACTCAAGAATAAGTCTGATGAACCATCAACCTCCTCTGCTACTGCCAAAGCTGAATTTGATAAAGTATTTCAGGAAGAAATTGCTGCTGTCAAGAATGCAATCAAAGATTCACAGAAGGTCATTTCTGAACAGCTTACAAAGCTTAGACCTTTCTTTAAGGATGGCATAAGGTATTTGGACAGTCAGATCAGATTCCAAAAAGATGATGTGAGAGATCATGTAGCACAAGAAGTCATAAAGGGGGAGAGGGTGTTAGTCAAAGCTAGCTCTGACCATGCCAAATGGATTTCTAATTCCATCAGAGCCACACTGGGCTATCCTCCCCTGTGTGATGATGATAATGTAGCTGAATCTGGTATTCAAAGTGCATATCTTGGAGGTGAGCAACAGGAAGTAGCTCAGGTGATCTATCCACCTCCCGATTTTGAAATGGTTCATGCTGCTGTAAGCACAATGTATAGTCCAACTGCTGGCAAGCCCAATGTTATTCTGGAAAAGGTTGTTCAACCTATTACAGCTGCTATGCAAGAGGCTTTGGACAAAGAGGAAGAGACTAGGCTGTCAAAGAAGAAGTTCAGGGAACTTGCTGAGCAAAAACCAGATTTTGAACAGTGGAGCCCTACTTCTAGGAACATCATTCTCACAGCCTGGAAAGCGGCCAAGGACAATGCCCATGAGAGGAACAAGTGGTTCTCAGAGGCAGAATGGAGGAAGCATGAGAGTAGGCAGGAAGCCATTGTCCAACATAGAAGGAAGGCTAAGTTAGGAAAGCTACCTCCAACAGCTGTGGAGCCTAGCAAATACTTTCCTAAGCCCTATCATTACTTTGAGAGGCAAAAAATCAAGGCTGAAGAACAGAAGAAGAAGGACTCCAAAGGGAAGAAGACTGCTGAAGCTGAGCCTGCTGCTGCTGCTGCTGTAAAGGCCAAAGTGCAAGCTGGAAAAGGCATAGTCATAAAAGAACCAGAGCAGAATTAGACTAAGATTAAACTGAAGAATGTTGTAATCTGTTACATCAAACATTATTGTAAATCTTTGAAAATATATTGCAAACAATGTATGAACAATTTTTGATAAATATATATTTCATGATTGTTCAGATGAATGTGTCTAATTCTTGTTTGTTCTGTAATGCTGAATGAGTATACATGTGTGCTTTATTACATGTTTAAGTTTAACTCTGTTGACATATACCTGTTTTACATCATTTTATAATTTTAAATTATGAGTGGTGTATATCATTGACTAAGGGTTATGACTTCTCCAAATAGGGGGAGATTGTTGGGTACATTGCTCAAATGTACCTGATTTGAAGAAGCCTCACCTAACTCAATGATATACATCATAATGTATTTGATGTTTGTTTGAGTTACTTGTGCAGGTTAGGAATACACTGGACTGAAGCTAAAAGTTTCTAAGTCCATGTGTCGACACCCAGAGGGAAAGTGTCGACACTTGAGAAAGCTTGTGTCGACACCCAGACAAGCAGTGTCGACACTTGGAGTAATTGTGTCGACACCTGGGAAGAAGAGTCGACACCAGTCAGAAAGTGTCGACACTTGGAGTTGTGTCGACACTCAGTGTAGAAGAATGCAGAAAAGCTGTGTCGACACTTAGCAGAAGTGTCGACACCTAGAAGAGCTGAGTCAACACCAGAAAGTGTCGACACTTGGAGTTGTGTCGACACTCAGCAAAAGTCTACAGAATCTAAGTACAAGTGTCGACACTCAACACAATGTGTCGACACTATGCAGAAGAGTCAACACTTAAAGAAAGTGTCGACACCCAGCACAATGTGTCGACACTTAGCTAAAGACTCAGTATTTGAAGTAAGTGTCGACACTCAACACAATGTGTCGACACTATGCTGAAGAGTCAGTATTTGAAGAAAGTGTCGACACTCAGCACAATGTGTCGACACACAACCAGGAGACTCTACACTTGAAGAAAGTGTCAACACAAGGAGCTGTGTCGACACTTAGCAAAGAACAGAAAAGTTACAAAATATTCTAAGTACAAGTGTCGACACTAAAGGAATGTGTCGACACTCAGCTGAAGAAACAAAAGTGAAGACTTGTGTCGACACCAAGAAGCAGTATCGACACTTGACAGTTTCAACACATGAAGATGTGTCGACACAAAGAACATGTGTCGACACTTAGAAGAATACAGTTGAAGAATGAAGAACAAGTACTTGTGTCGACACTCAATTTCAGTGTCGACACATGCAGAAGGATCTGTGTCGAGACATACAAGGAATTGTGTCGACACCTTGTAGACTTGTGTCGACACTTACATAACATGTGTCGACACTTGGTCTATAAGTGTCGACACTTAAGAACAAGAAAGTCTCGACACTATCTGACAGTTAGAGAAATTTCAAGAAGTGACTGGTTGACATGACAGCTGCCGATCCAGCCGGTCTACATCAACTGTCAGAGATATCAGAAGTCTGTTATGAACCGGACCAGCCGGTTACCATGAAGGAAGCCTATAAATAGGCACCCATAGTTTACAGACCAAGATTGATAGAGTAATCAAGATTGATCAAGTAATATAGAAGTGGTTGAAAAAGTTTTTGACAGAGAGAGCTCAGATCTTTGTAAAAGTGGTATATTGAGTATCAACACAAGAAGATCTTGCTGTGCATTGGCAGATCTAAGAAGTTGGAGAGAGAGAGCTCCAACCAAGTATTCAGTCTTTGGAACTAAGGCTGAGAAGAAGAATTCAGAGTCATCTGGATTTCAAGAAGCAGAGGTCAAGGAACAACTGCAGAAGATTCAGACTAATTCAGTTCTAATCAAGAAGCTTTGAAGGAAGCTAAGTCAGTTTGGATCTAACTGAGTTCTTCCAAGAACTCTTCAAGAAACTCTCAACTCCTCTCTTATTTTCTGAGTTGTAGAGTTAGCTATTGTACTTTCTATTTTAACTTGTAGGATCCATTGGATCTGAGAGAATTGTAAGCCTATATTATAAAGGCTGAGGGTAGGGCTTGCTTGCCTGAGTGTAGGAGTTGAAGAACTCTGAGTGTAGGCCTTAATTGGCTGAGTGTAGGCCTGGGTGGCTGAGTGTAGGCCTTTTGGCTGAGTGTAAGGCTTTGGGCCTGAGGTAGGAACCTAGTTGGGTTCTAAGTTAGTGGAGAAGTTTGGCTGAATCTAGTACACTGCTAGATAGGCGAAGGGGGAAAGTGGATGTACCCAAAGATTGGGGAACCACTATAAATTAGTATGTCTTCTGTGCTGTGCTGTGCTGTGGAATTACTGGTTATTTCTGTAATTGCTGTTAGTTGTAATAATCTGTGAAATAACTGTTGAGCTGCCAACAAAATTGTAAAAAGGTTTAGGTCACCTATTCACCCCCCCCCCTCTAGGTGTTTAGGTACCATATCTTTCATGTTGCAAGATTAGAAGCCATCAGAATATTTCTAGCTTATACAGCACACAAAGGCTTCAAGGTCTATCAGATGGATGTCAAAAGTGCATTCCTAAATGGAGACATCAAAGAGGAAGTTTAGGTCAGACAACCTCCAGGTTTTATCTCTCCAACTTTTCCTGATTATGTTTTTAGATTGAATAAAGCATTATATGGTCTCAAGCAAGCTCCTAGAGCATGGTATGAGACCCTAGCATGCTTTCTTTTGGAAAATGGTTTTATTAGGGGTAGAGTAGACCAAACTCTTTTCATTAGAATCCATAAGTCCCATACCTTACTAGTACAAATTTATGTAGACGATATCATTTTTGGCTCTACTGACTCCAAATTGTGCAGAAGGTTTTCCAACCTAATGCATTCTAAATTTGAGATGAGTAGCATGGGTGAGCTATCCTTCTTCCTAGGATTGCAAGTCAAGCAACATGCTGAAGGCATCTTCATTTCTCAAACCAAGTATGAAAATGAACTGGTTAAGAAATTTGGTATGTCTAAGGCATCTTGTATGAAAACACTCATGCCTACTAATGCTATATTGCATGCTGATGAACATGGGAAACATGTTGATCAGACAACATATAGAGCAATGATTGGCTCTTTATTGTATCTTACAGCTAGTAGACCAGATATAATGTTTGCTACATGTATATGTGCTAGGTTCCAAGTAAGCCCTAGAGAGTCACACCTAACTTTAGTAAAGAGGATTCTCAGGTATGTTAAAAGTTATCCAAATCTAGGTCTCTGGTATCCAAAAGATTCAGCATTTGATTTAACTGGATTCTCTGATGCTGATTATGCTGGATGCAGAATTGACAGGAAAAGCACCAGTGGAACTTGTCAGTTCCTTGGTGACAGACTTGTCTCTTGGTTTTGTAAGAAACAAACATCTGTGTCAACTTCAACTGCTGAAGCTGAATATATGGCTGCAGGCAGTTGTTGTTCACAAATCTTGTGGATTCAAAACCAACTCCTAGACTATGGCTACAACTTAGAGAAGTCTAAAATCTTTTGTGACAACACCAGTGCTATTTCTATAGCTCAAAATCCAGTCCTCCATAGTAGGACAAAACACATAGAGATTAGGCATCATTTCTTAAGGGATAATGTTGAAAAGAATAAAATTGAACTACAATATATCCCAACTGATTTACAAAGGGAAGATATTTTCACCAAGCCTTTGGATGAAAAGAAACACACCTTCTTCCTAAATCAGTTAAGAATGTTAGATGGAGGAAGTCTTAAATAATATCCAAGATTTTGAAAGCTTAAAATTGACCAAGACTAGGCAAACATTCTGATTTCTCTTAGTGTCTAGAATTTTTCTGATCTCTGAACTGCGCTCGACGATTTGCCCCAAGATCGTCGAACGGAGATCGACGATTTCCTAAATCGTCGAACTGAGTTCAGCTTCTCTCAGATAGTATGAACAATCTCTTTCGGTCAACGATCGTCGAACGGCGCTCGACGATTTTGTTCTCTGAACGATCGTCGAACGGAGCTCGACGCTCTCCAATATCGTCGAACGGAGATCGACGATGTTGAAGACTCTTCGGATTCCTTTAGTAGCCTCGATCGTCGAACTGAGTTCAACGATCTTTCCAATTCTGCGTAGAACCCTAATATAAAACTCATTTTTCGCCGTCGTTCTCTTTTGCGCTTTCGATTTTTCTGCAAGAATTTTCTTTCCCTCCAAACAGTTCTACACTTGGTCGTTTTGTTTGTTACATTTTTGCAGGTACCCATGGCTGTGTCAGTTGTTGTTCTTGCTAGTATGAAGTTTGATGCTGGTTTTGACATCGACCTGGAATCATTCAGCACAACCGACCAGGTTTTTCAAGATATATTGGGCTTGTTCAAAGACCAGAACTTGACTGCCATAATGACCACCAGGATCAAGCTGGCTTCCGATGAAATAAAGGAGTGGATTTATACTGCCCATAATCAAGATAACTCTACCATTGTTGGATCTATAGCTGGAACTCAGGTACCCTTGACCCCAACAATTCTGTCAGAAGTTTTTGAGTTGAGAAATGGAGAAGATACTGCTGATTTATCTGGAGATGAGTATTCTGAACTGCTTGCCAGAATGGGTCATTCAGAGGGAAACCCTAGCAAGCTCTTCAAAAGGAACCTATCTGTGGAGTATAGGTTCATGACAGATGTTGTTGGAAAAGTGCTACTGGCTAAGCACTCAGCACATGATACAATTTCAAGATATCAGCTCTGCCTCATGGGAGCTCTTGTGGACAAGAAGAATCTGAATTGGGGAGATGTTTTCTTTGACCTCATCAAAAAGAAAATCAACAAAAGTTTTGTTAACTTTGGGAGAATCATTGGAGTGTTTTTGCAGCACAGGTGCCCTGCCCTGCTGGTCTCCTCTGGAGTTCATATCAATGCCTCCACAAGTCTCTACTCCTGCAGATGACCTGCCTGCTGTTGCTGCCTCTTCTCCTCATCCTCCAATTCCATCCCTTCCTATACCATGTACCACTCCAGCTCCATCCACCATCATTATATCCAGCCTATCTCCAACATCCACACCATCTCCAGCACCTATTCTTTTAACACCAGAAGAACAATTCCACCCACTGTTCTCCTACCCTCCACCAGATGTCACCTCATCACCCTCCATTCCATCCTTCACCCTACTTGATGATTCCTTCATGGATGATTCCCCATCATCTCCTCCTGAGCTACCTTCCTCCTCCACTTCATTTTAAGACCTTCTACACCACATCATTGATCAACCAACATTTACTCCATCCATCTCCATCCCTCTATCCTCCATATCCACCTTGCCAACACCTCAGCCATCCCTTCCACCACTCACTAGTTCTCCACTACCAGAACCCTCAGCTGCTCCTCTCTCCTCTACCTCTGCTCCAGCCCTTGAGCAAGTAGACCTCCCAGCCCTTGCTGATAGGCTGTATGAGTTGCTTGCCCCCAGGCTAACCCTGCTGTTGGAGACTTCCTTGGCTCCACTACACTTGTCAGTGGCAGCCCTCTCTGCCAGGCTCTCTTCCCTTTTCCCTCAGGCAGCACCTACAGCAGTGTGCCTTGATCCAGACATGTCTGCATCTAGGCAGGGGGAGATGCCATATGAAGTGAATCTTCATGCTGCTGCTGCTGCTGTTTCTGTAAGCTGTCTGTCTACTACTACTGCTATTACTGCTTCTTCTGCTGCTGCTCCTCTTGCTGTTGCTGTGCCTCAAGCACAAAGCCAGATTTCAACTGCAGTCCTTGCAATAGACCTCAAGTCTTTGCTATCAGCTTTTGATTCTACATACTTCAGCTGTCTGCCAGAGGTCAATGTTGTCCAGCCTCCAGAAGATTTATCCAAGGCACTTGTGCCTTTTTCTTGCTGTGATCCTAGCATTATCACCTCCTTTGTAAATTCAATAATTGCTGCTGCTGAGAATATTAATATTGCTGCTGAAGTTTTTGTTATGTCTGATGAATCAATTTCCAAGGAAATTCTGATGATAGAGGCACCTGAATTTGAGCCTTCTGTAGTCCTTGATGGTATTCCTTCTGTTTCTATTGTTGTTAGTGAATCTGCTGTTACTACTGTTGTCACCTCTCCAGTATCTGTTGCTGCTGTTGTTGTTACTGCTTCCATTCCATCTGCTGTTGTCTCTGCTGTTACCACCTCAACACCTGCTGCTACAACCTCTGCCTCTTCTGCTTCTGAACAGCTCAAGAAAGATCTAATGAAGAAAATAGTTTCTCTCTATGATGACCAGAGTTCTGAATCTGATGAATTTAAAACAGACTCTGATGACTCTTCTGCTACCATTGTCAGGAAAAGGAAGGCAAGGAGCAAGGATATGAAGAGAGTACCTCCTGCCAAAGTTAAGGATAACAATGATATCCCATATTACATTCTACATGACTGCCCAATTACTGAACACTGGATGCAGTACTCCAAGAATCAGCTGAAGGCAATGAAGAAAAAGAGAAAATATGAGAAGGGCTCCTCCCAGTTCCAACACTCTTATCCTCCTCCACCACCTCCTCCTGATGCAGGTGCAGGTGGAAGCTCTGCAGCTCAACCCCCAGCCAGAAGTCAGGCTCCCTATCATCCTCATGCCAGATCTTACCACAGGGAAAGCCAATCCAGGGGTTCACATTCTAGGAGAGGAGGATATAGAGGAAATCAAAGAGATATTCAAGTCTATTCCAAAGGGTACTCCAGGAAACACCCATATTCTAGGGGAGGACAAAGTTCTACTGATACAACATCTGATCCTTTCCCTTACAAGCTGAAAGAGACTGTGTCTACCAGGCCTCCTAGAGACAATCCCTCCAACAGGTATGAACCACCTGTACCTTTTGAGGATCCTGAAAATAATCCAGCTGCTTGGACTGCAAGGTTAAAAGAACTAGCTGCACTGGATCAGATTAAAAAAGCTAGAGGGCAAGGAATAGATTCTTCCAACATTTCAACAATGTCTGAACAGAGACAGAAAGAGCTAGAGAGATATGCTTCAAGTAAATTCTTTGATGCTGACAGATATATGGAATTACACCCTGAAGCAGTGGTTCCCAGGCTTAAACAGCAAACATCTTTAGGTGCAGCAGATGAAACCAGATCAAAGAAGGAAACCCTCAATCCTAACAGAGAGATTAAAATGGTTAAGGGCAAAGAGAAGAAATGATATTGTAAGGTGACATTCTCTGATTTCTGATTATCTGGATGCTATATATTTCTGTGGTTCTGTAATGTCTGGCTTGTTGTGTTTCTGTTTTGCTGCTTGTATGTTGTTATTTAAATTTTTTCAAAAGTTTGTAAATAGTAATCCTAACCCAAATAGGGGGAGATTGTTGGAACACCCTATTACTAATTTGGGTCAGGATCACTATGTCTCTAGGAATCAAATGCTTGACCTCCTGTATAGCCTAATAGGTCAATTAGAATTGAGCCTAAGGGTTAGAAGTCTAGGTTTGGAAGCTGCCCTGAAGACTAAGATTTTGTGTTTTGGAGACTAAGTCATATCGTCGAGCTCAGCACGACAATTCGTCGAACTCCGATCGACTATCGTCTAGCTCAACTTCGACAGATCATCGAACTCCCTTCGACGATCGCTGAGCTCAACTTCATTATATCGTCGAACTCCATTCGACGATCGGTGAGATTAGGTCGACAATTTTGACTCTGCTTTGGATTTTTATCTCTGAGCTCAGTTCGACGATCTGTGAGCTCAGATCGACGATATTTTGCTACTATATTTTTCCAGATCGCTGAGCTCAGCTCGACGATAGCAGAGCTCAGTTCGACGATTTCAGATAACTTCCAGGATGTTTCTAAATTCAAATTCAAATCTGTTAAGGAGTTATTCTGCAATTAATTCAGAGATTTCCTAGCCGTTTTCATTCATTTCTGGACCAAGTTTCAAGGGATTTCTCAAGGAATATTTCTATGGACTTTCCTCCAGAAGAGATTTTGCAATTAAGGATGCAATTAATGCAGGCCAACGGCTACTTGACAGAGAATAAAAGACAGAATTTTTGGAGTCTAAAGAAGACACAGAGAGAGACACACAGATTACAGAGATACATTCAAAATATTCTGTCTCAAAGAATTCTCAAGAACACACATCCAAGGAGATCAACCTTTCAAAAAAATCTTCAGATCTCTTTAGTTTCAAAGTGTTCAAGGCCAACATATTTCAAGACTCTAGACACTCAACATTTCAGTCATTGCTGAAATCATCTATTGCTGGAGTTCAATCTTTGAAGGCATATCACCCTCAGCAAAGCTTTTCTTCCTGAAGATCTCAAGGATTCAGGGGGAGCTTTGATATCAACAATCCACATAGTCTTCTCAGTTGTTTGAGAAAGAGAAGACTTCCATCACTCTCTCACCCCCTCTCTGTAAAGGGTTTCTCAAACTCCCTTCAAAAGTTTGAGCTTGGTTTTTGAGCACCTTGTCAAAAACTCATTGGTGGCAGACACCTGATCAAAAAATCTGCTTTGGTTTTTGAGCACCTTATCAAAAGCTCATTGGTGACAGGACACCTGATCAACTCATCCTGTAGTAGATTCCTACCTAGGGTGGTAGAAGAGTGGATGTACCCAAGTTTAGGGGAACCACTATATTTCCTTGTGTCTTCTGGTTTTGCTTGTTTTTATGTTTGTTTCTGGCCTTGATTACTCTGTGATTAGCCGTTGTCTAACTTAGTACTGTGATTAGTTTTTTTTTTGCTTCCCTGCTCACACTTATTACAATAACTGTTGTAAAAAGTTTCAAAGCACCATATACTCTATTCACCCCCTCTAGAGTATATCAGATCTGACTGCACTTTCAAGTTCTATGTTGGTGGCATTGCAAATAAAACTGGATGAGCAAAGAAAGGCTATGGAAACTTATATGGATGAGCACCGTAAGGAGTTGCAATTTTCCTTAGCTCAAGATATAAAGTCCATAAGATTTGAAGTGAATCAACATAAATAGGAAATGACTGACTGCTTTCATAAAGGAGGCAATGCAGTGGTATATCTGGCTACTCATCAAGAAAAGATAAAGACACAGGTTGCTGACATGGTAGTAAAACAAGGATATGTTCTTGAGAATCAGATTAGAATGAATGAAAATTTAACTGAATCACATAATGTGATAGTAACTACAGTGAAAAATCTAGCTACTGCACAGACTGCACAAAGTGCTACTGCCAAGGAAGAATTTGACCAGCACTTACAAGAGAGCCTAACTGCTGTTAAAACTGCCATTGAAGATTCTCAAAAGGCTATCACTGAAAAGCTCCAAAGGTTAAAACCTTTTTATAAAGATGGAGTTAACTATTTGAATGCTCAAATCAGATTTCAGAAGGATGATCTTAGGGATCATATAGAAAGAGAAGTCTTAAAGGGGGAGAGGGTGTTAGTCAAAGCAGGCTCTGACCATGCCAAATGGATTTCAAACAGCATCAGAGCCACCCTTGGATATTCACCTTTGTGTGATGATGATAATGTAGCAGAATCTGGGATAAATCCTGCATATTTTGGAGGAGAACAAGCTGAAGTAGCTCAGGTGATCTACCCTCCAGCTGATTTTGAGATGATACATCATGAGGTACAATCTATGTATAGCCCTCCTGAGGGTAATCAGAATATTATTTATAAGAAAGTTGTACAGCATGTTCCAGAGTCAATATTAAAGAATCAAGAAGCTCAATTATCCAAGAAGAGGTTTAGAGAACAGGTTGAATTAAAGCCAGATTTTGAACAATGGAGCACAACTTCTAGGAATATCATATTGACTGCTTGGAAGGCTGCAAAGGATAATATCTTAGAAAGGGGCAAATGGTATCTGAGCAGGAGTGGAGAAAACATGAAGCTAGGCAAGAGGCCATAGTTCAATACAGAAGAAAGGCTAAACTAGGGAAGCTACCTCCTAATGCTCAAGAGCCTAGCAAGTATTTCCCTAAGCCTTATCATTAGTTTGAGAGACAGAAGATAAGAGCTGAAGAACAGAAGAAGAAAGATCTTAAAGGAAAGAAGACTGCTGATGACACTGATGCTCCAGTTAAAGTCAAGATTCAATCTGGGAAGGGCATTGTCATTAAGGAACCAGAGCAGCCATAGAATAGAATTTTCTTAAGTTTACAACTCTATAATCTTTTGCATTAAAATCTATGTAAACTTATGATTAATGAAACTATTGGAAGTTATAACAAAACAATGTTTGATGTTCAATCTATTACATTGTGTTTTCTGTGATGATTGTTTATACTTGTTTTGTTTAGTATTTACCCTGTCATTTAATATTGTTATACATCATATTGAATATTTTTTATGTATGGTGTATATCATTGACTAAGGGTTATGACCTCTCCAAATAGGGCGAGATTGTTGGTACACTAGAAAATATGTACCAGATTTGAAGAAGCCTCACCCTACTCAATGATATACATCAAGGTGTATTTGATGTGCTTTGAGTTTATATGTGCAGGTTAAGTAATTGCTGAAAAATGCAGAAAAGTTTCTAAGTCCATGTGTCGACACCTAGAGGTGAAGTGTTGACGCTTATGAAGGCTTGTGTCGACACCTAGAGAAGCTGTGTCGACACATGGAGTAATTGTGTCGACACCAGGAAAGGCAGAGTCGACACCAGAAGACATGTGTCGACACTTAGAGGCAGTGTCGACACACTATGAAGAATCATCAACATGAGCTTTGTCGACACTTAGAGGCAGTGTCGACACCCAGAGAAGCTTAGTCGACATCGAATGTGTCGACACCATGAAGCTGTGTCGACACTCAGCAAGCTTCAAGAAAGTTAAAGAAAAAGAAGGCAAGTGTCGACACAAAGGAGATATGTCGACACTCAGCAAGTTTCAACACAAGAAGGCATGTGTCGACACAAAAAGTTGTGTCGACACACAGCAAAATTTAACTAAGTGTTAAAGAAGAAGTACTTGTGTCAACACATTCAATCAGTGTCGACACATTCAACAGAAGGCTTGTGTCGACACACAGAATCAGTGTCGACACATTCTGAAGAAGCAGTGTCGAGAAGCTGTTATAACAACACAAGGAGTTATGTCGACACCATTAAGGCTAGTGTAGACACTTAGTTCACTTGTGTCGACACTTGTTCTATTTGTGTCGACACATAATGACTACCTGTCTCGACACTTTCAGACAATGACAGTGATTTCAAGAAGTGAATGTGTTGGAACACAATATTACTGATTTGGGCAAGGATCACTATGTCTCCTAGGAAACCTGTTTTGACCTCATTGTATAGATCTAAAGGTGAATTAGAATTGAGTCTAAGGGTTAGTAGTTAGGTATGAAAGCTGCCCTCAAGACCAGAGATTTTAGTTTTGGAGACCAAGTCATTTCGTCGAGCTCAGTACGACGAATCGTCGAACTCCATTCGACGATCATTGAGCTCACTTCGACGAATCGTCGAACTCCATTCGACGATCTTTGAGCTCAACTTCAACAAGTCATCGAACTCCATTCGACGATATTCGAGCTCAAATCGACGATCTTGACTCCAGTTTAATTCTCTATCTCTGAGCTCAGTTCGACGATAGTTGAGCCCAGATCGACGATCCCTGTTTCTGTCTAAGTCCAATCTCTGAGCTTAGTTCAAC
This sequence comes from Platanthera guangdongensis, assembly GCA_039583875.1. NCBI lineage: Eukaryota > Viridiplantae > Streptophyta > Magnoliopsida > Asparagales > Orchidaceae > Platanthera > Platanthera guangdongensis. Next base: position 114,728,816 of record CM077154.1, read on the forward strand.
GATAGTAGAGTTCAGTTCGACGTTTTTCTGGAGAATTAGATGTTTTTCAAGATTCAAATCCAAACAGTTGTGGAATTATTGTCAGCATTGAATTCAGAGATCTTGTAGCTGCTTTTCAATCAATCTGGAGCAAGTTTCAAGGAATTTTCAAGGAATGTTTTATTGGACTTTCCTCCAGAAGACAAATACAGTTAAGGAAGTAATTAATGACAGGCTAACGACTATCTTGGACAGAGGATCATTTCTATTCAGACCAAGAGAATAAAAGTTCAGTTCTTCATTCTTCTCAGAGTTAGTAAGACAAAATAAGAGATTTTTCATTCTCTGCAACAACAAGACTTACAGCTCTTACAACAACAATTACACAAGTGAAAGAGAAAGAGTTGCCGACATTCTCAGTCTAAAAATTCATACAAGAACACACATCACAAAAGGAGATCAACCAACTGAAAGTTTCAGATCTCTCTTGATTCAAGTGTTTAAAGGCCATCATCATTCAAAACTCCAAACATCACACATTTCAGTTGCTGCTGAAATCATCTTTTGCTGGAGATAAAATCCTCTGAAGGCCTATGACCCTACTGCAAAGCTTCACTTCCTGAATAACTCAAAATCTCAAGGGGAGCTTTGACAACATCCACTATCTTCTCTCTGACTGTTGACAGAGAAGATCATCTCATCCCTCTCTCTCTCTCTCTGCTGTAAAGGGTTTTTCAAACTCCCTTCAAAAGTCTATGCTTGGTTTCTGAGACCTTATCAAAACTCAGTGGTGGCAAGACACCTGATCAAAAAATCTGGCTTGGTTTCTGAGCATCTTATCAAAAGCTCATTGGTGCCCCGAACACCTGATCAACTCATCCTGCAGTGGATTTCTACCTAGGGTGGTAGAAGAGTGGATGTACTCAGGTTGATTGGGGAACCACTATAGCTCCTTGTGTCATCTGGTTGCTTGTCTTTCTTTTGTTTCTGGCTGTGGTTTGTGATTAGATTGCTCTGTGATTATTTTATGTTTAGATTTACTGTTTATTATTAGCTTCCCTGTTCACTTAGGAATAAAACAGCAGTTGTAAAAAGTTTTTAGCAAGCACCATACTCTATTCACCCCCTCTAGAGTATATCAGATCTAACTTGCACTTTCAATTGGTATCAAAGCGAGGTTGGTTAAAAATACCACATCTCAGTGGTTGCACAGACTAACACCTGAACCCAAAGATCCCTAGTTAGATCTGCTTGTTTTAAGTTTGTCATTAGAACTCTTTCCGCACAAAACATGGCCCAAAACAAAGATTATGCTAGCACCAGACCTCCAGTATGCAATCTGTCTAAGTTTGCACTTTGGAAGGCAAGGATTAGACTGTACATGAACTCTATTGATGACGACATTTTTAATTCTGTTTTAACAGTGTGTCCAAGACCTCCAGAGGACACAAGTACAAGTGTTGTTCCACCTCCATCAGGAACAGATGCAGAGATAAAGAGATGGAAAGTTGCAGATGCAAAAGCTATGAACATTCTAGCCCAGACAATGTCTGATGAGATATTCCAAAAAGTAGTTGAATGCAACTCAGCAATAGACATCTGGGACAAGTTATCTGAAATAGTCTCAGGATCAGCTGATGAGAGAAAAGACAGAAGATCTCACTTCATAACCCATTATGAAAACTTCAAGAAAGGAGAAGCTGAGTCAGTAGCAGAAATGTATAATAGACTCAGCCTGATAGTCAATGAACTGAAGACTTTAGACAAAGAGATCTCATTGACTGAGCTAAATCACAAAATCCTAATGTGCTTCCCAAGCACTTGGGACTCAAGGATTTGGCTAATCAAGGATGCCAGAAGTCTCAATGAGATCACAACATAAGCTTTCTTGGGCAAGCTCAAGTCTTATGAGCTGCTCATTAAGAATAGAGAAGAAGAGCAGAGGGCTGCCTCAACAGCCACAAGAAAGGAGAAATCAATAGCTTTCAAAGCCACTGAAGATCAGCCTGAAGACAAAATCCCAGGCGATGATGAGCTGCTTAGTCTACTGGACAAAATATTTTACAAGATGGCCAGAAAGGACTTCAGGAAAAGATCATACAAAGAACAATGTTGCAGGAAAACAGGCCACATTGTTCCTGACTGTCCAGAAAACAAAAACAAGGACAGAAAGGACAAGAGAGAAAGAAGAAAAGACAAGGACTTCAAGAAGAATAGCAATGGCAAACCCTCCTCAAGCAATAATAAACACACAAGGAAGGGATTTGTTGCTGAATCTTGGAGTGAGACAGAAGAAGAATCAGAAACTTCTTCTAGCTCAAGTGATGATGAGGATGATGCTGAAGAGAAGGAATTCTGCATGATGGGTATCAATTCCTCACAACATAATTCTGATGCAGAATAGTCTGAATCTGAATCAGAGACTCAATCTGAAGAAGAGCAGGTAATAGACTCTGTTGAAGTATTAGACCGCGCGGCCTTGCGGTCTGATCCAGCGGTTTATTGACCGAGTGGTCTGGCGGTCTCACTCTGAAGCCTGGAGACCGGGCGGTCTATCGGTCTCCCATTGCGGCCTGTTCTATCCTGCTGGAGTTGCCGAGCGGTTAACCCATCTGTCTAACCGCGCGGCCTGTGCGGTCTCCTTTATTTCTAGCCGCTCAGTACTGTAAATGTTTAGTCCCACATTGTTTGTATACTCTCTCTCATATCTCCTCCATTCTATATAAGGGAGGTCATACCTTTGTAAAATATATCTTTTTTTGGATAATAAAATTTCAATTATTCAAAAGTCTATCCATTTGTTCTTTCTTATTCGCTACTTTCTACATGGTATCAGAGGACATGGTCGTTTCCTCCTGATTGTGTGCGCTCTCTGATTCTCGCGGCTTGTTTTGCGCTTTTCACGACCTGTCTCGTGGCTTGCCTTCTCTTCTGTCCGCTGCCCTGTTCACGCGGCTTGTTTCTGTCCGCTGCCCTGTTCGCCCTGTCGCTGCCCTGTTCGCGCGGCTTGTTTCTGTCTGCTGCCCTATTCGTCGCCGCGACCTGTTTCGTTGTCGCCGCGCTCCTGGTTCTTTCTTGCCTCTCCGACTTCCTAGTCGTTGGGCCTGTTTCTTCTATTCTGTTCGCTCGGCCTTTTCAGTCCGCGCGACCTCTTCCCCGCTGTTCCTTTGACTGCTTTCTAGCCGCTTGTGTTCGCGCGGCTTCTTCCTTTTCTATCCGCTGCGGTTTCTTGTTGGGTTCTATGACTACTTCCGGTCTCACCACTACTCCTGCAGCTCCTTCTCCACCTCCTCCTTCGGGCAACCTTGGCACCCTTTCTAAGCTTGTTGGCTCCAACTATCCCGATTGGAGCGTTTCTTTCACTTTTCTCCTCTGCTCTCAATGCAAGCGTCATCACCTCACCGATGACCCTCCTCCTCGTACCTCTCCTGAGTTTGATGACTGGGATGCGAGTGATGCTCTTGTCCGCACCTGGCTGGCCAACAGCCTTTCTGATGAGTGCCTTCCCGTCATTCACCATGATGAGACGGTCAAGGCCGCCTGGCTTCACCTCGCTGCTCTCTATTCGAAGGGGGGCCAGATGTCCCGCATTTATACTCTCTATGCGGACCTCTTTGCCCGCCCTTCCATGTCTCCTGCTGTGGCTTATCAGCAGGTTCAGGCTCTTGGTGCTGAAATCCTCCAGAATCGCCCCTTCTCCACGGACTTGGCCGACCAGCACAAACACATCCAGGAACTCCTGGTTGTTTGTTATCTTCTTCGTCTTCCCGATTCTTATGATATGATCCGCCAGCAGATCTTGGGTGAGGCGGAATCTCCTATTTGGATGCCACTGCGGCTCGCATTGCCGCTGTTACTTCGCTGCTCCAGCGGCCTCTGTTGGCCTCCCCCCTTCCCAGGACTCCTTTGCTCACCAAGCTCAGAGGGGGGGGGGGGACCTAGTAGCCGCGGCCACTCCGGCGGACGGGGTTCATCCCGGTTCCTCTGCTCTCACTGTGGTCGTACCGGCCATTCTGTTGACCGCTGCTGGCAGAAACATCCTCATCTTCGCCCTTCCGGTGATGCTCCTTCTTCGGCCTCCGCCTCTTCTCGGCCGTCTGCCTCTGTGGCCACGACGTCAGGTAGTGCCCACATCGTTACCCAAGGTAAATGGCTGATTGAGTCCGGTGCTACAAATCATATGACGGGCAACCCTCATTGCTTCTCCCGTCTTGAGACACATGATCGCTTACCCCCGGTTCGTGTGGCGGATGGTTCACCGTCCCCGGTTCATGGGACGGGCATGGTTCAACTCACCCCCTCGCTTTGCTTGGAGGACACCCTCTATGTCCCGAAGTTCTCGTGCAATTTGTTATCAGTTACTACTTTATGCCGGCAACTTCAGTGCTCCGTCTTATTCACTCCCACTACTTGTTCTTTTCAGGACCCGAGGACCCATCGGACGATTGCTACTGGGACTGAGAGCGGCGGCCTCTACTTCCTCGACGATGTTTCCGCTCTGTCCGCCTACTCCTCCACAGATCTCCTTCAATGGCATCTTCGCCTTGGACATCCTCCTCCTCGGATTCTTCGCCAGCTTCTGCCCCACTTACCTCCTACCAGTTCTCCGCTCAACTGTGATGCGTGTCAGCTTGGCAAACATCATCGCTCCTCCTTCCCACCGAAGCAAGGCCGTGGCTCCTCTCGCCCGTTTGATCTTATTCATTCTGATGTATGGGGTCCTGCTCCTACCCTCACTGTTGGTCGGGGCAGTTCCTATTTTGTCACTTTTATAGATGATTTTTCCCGCTGTACCTGGGTGTATCTGTTAAAAGATCGCTCTGAACTTTTTTCTGTTTGGCAATCATTTTATTTTATGATTCAGACTCAATTTGATATTTCTATTAAAGTTTTACGTTCTGATAATGCCAAGGAATATCTGAATCATGAGTTCTCCTCTTTCTTTCACCAACATGGCATGCTTCATCAAACGACTTGTGTTTACACCTCCCAGCAGAATGGGGTGGCGGAGCATAAAAACCGTCACCTGCTTGATGTTGCTCGTACTCTCATGACGCAGATGCACGTCCCTCGCTCCTACTGGGGCTACGCTGTTCTCCTCGCCTGCTATCTCATCAATTGCCTTCCATCCAAAGTTCTCCACGGCCAGACTCTCTTCTCCATTCTCTACCCCCACAAGGAACCTTTTCCTCTCCCTCTCCATGTCTTTGGCTGTACGGTCTTTGTTCACGCTCCCTCCGCTACCCGCGACAAGCTTTCCCCCCGTTCCACCAAGTGTGTCTTTTTGGGGTACTCTACTACTCAAAAAGGCTATTGCTGCTTTGACCCCCTTCTCCGCAAGCAGTATGTCTCCGCGGATGTGACCTTTTTCGAGAATGCTTCCTATTTCTCTCCTACATCTTCTCTTCCTTCTCATCTCTCTGTTCCTTCCACGCCTCTCGATGTTTTCCCACCTCCGTCTCCTCCTCCACCAACTCCTTCCCAGTCCGTCTACCCACCCACCCCTCCACCCTCCTCTCCGCCGCCATCTCTCTCTAGTCCCGGGCCAGCCTTCTCCGCCACGGACGCTCCGGTCGCTGACGCTCCCGTCGCTGACGCTCCCGTCACTGACGCTCCCGTCGACCTGGATCTTCCCATTGCTCTTCGCAAAGGGGTGCGGGCGTGTACTCAACACCCTCTTGCGGCAGTTGTTTCCTATGATCAGCTTTCTCCTTCTCGCAGGTGTTTTGCCTTGGCTATCTCTGCTACTTCTACTCCTCGCACCTACCAGGAGGCTCTTGCTCTCCCTCATTGGAAGTCTGCCATGGATGAGAAGATGGCTACTCTTACTGAACGGGGTACCTGGACCCTGGTTCCTCCTCCCGTGGGCATTGATGTGGTTGGCTGTCGCTGGGTCTTCGTTGTGAAGTTTCGCCCCGACGGCACTGTGGAGCGCTACAAAGCCCGGATGGTGGCCAAGGGCTTCACTCAGACTTACGACATTGATTACTTTGATACCTATTCTCCGGTTGCTCGCCTCAGCACCATCCGGGTTCTCCTTTCTGTGGCTGTTAACCGGGATTGGCCTATTTCCCAGCTTGATGTGAAGAATGCCTTTCTCTATGGCGATCTTCAGGAGGACGTCTATATGGAGCAACCTCCTAGGTATGTTGCTCAGGGGGAGACACATGTATATCATTTGAAGAAGGCCATTTATGGCCTAAAGCAGAGCCCTCGGGCATGGTTCGACAAATTCAGTGGTATTGTGGCTACCATCGGCTTTCGAAGGAGTTCGGCCGATCACTCCTAATTCGTTCGCAAATCGGCCTCGGGACTGGTGGTTTTGGCCGTATATGTGGATGATACTCTTCTTACTGGCGATGACCGAGATGGGGTGGACTTGACGAAGAAGCACCTCTGTCAGCACTTGGTCAAGAAGGATATGGGCTCCCCGAAATACTTTTTGGGGATAGAAATCTCTCGGAAACTTGACTCGTTGGTTCTCTCCCAACGGACGTATGCCCTTGATCTTCTACAAGAAGCAGGATTGACAGGTGCCAAACCGCCTCGGTTTCCCATGGCTATTGGAGAAGACAAAATGTGGACGGATGACTCGCCTCTTCTATCTGATGTCACAAGGTACATACGTTTGGTAGGCAAACTCATCTATCTCACGGTGACTAGACCCGACATTGCCTATGTTGTAGGAAAGGTCAGTCAGTTTATGCAAGCTCCCAGGGACTGCCATCTTCAGTCCGCCCTGAAGATTTTAGAGTATATCAAAGCAGCACCAGGCAAAGGGTTACTCTTTCAGAAGAATGTCATCTGAGGGTTGAGGCCTACTCAGATTCAAGTTATGCGGATGACAAAGGCACTCGTAAATCCACATCAGGTTTTTGTACCTTTGTTGGAGGTAATCTCGTGAGTTGGAAGAGCAAGAAACAATCTGTTGTCTCCAAATCCAGTGCAGAAGCCGAATACCAGAGTATGGCGTCAACCACGTGTGAGTTAAAGTGGTTGCGGGCTCTCATGCTTGACCTGGGCGAGGTATATGACTGTCCTCTCCCTATGTTCTGTGACAACAAGGCCGCTATATACATATCCAGAAATCCGGTCTTCCATGAGAGAACAAAGCATATAGAGGTTGACTGTCACTTCATTCGGGAAGAGATTTTGAAGAAACAGATTTGTACTCCATTTGTCACCTCTCACAAGGAATTGGTAGATATCTTCACCAAGCCGGTTTCTACTTCCTTCTTCCACATTTGTGACAAGCTGGGCGTGATTGATATCTATGCTCCAGCTTGAGGGGGAGTGTTGAAGTATTAGACCGCGCGGCCTTGCGGTCTGATCCAGCGTTTTGTTGACCGAGCGGTCTGGCGGTCTCACTCTGAAGCCTGGAGACCGGGCGGTCTATCGGTCTCCCATTGCGGCCTGTTCTATCCTGCTGGAGTTGTCGAGCGGTTAACCCATCTGTCTAACCGCGCGGCCTGTGCGGTCTCCTTTATTTCTAGCCGCTCAATACTGTAAATGTTTAGTCCCACATTGTTTGTATACTCTCTCTCATATCTCCTCCATTCTATATAAGGGAGGTCATACCGTTGTAAAATATATCTTTTTTTGGATAATAAAATTTCAATTATTCAAAAGTCTATCCGTTTGTTCTTTCTTATTCGCTACTTTCTACAGACTCATTTGATTTCAATTCTGAGGACTTTAAGTATGAATTTAAAGCATTATGTTTAGACCTATTAAAATCTGAGAAGGAAATCATTTCTCTCAGAAATCAATTATCTAAACATAGTACCTTAAAATCAGAAAACATCGAACTCTCTGAGGAGTTGGAGTGATGTAGGGAGCAGATACCTTTACTGAAAAGTGAGCTATCAGAGGCCAAAAAGCTTGAAGAATCCCTTAATGGTAGAAGCATCAAGCTAATGGACATCACAAGCACAGTGAACTCTAGATTCAATAGTACACTGGGCTTGGGTGCTTCATCCAGCCAACCTATATTTCTAACAACCCCAATTAAGTTTATCTTTGATAAAGGGAAGGGAGTTGTAGAGGTAGCTAGGAAAAATTCTGACTTACATAAGAAAAACCAAGGTTCAACAGAAATCGTCGAAGGGAGCTAGACGATCGTCGAACGCAGATCAACGATCTCAGGCAAAATCGTCGAACTCAGGTCGATGATCTCTAATCCCTAAACTCTGCCACAGTCGATCGTCGAACGGAGCTCAACGATCTGACCCAAGGTCGTCGAACTCAGCTACACGATCGTCGAGCAGAGATCAGAGCTTTGAAAACCTTTTCAAGGGTAAATCAAAATCCAAACCTAGGGGTCCTTCATCCCAAAGCTTTAACCCTTTTACTGAATGGATAATACCTCCAAGGAGATATCATCCTGAAGGTTATAAAAGTCAACCAGGGATGTCATTTATTTCTGAATTTAAAGGTTATCTACCTAGGCCCAAGGTAAACTGGGTCAAAAACAATTAAATTGTTTTATGTGCAGGTGAAGACTTATCCAACATCAAACCAGCAATGGTATCTGGATAGTGGGTGCTCCAAGCACATGACAGGGAGCAAGGACAACTTCACATCCTTTAAAGCCAAGCTTGGACCCAAAGTCATATTTGGTGATTCAAACTTTGTACTAACTAAAGGATATGGTGCAGTTCAGATTGTCATAGTCACATTCAAGAAAGTAGCATATGTGGAAGGACTGAAGTACAACTTGATCAGCATCAGTCAGCTATGTGACGAAGGCTACCAGGTGACTTTCAGCAAATCCTTATGCAAGATCAAATTAGAGGACAACACAACTGTGTTGACAGGTAAAAGGAAAGGTAACATCTATTTAGTAGACTTTCTTTCAACAGAAGTAGATATTTGCATGTTTAATTCTATGTGTAGACCTAATGAGTTATGACATAAGAGACTAGGGCATATAAACCTTAGAACCATTGCTAGGCTATCCAAGTACAACCTTGTTAGAGGACTACCTTCTGGCCCCTACAAGAAGGAAGGACTCTGCAGGGCTTGTCAATTAGGCAAGCAAACCAAAAACAGTTTCAAGTCACTTAATAAGAGTGATTCACCTAGGATTTTGTATCTATTATACATGGATCTTTTTGGACCCATTACAGTACAAAGCTTAGGAGGGAAATCTTATACTTTAGTGGTTGTAGATGACTTCTCTAGATTCACATGGGTGTTCTTTCTGAGGAAGATGTCTAATAACTTTAAGTGTTTGACAGAGTTTCTCAAATGCATACAGACTGAGTTCAATACTCATATTGCCTTGATCAGAAGTGATCATGGGACAGAGTTTGATTCTCTTCTAATGCAAGAGTTCTGTCAGAGTGAAGGGATCAGAGACACTTTCTCAGCTCCTATAACTCCTCAACAAAATGGGGTAGCTGAAAGGATAAATAGAACCCTTATTGAATCTGCAACTACATTGTTGTCAGATGCTCACCTTCCTCTATCCTTTTGGGCAGAGGCAGTGAAGACCTCCAACTATGTGCTGAACAAAAGTTTAATACATAAACTAAAGAGCAAAGCTCCCTATGAATTACTCAAGGGGAAGCAACCTAAAGTAGATTATTTTAGAATTTTTGGTTGTATCTGTTATATTCACAATAATGACAAGAAATATTTAGCAAAATTTCAAGCTAAAGCTGATGAAGGAGTGTTTCTGGGATACACCTTGATCAGTAAGGCTTATATGGTATATAATAAATCAACTCTCAAAATTGAAGAATCAGTTCATATATCTTTTGATGAAACTAACATGTCTTTCAAGGAGAAGAATACTTCTACCATAGAACCTTTGCAGTACACTCTCTTGCAGAAGACTTGAACAGGTTACAGATCATTCAAAAAGAGGAAAGCAGTGAAGATGAAGAAGACATTCAACATCATGAAGAGAAACTTCTTGAAGAGCCAGTTGCTGTACTACCATAGGAAACAACAACATAGGTTGGTGAACAATCAATACCCCCTGTTGATTTAGTAACATAAAGAGACCATCAAATTTCCTAAGTGATTGGATACATCTCAGCTGGTGTGCAAACCAAAAATCAGGTCAACCAAAACTTGATGCACACTTGCTTTCTTTCTCAAATTGAACATCAATCCATTCAAGATGCTGAGCAAGATCCACACTGGATCATTGCAATGCAAGAAGAGTTGCATCAATTTGAAAGGAACAAAGTTTGAGAACTAGTACCAAGGCCTAAGGATCACTCCATTGTTGGAACAAAGTGGGTGTTCAGAAACAAATTGGATGATCAAGGAGTAATTGTAATGAACAAGGCAAGGCTAGTTGCTCAAGGGTACTCTCAAGAAGAAGGAATACATTATGACCAGACTTTTGCACAAGTTGCAAGGTTGGAGGCTATAATAATCTTCTTAGTATATGCAGCACACAAAGGTTTCAAAGTATACTAGATGGATGTAAAGAGTGCTTTTCTCAATGTAGATATCAAAGAGGAAGTCTATGTTAGACAACCTCCAGGTTTTATCTCTTCAACTTATCCTGATTATGTTTTCAAGTTGCATAAATCATTATATGGTCTAAAGCAAGCTCCAAGAGCATGGTATGAGACCTTAGCATGTTTTTTTCTGAAAAATGAGTTTATAAGGGGTAGAGTAGACCAAACTCTTTTTGTTAGAACCCACAAGTCCCATACCCTACTAGTATAAATCTATGTAGATGATATTATCTTTGGTTCTACTGATTCAAATTTGTGCAGAAGGTTCTCCAATCTAATGCATTCTAAATTTGAAATGAGTAGCATGGGTGAGCTATCCTTCTTTCTAGGATTGCAAATCAAGCAACATGTTGAAGACATATTTATTTCTCAAACCAAGTATGCAAAAGAATTGGTTAAGAAATTTGGTATGTCTGAAGCATCATGCATGAAAACACATATGCCTACTAATGCTGTATTGGATGCTGATGAACATGGGAGACCTGTTGATTAGACAACATATAGAGTAATGATTGACACTTTATTGTACCTTACAGCTAGTAGACCTGACATAATGTTTGCTACATGTATATGTGCTAGATTCCAAGTGAGCCCTAGAGAGTCACACCTAACCTTAGTAAAAAGGATTCTCAGGTATGTAAAAAGTTGTCCAAATCTAGGTCTCTGGTATCCAAAAGATTCAATATTTGACTTAACTGGATTTTCTGATGCTGATTATGCTGGATGTAGAATAAATAGGAAAAGCACCAGTGGAACTTGTCAGTTTATTGGTGACAGACTTGTCTCCTGGTTTTGCAAGAAACAAACATCTGTGTCAATTTCAACTGCTGAAGCTGAATATATGGCTGCAGGTAGTTGTTGTTTACAAATTTTGTGGATTCAAAACCAACTCCTAGACTATGGCTACAACTTAGAGAAGTCAAAAATATTTTGTGATAATACTAGTGCTATTTCTATAGCCCAAAATCCAGTCCTCCATAGTAGGACAAAACACATAGAAATTAGACATCACTTTTTAAGGGATAATGTTGAGAAAAATAAAATTGAAGTTCAATATATTCGAACTGATTTGCAAAGGGGAGATATTTGTTGAAATTTGTGAAGTGGAAGTGGGTGACGGGACAGGCCGCGCGGCCTGTGCGTACAGCTTTGGCGGACTGGGCGGACTGGGCGGACTGTGGGTTGCGGCCTGGTGAAAAGTCTGGTGGAAGCCGGCTGTGTTCTGAGCGGGTTGTAGCATGGAGTCCGCGGTTTGGTGCGGCATGGTATCTGCGGATAGAGAGGCTTGCGGACTGGTGCTTTGCTCAGTGGTCGCGGGTGCAAGCTTGTGCTGTTGGCGGGTTGTTTCGAGTTCGCGGGAAGCCTTGCGGACTGGCGTGTCCGCGGTTTTGGCTGTTGCGGACTGGGCCTTGAGCTTGGCTGAGGCCTTGTCGAGCTCAGGTGTTACAGCAGGTCTTGCTGTGGAGACCGGTTGGCGGACTGGTGTTTGGAGTCCGGGAAGTAGCTGCTGTGTTGGACAAGTGCGAGGAGCTCGCGGACTGGTTGCGGTCTGTGTTAGGGTGTTTGGCGGACGGGACTTTGTGTCCGCCATGCTCGCACTGGCCCTTGATGGTTTTGGACTTGGTCACACATTGTGCCAAGTTCATGGTGTCCGCCGTATCCGCCAAGTCCGCTGTGACCGGGCGGACTGTTGCTGTTTGCCTTTGGTCGTGGACTTGTGGCGGATTGAGGTGTGAGTCTTGCGGACTGCCTCGGGTTGGTGCGGACAGCCATTGAAGAGGGTTTGCTGTCCTGAAGCAGTTGGAGCTTTGCGGGCTGGTGCCTTGTCCGCTTAGCTTGGGCGGACTGGAGAGGGTTCGTCAATGGTTGCCTTGCTCCTGGCGGTTTTCCTTGGTGACCGGCTAAGTCCTCGCGGACTGAGCGGACGGTGGTTTGTATTCGCGCGGACTGGGGTGGTGTCGCTATCTCTTGGGCGGTGACCACACTCCTCACCTGGCCTATAAATATGACCCCCCTGGCACATCTACAGTAACCCATGTAACGTGAGTGAACAGTAAATTGGGTTGGGCGAGTGCTGCGGTCTGTGTTTTTCAGTCCGCGCGGATTGTTACAGGCTGACGGTTTGCTGTGTGCAGGTCGCGCGGATAACTTCAAGGAGCCAGGAGTTTGGCTGTGACTTCGGTCAGTGCTTGGAAGTGTGCGGTCTCTGCGGACTCAGCAGGAGGTCGCTCTGTGGCTTGTCAGTTCTGTTTCAACTTTCCCAGCTTCAATAACCTGTCCGCCGGCTTCAGGCGGGTAGGGGAGTTCCTCAGTTCGGGTTCAGCAGGAGGCGAATAACGGTCTGTCCGCGCGGCATCGCGGTCTCGGCGGACTCCGTGGTATTCGGCGGATTGCAGCATAGCTTGGGCGAGCTCAGCGGTCTCGGCGGTCTCGGCGACCTCGCGGTCTCGGCGGACTGGAGTGCTGTCCGCCCGGCTTGTTTTTTGGTTTCTTCTGTTTACAGCTGTAATACTAGCGAAATCATGTCTCGCTATGTATGCCTCGGATTGTAAAGAAGTGAATGCATAATAAGACCTTCTTGTGCTTCCATTGTTTTGTTGGGTGCAACCTCTAGTCCTTGGGTTTTCCGCAGGTTCAGCGTGCGAACTGGGTAGTTTCGAAGATATTAATTTGGTGTTTGGGCTATCTTGCTGACCACGTTGAGAAAATTTAACATGGTATCAGAGCGAGGTTTCTGAGGTTGCGGAGGTTCAGTTGCGTGAGCGGGGGTCAACCAGCGTTGTTACTCAGTGATTGAGTGGTGATCAACCTGTGTTGTTGCTCGGAGCTGCTGAAGGGTACCAACAGGTGGTTGCAATGGAAGGAAGCTTAGCAAGAGGTCTTGGCATTGAACTCTTAACGCCGACTAACTATAAAAAGTGGAAGTCGTGCATGAAGAGTTATCTTCTGGGCGAGGAGCTGTGGGAAGTTGTCGGTGGAGACGACAGACAGGAAGTTACTGCTGCTTTCGGTACTGCTGAGTAGGTGAGGCTCTGGAGAAGAACTAATGCTAAGGCAGAGTTCGTTCTAAAGAGAGCTGTCTCTCCGGAACTGTTTGATCACATCATTGGATGTGAGTCGGCTGCTGATATTTGGACAACCATTGATGAGTTGTTCAATAGGAAGAATGTGGCGCGGCTTCAGTTCCTGGAGAATGAGTTGGCCAGGGCAACTCAGGGAGACCTTTCCATCTCCAGGTACTTCTTAAAGATGAAGAGCTTGTGTGCTGAGCTGTCGGCACTGGATCCTGATGAGCCTATCTCTGAGGCAAAGATGAAGAGGCACATTATCCGCGGCTTGCGGAAGGAGTATGTGGCCTTTGTTACATCTGTTCAAGGGTGGGCTACTCAGCCGTCGTTGCTGGAGCTGGAGAATCTGCTTGCCTCGCAGGAGAGCTTAGCAAGGCAGATGGCTGGAGTGAATCTGAATCAGGAAGGCAGCGAGGCTCTCTTCTCAGGCAAGAAGAAGGGATGGGAAGGGAAGAAGAAGAAGAAGGTGCAGGCCGCTGGTGAAAAGGAGACTTCAACTTCGTATCCGCCGGAGAGGAGCAATGCTCCTAAGGACTGGAAGAAAAATCTGAAGTGCTACCGGTGTCATCAGCGTGGGCACTTCAAGCGGGACTGCAAGGTCAAACTGCAGCCTGGGCATGCTGCGGGAAAGGAGGAAGCTTGCTCGCGAAGTGAAGAAGCAGAATGGGGAGGAGCTTTCATGACGGGCACTTGTGTTCGGGCCTTATCTGCTGAGGACTTCAACAGCGAGTGGATCGTCGACTCCGGGTGTGGTCATCACCTCACCGGAGACAAGTCGAAGTTCACCTCCATGCAGGCTTACTCAGGTAATGAAGCTATTATCACTGCTGATAATACTGTTTATGCAGTAGAGAAGGAGGGGGTCGTGTCTTTGGGTAGTGATCAGGGGCCACTCACGTTAAGGAGTGTGTATCACGTACCGGGCATGAAGAAGAACCTCTTCTCGGTGACCAACGCGGTGGACGCTGGGTATCACGTTCTGTTTGGGCCAACAGACGTGAGGTTCCTTCGCAACGTATCAGCGGTGAAGGCTGATGTTGCTCATGTTGGGAGGAGGGTGAAGAACTTGTTTGTTCTTTCCACCAGTGCCTATGTTGATAGGATGAGGGCCAATGATAGTGCGGCTATCTGGCATGAGAGGCTGGGGCATGTTGGCATGGACAAGCTAAAGGCAATGGCGAGTAGAAGTCTGGTGAGGGGGTTGCCGATGTTGTCCTCCTTTGGTGATGGGCATGTTTGTGCGGGCTGTCAATATGGTAAGGCACATCGCCTTCCGTTTGATAAATCTCAAACAAGGAGCAAGAAACCATTGGAGTGTATTCATGGCGACCTGATGGGACCGACTGTTACTGCCAGCCTTGGTGGAAGCAAATACATGCTTGTCTTGGTTGATGACTACTCAAGGTATACTTGGGTGTACTTCTTAAAGGAGAAGTCGGAAGCCTTCCATTTGTTCGTGGAGTTCAAGGAGTTGGTAGAAGGCCGGCTTGGATTGCGGATTAAGAAGCTTAGAACTGATAACGGGGGGGGGGGGGAGTTTGTCTCTTCCGAGTTTTCTAACTTCTGCAGGAAGCACGGGATCCAACGGGAGCTTACTTGTTCTCACACTCCACAACAAAATGGGGTAGCGGAGCGGAAGATCCGTCATTTGACGGAAACCTGCAAATGCTGGCTGCATGCGAAAGATATCCCAAGGTCCTTTTGGGCGGAGGGAATGTCTTGTGCTGCTTATGTTATCAACCGGATGCCACTCAGCCCTATCAACATGAAGACTCCTATTGAGCTGTTGCTGAAGGAGAAGCCGAGTGTTGGACACCTTCGGGTGTTCGGTTCAACTTGCTACGTGCATGTCCCGGATGCTTCACGGACAAAGCTGGATGCGAAGGCAAGGAAACTTGTCTTTGTTGGCTATGATGAGCGGAAGAAGGGATGGAAATGCATGGACCCTGTGACAAAGAAGTTCGTGGTGTCAAGAGACGTTGTCTTTGACGAGCTGACGTCATATGGAGGTGGCTCGGTGGAGCCTACCGGAAGTAGCAAGGTTGAGGAAGCACCGGTGGAGGCTGCTGAAGGCTTGAAGAGGAGCTTGCTGTTTCACCAGCAGCTCCTGTTGCTTCGAACTCCGAGGCTGAGCCTTCTGGCTCAGGAAGCAGGGGGAGCACTGCTCAATGCTTGCCCCAGGTAGGAGTGGAGCCTGAAGAAGCAACGGAAGCCATGAGCAAGGAGCCGTGTCTTCGGAGATCGAAGAGGGTGGTTAAGCCACCGGCTCGGTACTGTGATGGGAATGCAGTGAGCTTTGTCTCCTGCTTCTTTGCAGGTCCTCTGGATGAGCGAGAGCCTGCAAGCTTCAACGAGGCCACTGGAGTGAAGGAGTGGGAAGGTTCCATGAAGGAAGAGATTGATGCTCTGAAGAAGAATGAAACCTGGGACCTTGTGCCCAAGGTTGATGGCATTACTCCAGTTACTTGCAAGTGGGTATATAAGTTGAAGAAGAAGGCTGATGGGAGCATTGATCGGTTCAAGGCTCGCCTGGTCGCTAGAGGATTCTCACAACAGTATGGAGAAGACTATGAGGAGACATTCAGTTCAGTTGCGAAGATGACTTCTGTAAGAGTGGTGATCGCCTTGGCTGCTAGCAAGGGATGGAGGTTGTGGCAACTCGATGTGAAGAATGCCTTTCTTTACGGAGAGATTGACAAGGACATCTTCATGGATCAGCCGCTTGGTTTTGTCTCTGAGAAGCATCCGGACTATGTCTGCAAACTCAGGAAGGCTCTCTATGGGTTGAAGCAAGCTCCTCGAGCGTGGTATGGGAAGATTGCAGAGTACTTGCAATTCTGTGGATACCTGGCTTCTAACTCGGACTCAAGCTTGTTCGTCAAGAAGAAGGGAGAGCTAAGAGTCTTGGTCCTACTGTATGTGGATGATATGATCATCACAGGGAACTCGGAGGAGGAAGTAGCAAGGCTCAGGGCAGAGCTTGTTATACGCTTCGAGATGAAAGACTTGGGAGAGTTGCATCACTTTCTTGGTCTGGAAGTGGAGAGGAAGGAGTGCGGGGTTCTCATTAGCCAGAAAGGGTATGCTGATCGCATTGTGAAGGGTTTGGCATGGGCGAAGGGAAGAAGTGCTCTACTCCACTGGAACCTGGGTTAAAGCTTCGACGAGATGAGGGAAGGGTGCTTAATGATCCCTTGGTGTTCAGGGCTCTTGTTGGGAGCTTGATCTATCTGACGATTACAAGGCCGGATATAGCTTATGCTGTTGGCCGAGTAAGTCGGTATATGGCTGAACCAAGGCAATCTCATCTAGTGGCGGCGAAGGGGATTCTGAAGTATGTCAAGGTGACTTCTGAGATGGGACTCCTCTATGGAAGGGATGCGGAGTTTGCGTTGCTCGGGTACACGGATGCTGACTATGGCGGTGATTCGGATGATCGAAGGTCTACTTCAGGTTATGTGTTCACTTGCGGTTCAGCTAGCATCTCGTGGTGTAGCAAGAAGCAGGACTCGGTGTCGGTTTCAACCACGGAGGCGGAGTATAAGGCTTCGGCCTTGGCTGCTCGGGAAGCCGTTTGGTTGAGGAGACTCATAGAGGATGTTCATGAAGAAGTGCAAGGGCCTACTTTACTCCGGGGTGACAATGAGAGTGCTCTCAAACTGGTAAACAATCCAGTGTGTCACGCCAGGACCAAGCATATAGAGATTGATCACCACTTCATCAGGGAGAAGGTGTTGGAGGGGTCTCTGCTGGTCGGGCATGTTCGGAGTGAAGATAATCTTGCTGACATCTTCACGAAGCCGCTGTCAAAGGGGCCCTTTGAACGCTTGCGCAGCTTGCTGGGCTTGGTCACCACTTCTCACTTCAAGGGGAGTGTTGAAATTTGTGAAGTGGAAGTGGGTGACGGGACAGGCCGCGCGGCCTGTGCGGACAGCTTTGGCGGACTGGGCGGACTGGGCGGACTGTGGGTTGCGGCCTGGTGAAAAGTCTGGTGGAAGCCGGCTGTGTTCTGAGCGGGTTGTAGCATGGAGTCCGCGGTTTGGTGCGGCCTGGTATCTGCGGATAGAGAGGCTTGCGGACTGGTGCTTTGCTCAGTGGTCGCGGGTGCAAGCTTGTGCTGTTGGCGGGTTGTTTCGAGTTCGCGGGAAGCCTTGCGGACTAGCGTGTCCGCGGTTTTGTCTGTTGCGGACTGGGCCTTGAGCTTGGCTGAGGCCTTGTCGAGCTCAGGTGTTACAGCAGGTCTTGCTGTGGAGACCGGTTGGCGGACTGGTGTTTGGAGTCCGGGAAGTAGCTGCTGTGTTGGACAAGTGCGAGGAGCTCGCGGACTGGTTGCGGTCTGTGTTAGGGTGTTTGGCGGACGGGACTTTGTGTCCGCCATGCTCGCACTGGCCCTTGATGGTTTTGGACTTGGTCACACATTGTGCCAAGTTCATGGTGTCCGCCGTATCCGCCAAGTCCGCTGTGACCGGGCGGACTGTTGCTGTTTGCCTTTGGTCGTGGACTTGTGGCGGATTGAGGTGTGAGTCTTGCGGACTGCCTCGGGTTGGTGCGGACAGCCATTGAAGAGGGTTTGCTGTCCTGAAGCAGTTGGAGCTTTGCGGGCTGGTGCCTTGTCCGCTTAGCTTGGGCGGACTGGAGAGGGTTCATCAATGGTTGCCTTACTCCTGGCGGTTTTCCTTGGTGACCGGCTAAGTCCTCGCGGACTGAGCAGACGGTGGTTTGTATTCGCGCGGACTGGGGTGGTGTCGCTATCTCTTGGGCGGTGACCACACTCCTCACCTGGCCTATAAATAGGACCCCCTGGCACATCTACAGTAACCCATGTAACGTGAGTGAACAGTAAATTGGGTTGGGCGAGTGCTGCGGTCTGTGTTTTTCAGTCCGCGCGGATTGTTACAGGATGACGGTTTGCTGTGTGCAGGTCGCGCGGATAACTTCAAGGAGCCAGGAGTTTGGCTGTGACTTCGGTCAGTGCTTGGAAGTGTGCGGTCTCTGCGGACTCAGCAGGAGGTCGCTCTGCGGCTTGTCAGTTCTGTTTCAACTTTCCCAGCTTCAATAACCTGTCCGCCGGCTTCAGGCGGGTAGGGGAGTTCCTCAGTTCGGGTTCAGCAGGAGGCGAATAACGGTCTGTCCGCGCGGCCTCGCGGTCTCGGCGGACTCCGTGGTATTCGGCGGATTGCAGCATAGCTTGGGCGAGCTCAGCGGTCTCGGCGGTCTCGGCGACCTCGCGGTCTCGGCGGACTGGAGTGTTGTCCGCCCGGCTTGTTTTTTGGTTTCTTCTGTTTACAGCTGTAATACTAGCGAAATCATGTCTCGCTATGTATGCCTCGGATTGTAAAGAAGTGAATGCATAATAAGACCTTCTTGTGCTTCCATTGTTTTGTTGGGTGCAACCTCTAGTCCTTGGGTTTTCCGCAGGTTCAGCGTGCGAACTGGGTAGTTCCGAAGATATTAATTTGGTGTTTGGGCTATCTTGCTGACCACGTTGAGAAAATTTAACAATATTTTCACCAAACCCTTGGATGAATAGAAACACACCTTCTTCCTGAATCAGTTAGGAATGCTAGATGGAGGAAGTATAAAATAAGATCCAAGATTTTAAAACTCTAAAAATTGACCAAGACTAGGCAAACTTCTTGATTTTTCTAGTGTATAACAGTATTTCTGATATTTGAACTGCGCTCGACGATTTTCCCCCGATCGTCGAACGGAGATCGACGCTTTCCGAAATCGTCGACCAGAGTTCAGCGCTTCTCAGATAGTGTTCAACTATTTTTTTCAGGTCAGCGATCATCGTGCTGAGTTCGACGACTTTGTTTTCTGAACTATCGTCGAACGGAGCTCGACGCTTTCCAATATCGTCGAACAAAGATCGACGCTATTGATGACCTTTCAGTTTCCTTTAGAAGCCCAGATCATCAAACAGAGTTCAACGATCTTTCCTTTTTTGCGTTGAACCCTAATATAAAACTCTTTTTTCGGTCGTCGTTCTCCCTTGCGCTTTCATACTTAAATCAAAACTTCTCTTTCCCTCCAAACTTCTCTACACTTGGTCGTTTGTTTGTTAGTTTTTACAGGAATCAATGGCCGTCTCAGTTGCAATCCTGGCTGCGATGAAATTTGATGCAGGTTTTGACATCGACATGGACTCCTTCAGTAACAACGATCAAATTTTCAAAGATATTATAGAACTCTTCAAGGAACAACAGCTAGTTACAATAATGACTACCAGGATAAAATTAGCTGCAGATGAGATCAAATAATGGGTGTATACTGCCCATAACTTGGATCAAAATACAGTGATTGGAACAATTTCAGGAACATAGGTATCCTTAACACCGGCTGCTTTGAAAGAGATTTTTCAATTAAAATATGGAGAAGAGTCTGTTGAACTTTCTGGGGAGGAATTTTCTGCTATGCTTGAAAGGATGGGTCATTCTGATGCAAACCCTAGCAAGCTGCTCAAGAAAAATTTGGCTGTTGAGTACAGATTCTTAGCTGATGTGGTTGGAAAGGTATTATTGGCCAATCACTCAGACCATGATACCATCTCCAGGTATCAGCTCTGCTTGATGAGTGCTCTTGTGGATAAGAAATAATTGAACTGGGGAGAAGTCTTCTTCGTTTTGATTAAGAAGAAAATCAACAAAAAATTTGTTAATTTTGGAAGAATATTAGGGTTGTTTCTTCAGAACAGATGCCCTGCTCTGCTAGTCTCAAATGGGATGCACATCAATGCCTCTAAGAGGCTCACATGTGCCCTGTTTGGCAAATGGGACAGGCAAATAGTGAAGCCCAGCAGGCCCTCTGTATCTACTACTTCAGGCACAAGGACTTCTGCAGTCACTTCCCCTCAAGACTTTGCCCCTGCAGAAGACTTGCCTTTTTCTTCTTCTCCTCCACCACCTCCTATTTCATCTCCACCAGTCACATACACAATCACCATTTCCACCCCATCTCCAACTTCAATCCATTCTCCAACTCCACAATTCTCAGAAGAAATCTTCCATCCCCTACATCAATACCCCACCTAGAAATTGACTCATCATCCCACATTCCATCATTGAATCTTATAGATGATTCCTTTATGGATGATTCTCCCTCATCCCCTGCTGAGCCACCATATTCATCCACATCTTATCAACAACTACCGCAAGATATCATTGCACAACCATCTTTCACACCATCCATTTCCATTCCATTATCTTCTATTTTCACAATCCCCATATCTCAACCTTCATTTCCACCATCCACCAGTTCTCCTACAACATCTCCTGCTGCCTCACCTTCAATTCCTACCTCTACTCAAGTTCATCTTGAGCAAGTAGATATTCCAGCTCTAGCAGACAGACTCTATGAGCTGATAGCTCCCAGGCTATCACTCTTGTGGGAGACCTCCTTGGATCCACTTCTACAGTCAGTTGCAGAACTATCTGTCAGGCTCTCCTCTCTCATTCCTCCTCAAGCAATCCCTTCATCTTGGTGCCTTGATCCAGTCCTGACTGAATCTAGGCAGGGGAGATGCCTCATGAAGTGGATAGATTGCCTCCTGCTGCTGCTGCTGTATCTTCAGCCCAAGCTCAAGCCTCAACACCTCCAGTTGTAGTTATCACAGTGGACCTCAGGTCACTGTTGTCAGATTTTGACTCTATATATTTTAGCTATCTTCCAGAGCATACTGCAGTCCAGCCATCTGAAGATCTATCTAAGGCCATTGTGCCCATCTGCAGCTGTGATACCAGTTTAATAAGCTCCTATATAAATTCCCTAAATACTGCTGAGCCGTCTGTTTATGTTGATCCTACTGCTGCTGCTCCTACTGCAAGTGTTGCTATTTTTGTTAGTTCTGATGTTGCTGATGTTTTAGTTTCTGAGGATATGCAGACATAGGAATTTGATTTTCAGCATGCTGTTATTGCTGATGTTATTTCTGTTGCTGAAACTATTGTATCTGAATCTGTTGTGGTATCTGAATCTGCTGCTGCTTCTATTCCTCTTTCTGCTGTTGCTGTTACTACTAGTGCTGTCACTGCTGTTACATCTACTCAATCACAACAACAGATAGACTATCTTAAAAAGATTGATGCAGTATATGATAACCCTCCAAGCTTAGATAGTGATCAGTATAGGACTGACTCAGATGACTCCTCCGCTACAATGGCAAGGAAAAGAAAAGCCAGAAGCAAAGCAATGAGGAGAGTCCCCCCAGCAAAAGTGAAAGACACTAATGATATTCCTTACTACATACTGCATGACTGTCCCATCACAGAACATTGGATGCAATACTCCAAAAATCAACTGAAGGCTATGAAGAAAAAGATAAAGTATGATAAAGGACCATCCCAGTTCCATCATCCTCCTCCTCCTCCTCCTTCACCAGGTGCAGGTGCAAGTGGAAGCTCAGCATCTCAACCTTCTGCCAGAAGCCAATCCACCTATCAACCTCAAGGAAGATCCCAATACAGAGGAAGCCAATCTAGAGGCTATCAGTCAAGGAGAGGAAACTATAGAGGAAACCAAAGAGAATTTCAAGTCTTTTCAAAAGGCTATTCCAGGCAACATCCTTATTCAAGGCAAGGACAAGGTCCATCTGATATAACTTCAGGTCCATTCCCTTACAAGCTGAAAGACTTAATCTCCTCCAGAGCTCCTGCAGACAATACTTCAAACAGATATGAGCCTCCAGTTCCCTTTGAGGATCCTGAAAATAATCCAACCTCATGGACAGCCAGGATGAAGGAATTGGCTGCTTTGGATTAGATTAAGAAAGGCAGAGAACAAGGAAGGGATACTTCAAACATAACTACATTATCAGATCAAAGGAAAAAGGAACTTGAAAGATATTCATCCAGCAAGTTTTTTGATTCAGAAAGCTACATGAAGCTGCACCCTAAAGCTGTAGTGCCCAAGCCAAAGCAACAAACTTTTTTAGGTGCAGCTGATGACAGGAGATCTAAGAAGGAAGCTCTCAATCCAAACAGAGAAATAATCCTTATTAAGAGCAAAGAAAAAGAGTAATTCTGTAAGATGACAGTTATTTTGATTTCTGAACTATCTGTGACAATGTCTGTGATTCTGCAATATTTTGTTTATTGCCTTTATGCTTTATATGTTTTTATTTCCTCAATTATCTGTAAATAGTAATCCTAACACAAATCGGGGCAGATTGTTGGAACACCCTATTACTGATTTGGGCAAGGATCACTATGTCTCTTAGGAAACCTGTTTTGACCTCATTGTATAGATCTAAAGGTCAATTAGAATTGAGTCTAAGGGTTAGTACTTAGGTCTGAAAGCTGCCCTCTAGACCAGAGATTTTAGTTTTGAAGACCAAGTCATTTCGTCGAGTTCAGTACGACGAATCGTCAAACTCCATTCGACGATCGTTGAGCTCACTTCGACGAATCATCAAACTCCATTCGACGATCTCTAAGCTCAACTTCAACAAGGCGTCGAAATCCATTCGACGATCTTCGAGCTCAGATCGACGATCTTGACTCCAATTTAATTCTCTATCTCTGAGCTCAGTTTGACGATAGTTGAGCTCAGATCGACGATCCCTGTTTCTTTCTAAGTCCAATCTCTGAACTCAGTTCAATGATAGTAGAGTTCAGTTCGACATTTTTCTGGAGAATTAGATGTTTTTCAAGATTCAAATCCAGACAGTTGTGGAATTATTGTCAGCATTGAATTCAGAGATCTTGTAGCTGCTTTTCAATCAATCTGGAGCAAGTTTTAAGGAATTTTCAAGGAATGTTTTATTGGACTTTCCTCCAGAAGACAAATACAGTTAAGGAAGTAATTAATGACAGGCTAACAGCTATCTTGGACAGAGGATCATATCTATTCAGACCAAGAGAATAAAAGTTCAGTTCTTCATTCTTCTCAGAGTCAGTAAGACAAAATAAGAGATTTTTCATTCTCTACAACAACAAGACTTACAGCTCTTACAACAACAATTACACAAGAGAAAGAGAAAGAGTTGCAGACATTCTCAGTCTAAAAATTCATATAAGAACACACATCACAAAAGGAGATCAACCAACTGAAAGTTTCAGATCTCTCTTGATTCAAGTGTTCAAAGACCATCATCATTCAAGACTCCAGACATCACACATTTCAGTTGCTGCTGAAATCATCTTTTGCTGGAGATTAAATCATCTGAAGGCCTATCACCCTACTGCAAAGCTTCACTTCTTGAACAACTCAAGATCTCAGGGGGAGCTTTGACAACATCCACTATCTTCTCTCTAACTGTTGACAGAGAAGATCATCTCATCCTTCTCTCTCTCTCTCTACTATAAAGGGTTTTTCAAACTCCCTTCAAAAGTTTGTGCTTGGTTTCTGAGACCTTATCAAAACTCAGTGGTGGCAAGACACCTGATCAAAAAATATGGTTTTGTTTTTGAGCACCATATCAAAAGCTCATTGGTGCCCAGGACAACTGGTCAACTCATCCTGCATTGGATTCCTACCTAGGGTGGTAGATGAGTGGATGTACCCAGGTTGATTGGGGAACCACTATAGCTCCTTGTGTCATCTGGTTGCTTATCTTTCTTTTGTTTCTAATTGTGGTTTGTGATTAGATTGCTCTGTGATTATTTTGTGTTTAGATTTACTGTTTATTATTAGCTTCCCTGTTCACTTAGGAATACAACAACAGTTGTAAAAAGTTTTTAGCAAGCACCAACCTCTATTCACCCCCCCTCTAGAGTATATCAGATCTAACTTGCACCTTCAGACTGGATGACTTGACAGCTGCCATTTCTACCGGTCAACTGCAACTGTCAGAGATGTCAGAAGTTCGTTAGAAACCGGATCAGCCGGTTACCTTGGAGGAAGACTATATAAAGGCCTTTCTCCTTCAACAGAAAGGTATCTACTAAAGATCGATCAACAGATTATTCATTGAAGATCAATAACAGATTGAAGATCTACACAGAGATCTAACACACAAAAGAAGAAGACCTTCGACAAAAGATCTAAGAAGTTGGAGAGAGAGAGCTCCTTCTAAGAAGAGCAGCTGCTGAACCAGGCTACTAAGTAAGATTCAGATTGAGATCTGAATCTCAAGACAGAAGTTGATTAAAGTTCATCTTCACAGGAGATTCAATCCTACTGAGTTCTAATTCAAGAAGCTTTGAAGAAAGCTAAGGAGGTTGATCTCTGCCAAGTTCTTCCAAGAACTCATCAAGAAGCCAGTTAACTCATCTCTCTCTGTCAGAGTTGTGGTTATTTACTTTGTAAATTTTATTTTCTGTATGATACTAAGAGATCTGAGTTGTAAGACTAAATCTATAAAGGCTGAGGTAGGGCTTTTGAGCCTGAGTGTATGAGAATCAAATCTCTGAGTATAGGCCTTGTTGAAGGCAGAGGTAGGGTTGTTTAGCCTGACTGTAGGTCTTGTTGAAGACTGAGTGGTAGGGCTTTGTGCCTGAGTGGTAGGAGTGGGGACACTCTGAGTTGTAGGAACCTCTTTGGGGTTCTGAGCTGTAGGATCTAAGGATCTGAGGAGTAGTTGAGAAGTTAGGCTGAATCTAGTACACTACTAGATAGGCGTAGGGGGAAAGTGGATGTACCCAGACCTTGGGGAACCACTATAAAAATCTGTGTGCACTCTGTGTTTGTTTATTTCTATGATTGCTGAGCTAGCTGTGCTGAATTGCTATTAATTGTTCAGTGTTTCTGCCTTAAATTAAAAAGTTAAAGTTCACCTATTCACCCCCCCCCCCTCTAGGTGGTTAGGCACTATTTCTTTCAGCCCCTACCATCACCTTCGCCCCCAGCAAACTTGTGGTGGACGAAACCTTGCTAGGCAAGGATTTGTTTTGTGGTAGGATCAGTGTGGACCAGGCCTCCTCCTCATCCTATTTCCTATTTCCTCTGCCTGCAAGGAGCAGGTATGATTATTTAGGCAAAGGGGTAACTATTTTATCACCGTATCGCTACCCGTTACCCCTCAACGAATAATGGAACAGTTACCGGTGTATTTTTCTTTTCATAGGCCCATTAGCTAAAACTGTATAGAATTTAATACGATATGCTGGGATGACAATAACCCCAGTACTTGTCTTTCATTTCCTGTCTTTTTATTTTTCATGTCTAGCTTAGTTTTTGTATTTCTTTGTATTTAGTATATTTTTCTTTTGTTTTTGCGGAGCTCACCCCTGCAGGTATTCATGGTAAATCGCTTTCGCGCGGTTGTGATTCTTCGTATGGCGGGCCTGCTTCAGGTTTTTCACGCGTCTTCTGGTATGCTCACCAGCTGAGCATTAGGTAACCTCTTCCCTTGTCTCTATTTGATTTAAATTTTTATATCATTTGTTGTGTTCCCTAGTTTAAGTCGGGGGGAGAGTCAGCATTTGTTACCTATTGCACGCGCATATTTCTTGTGCATACTAGAAGCTTTTATAGATTTATTATGATTAGTTCATTGCATCACACACCACTACACCCATATGAGCGTGTGCTTAGCTTTTTGCATGTTGCGAGTTAAACTCGTTTCTTTTGTATGATTTGGGAAAATTATGGTGCTGACATAGGATTGTGAGATGCAGTAAAATGTTGACCCTGTTATGCTCCTAGTCGAGTGCTCTCGTCTCGTGTAGAGATTAGAGTAGATTTAATTTTTTTTGTATGCTTATAGTTTTATATTTTTCTAATTGCGTAAATACTTTTTATTCTACTCAAAAATTGGTGAATCTGGTGTGAATCCAACGGTAGCTTAAGGATGTGTGTAGATGGTCGTTAGGTTCATATTGCTCAAGTCAAGAGGATGGATAGTCTTTCTCGTTGGCTAAGAACTTGCCCGAAGCTATTCTTGAAGCATGGATATAGGTTAGTTCACTCACATGAGCGTGATGTACGCCATCATTTTGGCCCAGTTGAGCTTTGAACCATTCCTAACATCTTATCCTCGCTAGCCCCATTGTGCCTACCCCTCCTTTTGATTTAGCTCCTCTATGATTTCACCAAAGCCTCATAGCCAATCCTAGTCGCACACCCAAGTTGAGATTTAGAGTTTTTCATTTTCATTTTAGGATGTGATGTGGTAATATTACATGTGAATATGTGATTGTACTCCAATGTTTTATTTGCTGAAATTGTTAAAATAAAATAGGAGTCAAAAATGTATATATATAAAAAAAATTAATTGTGAAAAAGAAAATTGAAAAGAAGAAAAAAAGGTTTGAGTGAAAATTCTTTTTGAGACAAGATTGTATTTGGAGTAGGCGGTGCACACACCCATATGTTAAAAGTTAAGTCTGGAGGTATGGTTTACCTGCATATATTGTGGTTAGCGTTTGGATTCTTTTTAGGCTAGCTCATTTGGGTTAGGTGAATAGCCTTTCTTTTTATCATTGTTTACCTCACCGTAACCCAAACCCCATCTCTTCATCTAAAGTCCTACTGATTTGTGTGTGAATCAAACCAGTGTCGTGGAGAGAATGCGGAAGGGCAAGCATATGGTCACCGATATTGGTGGATTCCTTTGGAGGTTATCCCGAGCCCCGACCTTTGGCAATGCTCTCCTAGCAATTAGTCTACTTTCTCCCTATGCGTGACCGAATGATTCTCCGTGATTCCATTTTTGAGTAATAATAAAATGTTGATACGCATTGTGAAAAGTATAAACTATTTTGTATACTTAGAAATTTCTTCTATTATATTTTTACGCGTGCGAGCATGCGACTTTGCATGGTACTCCGTATCATAATTTCCTTATTAGCTAAATCATTTTCCCTATCTGCATAGATTTTTCTTTCTCGGGACACGCAAACAGTTAAGTCTGGGGGTGTGATGAGTCCGATTTATATGGTGTTTCTCAGACTCATCTAGGCTAGTTTTCACGCATTTGCACTTCACTTTTAGTTCTTTATCGTTCATATTTCTTCTTATCTATATTTCCATAGGAAGTGCACACTTTGGCCCGTGTTGTGTATTTTTGTACTTTTATTGTTTGTACTCCTTATTGTGATTGCCTGAAATGTCTGCACATATCAGTGATTTGTTTTTCCTATTGGTACAGGGGTCGCGTACGTGTTCTGGGAGTGTTTGGAAACTGGAATAGTGCGCACGATCATCGGATCTACTGCGCATGACCACTGGTCGTGCGTCAATGATCGTGCGCACTTGCCTTCCTTTTTCAAGTTCTGCATGGGCATATGCACGACCACTGGACACAGTGCGCACGACCACCGGTCGTGTGCCACTGATCGTGTGCATTGATTCCTCTTTTCCTGGAGTTCTGTCTGGGGTTATCGCACGACCATTGGACATAGTGGGCACGACCACCGGTCGTGTGCCATTGCTCGTGTGTAGTACCCCAGTTCTTCTTCCAAATCTGCCATGCCTGTGCGCACGATCACTGGACATAGTGCCCACAACCACTGGTCGTGCCCCCGTGATCGTGCGCATTATTCAATTCTGCTTTTTATAAATATGCAGTTGTCGCTCTAATTTTGGAGATCGCTCATTTTTCCTCCGCCGTTTTCGTCTCTGAGGAGGGATTCCATCGTCCTCCTTCCACCCTAGGGAGGTGCTCCGGGCAAGCTTTCACTGCCAAATCCAAGTCAGAGCTTCCTCTCGGCCTCCTCCATCATCTCTTTGGCTCATTTCAAGCTTCAACGCCATAGCCATCAAGCAAAGGGAAGCTTACAACTATTGTCCGCTATCGTGACATGAAGAAGACGGACCATTGGAAGGTGGTGACAGCCCTTCTCTACCCTAGACGCAGTTGAGGATCGAGCTTGGATGCGGATTGACCACCCGACGATTCCAATCGTGAATCCTCAGAAAACTTCATATTCGGTCGATCTCTTGCCTTGTTCTTCCTTTATTGTTGTTTATGTGTTGTTGTAAACTTTATTTATAGATGATGTGCGCTTAGTTGTAAAATGCTTATATTAAACCATGTCTTTGTGATTTGTATTTTCGTTATATTTTCTTGAGGTGCTCCATCTTCCATCCACCACCATCCACCCTTGTCGCACTAGCAATTGCTAGTGGCATGCGTAGCAAAGAGGTGCTCACGACCCTCATTCTGCCATTCTAACCACCTCATCTGTAAGCCTACTCGTCTATCCGCCCTGCCATTATTCGGTGCATAGTGGCCTGACTACTCTTCCATCCCGCCTGGTGAAGCATCGCATAGCGGCGTTCCATAGGAGTAGTTGTTACCCTTTTATTTTCTTTTTCCGCAAATATCAAAACCGCCCTTAGTTAACTCCAACCTAAGGACTTCAATCTCAAGTCCTCCTCGAAATTAACTCCACCTTACAGTGTTCCTTGAGAGATCGATACTTGGGAAAACTCGCCAATTTTATATTACTTGTGTGACCGGTTCACTGCCGTGATCTTTAGTATCAGGGAGAGCAATGAAGAAGAAGGAGCCTATATCCGTTCACGGCGGAGCCTCGGAGCTCCAAATCGCCAGCCGACTTCAGATCTAAGGAGGCAAGGAGATTGCCGTGCTTTTCATCTGCGTAGATTTCCATGGCATGAAGGAAAAATGCTAGGTAACGATTCTCTACTTGAGCATGTGAAGCTCTCATTCTTTTGCATAGGGAAGCCCACTCTCGTGATTTTGCGGTGAGTTTGAGGCGTTCCTTCGGGTAGACATGAATAGTCCCGTTGTATACATGTAGAGTCCGTAATCGAGAATGGACATAGGCATGATGTGTGAAGCCTACCCAGACAAGTTGGTCTGGATCGGTGATGTTGCATTGCATAAATGGCCGGAGAAGACTCCGTGCTAATGTGTGTTTTCGGGTTTTCTACGAGGTAGATTGCAACAGGGAGCCTCGGGGATTAACTCCAAGGTGCACTCAGAAAACTGGGCAGACGCATGATTCTGCCAACATGGTGGCCTGGGAGCCAACTTGAACATAACTAGGTTATGTGTTGTGGGTAAACGATTTGGGACTCGGGGAGGTAACCCGCGCATATAGCTTGAATTGACGTTGTGTTGTGAGCAACGGGTTAAGCGGAATCGTGGCCGGTCTATGTCATTCGGTACAAGCGACCTAAAGATACGTGGGACTTGTCGTTGGCATAGATGGTAGGTCTCGGGTTGTCTATGGCCTTAATTGATGTGACATCGGCCAGAATGACCTAAATGCTCATAAGATTGCCGTCAAAGTGGCGGTGGTGAGACTGAAATGTCTATGACTTAAATTGACGTGATATTGATCGGTTCACCGAGAATGTGCCCTGAGTGCACGGGGTGTGTGGCCATGCGTGCCTATGCGTGTGATGTAGTGATAATACAATATACTGCTTGGTTATGCTAACAAAGTGCAGGGAAGGAGCATCGCTACCCCGAGTTTGGTGGCGGCATCATTATAATTTGGTCAGCATTACTGACCGTTGCTTTTGTTTGCCACCGTGCGGTGGATTGTTTCTTGCAGGTGCTACGGAGCCGAGTGGTAAATACCGGGCTAAAGCCCAAGTTGCTGAGCGGCCCTCGAAGGCCTAATTATTGAGTGTTTACTTGCTTTATTCATGTATGACCGACCTGCGTGCCGAGGTTTGAAAAACATTTAATTCAAGTAAGCAATTGTAAGGCCATAAGGTCGTTGTACTTCTGTATATGGCATCGGGCCCCAGCCAGACCTGTTGTTATATGCTATGTGACGGATAGGGGGTGTTACACGATCATTCTCCGAATGTGTTTATGTTTTGTGCGTGAAACGATCACGTATTAGGGCGATAGATGCTTGTGTAGGATCGGAGGATCTAGAGTGCGTTGTTGGCGAACTAGGGCCTTCTCTCGTGTAGATTTCCATTAGCAACATACGCTACACCAATTTGATATCAGAGGGAGGTTGTTTCAACTTCTATGTTGCAAACGTCCTCTCTCTCTCTTTCATTCCCATGAATTAGTCAAAAAAAACAAAAAACTTCTTTTTTCTGGTCTGCAAATAGCGGTCTAAAATCTTTATTTTTCTTCGAAAATATAAAAAAAATTTTAACGTTCGTCATTCCTGTCACTTTAGGAAAACAAAAAAAAACTTGTTTTAACTTAGGACCAGCCTAAAAAAAAATCGTCTTTCAAAATTTTGGGTAACCCTATATGCACACTAGACTAGGAACGGATTACACAACACCGTCTTCGTCTAAAATTGCCGTGAATGAGCAATGAGATGAGAATACTAAGGCTATTGAGGGACTAAGAACTGAGATGACGGAACTTAGTACCATGCTAGCCCAAATCCTACAGAACCAAGAACGACCACCTCCACCCATTAATGTGAGGTCGCCCAACGACACCAACCTGTAGTCGATTCTGACCATGATGGGACAAGCTCGACTTCGAAGACCCGTTCTGTAACACCTTAGTGATCCGGATGGCCGTAAAGAATTTCGCGGTGTCCAGTATTCTGGTGGATAACAGAAGCTCCATGAACATGATTTTAAGAAGTCCTTCGATTAGTTGAAGGTGGACGCCCATGGAGTTTTTGTAACGCCCCGAAACTCAAGGAGCAAAAGGGGAATAATTTGGGCCAGTTTGAGTTCTGGCTGCAGGCACACGGCCTGGGACACGGGCTTGTCAGGGCGTGTCAAGCCTGTGTCGCACTAAGGCGTGAAGTCGACACTTTGGTCTCGACATTGTGTCGAGACTGGGCCACGGGCCTGCGACACGGGCGTGTCGCAGGGCGTGTCGACCCGTGTCGACACTTAGCCGTGAAGTCGACACAAGTGCTTTGAAGTTGTGTCGAGACACGGCACACGGCCTGCGACACGGGCGTGTCGCAGGGCGTGTCAACCCGTGTCGACACTCGTCCCGCGAAGTCGACACTTTGGTGTCGACAGTGTGTCGAGACCTGGCACACGGCCTGCGACACGGGCGTGTCGCAGGGCGTGTCGACCCGTGTCGACACTTAGCCGCGAAGTGCCGAGACCTTGTACACGGCCTGGAGCCCAGGCGTGTCAAGGTGACACGGGCAAGGACACGGGCGTGTCCGAACCCGTGTCAGCGCTCGGGTTGGAAACGGGAGAAAATCATGGGGTACACGGCCAGATACACGGCCGTGTCAGTTGGAACACGGGCGTGTCAGATCGAACACGGGCGTGTTCGATGCCCGTGTGAGGTTCCAGGTGATTTGATTTTGACGGCGAATGAGGCACACGGCCCTGGACACGGGCGTGTGCCAGGCCGTGTTCGGCCCAGATTGGGCATTTCAGTCCCGAATCGAAGCCGTTCATTTCTTTTGACTGAGGATCCAATGGCTGGGGGTTGTTCCTGAAGGGATATACCCGGGTTTTGACTTAGAAAACCCTCACTTTTTTTCCACTTGTTATCTCTCCAAATCCTTGGAGAAAGAAAGCTAAGGCAAGAAGAAGAGGAACTAGATCCGCCATTGGAGGAGCTTCGGAGCTCCGAATCGCAAGCCGACTCCGGATCCACGGAGGCAACGCAAGTGCGGGGATTTCCATCCGATTACTTTTCGATGGCGCCAAAGAGGACCGCAAGGGTAAACGATCCTCATCTTGAGCATGAGTCGCTCTTTTCTTTGCATAGGAAAGCCGCTCTCGCGAGTTTGCGGAGAGTTGGAGGCGTTCCTTCGGGTAGATATGTGAAGTCCCCGTTGTTTAGAGTCCGTATGCGAGAACGGACATAGCATTTTGGTTGAAGCCTACCGGACATGTAGTTCGGATCGGTGATGTTGCATTGCATAAGGCCGGAGAAGACTCCGTGCTATTTGGTGTTTTTCGGGTTTTCTACGCGGTAGATTGCAGCAGGGAGCCTTGGGGACTAACCCAAAGGTGCACCCGGAAAACTGGGGGACACGAGGTCTTGCCAACTTGGTGGCTTGGAAGCCAACTTGAACATAACCGGGTTATGTGACTTGTGGTGAAAATGGACTCGGTAGAAGTTTGACCTGCGCATATGGTTTAAATTACCGTTGCGGGCGCATATGGTTTAAATTACCGTTGCGTTGTGAGCACGGGTTAGATGGAACCGTACCCACTCTATGTCGTTCGGATTAGGGCCGTTGGCATAGATGAGGGTCTTCGGCGGTCTATGGTTTTAATTACGTGACCCATGCCAGGAAGACAAACTGCTCATAGTTTGGTCGTCCAGAGAGGATGGCGGTGAGTCGGCAGACTTAGACTGCGTTCACCAAGAATGTGCCCTGAGTGCACGGGGTGTGTGGCCGTTGAGCCTCCGCCTGTGATGAAATGACTATATTTATATTGCTCGCTTAAGCTAATGAAATGCAGGGAAGGAGCATCGCCGCCCGAGTTGGGGGCGGGATCGTTATAATTTGGTCAGCATTGCTGACCGTTGCTTTGTTTGCCACCGTGCGGTGGTTTGTTTGCTTGCAGGTGCAGCTGCGACCAAGCGGTCATAGCGGGCTTTAAAGCCCTTTTGCGAAGCTGGCCCTCGAAGGCCCAAGTGAAATGTTTTATGTTTTATTCATGTATGGCCGGCCTGCGTGCCGAAGTTTGAAAACATGTAAAAGACAAGTGAAACTTTTGTAAGGCCTTAGGCCGACTTTTTGATGTATTTTGTAATAACATTCCTATTATCTTGTTAGTGGACATTCATGCTTGTCGTTGGGTTCTTGTTTTGCAACTTATATAAATTGCTTCCGCTAGAATGCTCTGTGTAGGACGTTGAGATTAGTTGTATGGTTTCCATAAGTAACCACCGGTCTGTCTGTGGTATATGGCGTCGGGCCCCGCCGGACCTACTGCTATATGCTATGCGACGGATAGGGGGTTTACAATTTGGTATCAGACTACTGGTTTTTGGTCTGGCTTAAAGTAATT